>CM053784.1:557317411-557917411 GCA_028749045.1 Cupressus sempervirens | reverse complement strand
AAGTTAGTTGGAGCCGAGTGAAAAAAAATTCTAGTGAATACTGAGCAAGTTAGTAGGTGTCGAGCAAGATAGTTGAAGCTAAGTGGTTTTTAGTTGATGTCAAGCACTATCAAAATCCAAGTTGATGGTGAGTGATTTTACAATAGATTTTGAGTAACATAGTATGTGCCAAGCATCAAAAAATTGATAATGTCAAGCTATTGCATTATGAAAAAGATCGAAGATTCACTATTTAAAAGTTGAAAAGTTTTCTTTCTTGGAACTTATGAATCAGAATGAAGATAAGATTGATGAGCTGGAGGCGTAGAATCTTATGTAAACCATTTTGGAGGTGAATTCAAATGGATTCTATGAGAAGTTTCTAGAAAAGACAAGATATGGGGTAGATACATTGTATCCTACCTAATCCATTGTAAACCCTAAATTTTGTGATGGATAATGAGCAAGAAAAGAGTTCTAATTTCCTATATATGGGATATCTAGTCATGAAATAGAGAGGTTAGAGAGTTTTGAATGTGAAAATCTAACAAGGAGAAGGAAGAGCATTCACTTCATCAAGTGACCCAAAAGAAGAAGTCTGTAATGGTGAACTAAGCAAGAAGGCTTAAAGAGAATGAATGCTTGAAGGGTGAACAAGTTGTCAAAGCTGCAAAGATTGGAAGCCAAGCAAAGTTGAGGATTGAATAGTGATCCATAATCTGCAAGTAATGTTTCCAGTTGTATCATATCAAAGCCCTACTATTACTTTCTAACAATTGTATCAGATTAGGGTAAATCCTTTGGAGTAAGGTTGACTTAAGAGTCATTAAGAAATATTTACTAGGGTGGCATTCCAAGTGAATGGCCTAAAGTCCTCTAACAAAGCTCACTTTTAACAGGTTGATTGAAATCCCTTAACCAGGTCACATTTAACAATGTGTTTTGTAACCTTTAACAAGGTTTTCCTTTAATAGGGCATCACTTTAGAAGGGTAAAAAATGAGTAGCATGTTACTAGTGGTTTTTCCCAAATTGGGTTTCCATGTTAAATAATTATGTCAAGTGTGTTGATGGATATGTTGTGTTTTATGCTTTACATTTTTGCATGTTAATTTTATAGTAACATATTAATTTTGGTTAACACACAATGAATGCATGCATAGTTAAGAATTTTATATGGGTTCACTAAATTATTGGAATTCTTTTATTTGTACATCTGGACCTTGAATAACTAACTCACCCCCCTCTCAATTATTCTAAAATAATTCCAAAATTTGGTCTCAGAGCCATATGCTTAAGAGGATTAATTTTAAGGTACTAGAAGTACAAAGATCAAGATGTCAAAAAGAGAGGTAGCCAAGCTCAATAGAGATAAGTTTTCTCCATGGAAAAGTTTGATGAAGCTACACCTTGGAGGACTTGGAGATTATGCACAATCTTTCAAAAATAGAACATGTTGATCTAGTAGGAGCCCTAACTACTGAAGATTTGAAGAAAAAGAAAGAGCACAATTAGGCAATGTTGGAGATTGCCTCTACCCTAAGCTATGCTGAGTTTGATGATATCAAAGATCTTAAAAGTATAAAGTAGATGTGGGATGCCTTAGACACCATCTATGGAGGAGACCAAAATGTTCAAAGAGCCAAATTAGAGATCCTTAGGCATAATTTTGATGACATGAGAATGGAAAAAGGTGAAAATATTGCTAAATATGTTTCTAGAATAAAAGAAGTTGTTAGTGCAATAAAAGGTGCCACTGGTAAAATAGATGATGATAGTATGCTAATTAAAGTCTTAAGAACACTATTTCTTGTGTATGCCATTAGAGTATCTGCAATTCAATAGTTAAGATGTATGCTAGGAAATGATCTAATCCTTGAAGGTCTGGTAGGAAGACTCATTTCTTTTAAGTTATCTAATTTTAAAAACTACAAACTAGAGAGCATTAAATCAGACTTCAAAGCAAAATTGTTATTGAAAGATTCTAAGGAGGTAAAGCCAAAGAAGAAGAAAAGAAAGATAAAGTATGTATCTAGTGATAGTAGTATGAATGAGGAAGATATTGAACAATTGGAAGCATAGCTGGCAAGAAGATTTCATAAAGGAAAACTTAAATTCAAAGGCAAGCTCCCTATCATTTGTTTTAATTGCAATGAAGTTGGCCATATTGCAACAAGATGTATATAGAAGAAGAACTTCAGAGAAGGGAACAAGTGCAAAAATAGAAGAGAAGATGAAGGAAGAGATTACAAAGATAAAGGCAAGAAGTCATGCTACATTTCTAATGAACATGAGTTTGATGAAAATGATGATGAAGTGGTATATGTCACATTGAAGGATGAACTAGATGAGGATGAGGCTATTGCACTTATGACTTGTGTGAACAAGAATGACACATGGATCATTGGTAGTGGATGCCCACATCACATGACTCTAGACAAAAGTAAGTTCATTACTTTAACCTATTATGATTAAAATAGTGTAAGATTTGGTAATGATGCACCATGCTTGATAAAAGGAAAAGGGTCTATCAAACACACAAATAAAATTTCATGTGATAATGTTTATTATGTTGAAGGATTGAATTAAAACTTGTTAAGTGTGTCACAATTGAACAACTTGGGGTGAAAAGTTGAGTTTGAAAAGAAATTAGTAAAGATATATGATACAAATGGAAACTTGATTGGAAAAGGTGATCAAACTAGGAGTAATCTATTATATTTGGATATAGAAGATACTACTTGTCTTATTACAAAATTTGATGATGTATGGCTTTGGCACAAAAGATCATTTCATGCTAACTTTGATAATCTAATTAGTATTAGCAACACGAAAAGAGTTAGAGGTTTGCCTAAGTTGAAAAAACTAGAAAATATAATGTACAAAAAATGTCAACTAGGCAAGATGACAAAGTCAAGCTTCAAAAGTAAAGTTTATACCTCTAAGGAAATACTTGAAATTGTTCATACTGACTTGTGTGGACCCATTGAAGTGAAAAGCTACAAAGGAGATAGGTATATAATGTTTTTTGTTGATGATTACTCTAGAATGATGACAGTCATGTTTCTAAATCAAAAATTAGATGCTTTTCAAATGTTTAAATGGTACTTGGCAAGAGTTGAAAAAAAAATAGGTAAGAATCTAAAATGTTTGAGATCAGATAGAGGAGGTGAATTCACTTTGCATGAGTTTGAGATGTTATGTAATGATAGAGGAATCAAGACATAGAAATCAGCACCTAGGACTCCTCCACAAAGTGGAATTGTTGAAAGAAGAAACAAGTCAATAATGGACTATGCTAGAACACTCATGATGGAGAAAAATTTTTCTATAAAATACTGGAGAGAATTTGTAAGTATTATAGTATAAACCTTGAACTATGTGCAAGTAAAGAAAGGTACTTACTCGACACCTTTTGAACTATAGTATGATCATCCACCTAATGTGAAATATTTTAAAGTATTTGGATGTAAATGTTATATTATTAAAGATGTTAGGAGTGGAAAGTTTGATGCAAAGAGTGAAGAAGGTAAATTCCTTGCTTACTCCAAAAGAATTAAAGCTTATAATTGTTTAATTACTAACACTAAAAAAATTGTGGAAAGTGAAAATGTGAATTTTGATGAGTTTACATAAGCACATGAGGCTGAAACTACAAAAGAACTAGAAGATTACAAGGAATTTGTATACTATTATGAAGTAATGCCTATTGAAGAAGATGCTAAAAATCACACAGCAAGCCAACAGTAAGTCTCAACAACTATTAAGTCACATCCTATGAATGTCAAGTTGCAGAATGAGGAGAATGCACAATCTGACTCTAAGATTAGAACATATGAAAGAGATGCTAAAACACCTAAAAAAGATGTACATAGTGATACTAAAGTTGAGAGACAAAATGTAGCCACGAGAACTATGCCTAGACTATCCAAATATGTCAAAAGACACCATCCTATAGATCAAATCATTGTAGACAAAGATGCAAGGAAAATGACAAAAATTAGGTTGAGAAGTGAATCATGTTTTTTAAGCATGAAGGAACCGAAGATAGTGATAGATGCATTAGAAGATGATGATTGGTACAAGGTTATGGAAGAGAAAATTCAGAAAATAGAAAATAACAAGACTTGGAGCCTAGTTCCTAGACTAGAAGACAAGAATGTGATTGGTAAAAAATGGGTATTCAAAAACAAGCTAGATGAGAATGGTGAAGTGACAAGAAACAAAGAAAGACTAGTTTGCAAAAGGTATGCACAAGAAGAAGGAATTGACTATGGTGAAACATTTTCTCCTATTGCAAGAATGGAAGGAGAAATAATTATACTTTCTTATGATGCATATAAAGGTTTCAAATTTTATTAGATGGATGTTAAGTCTACATTTCTAAATGGCATATTAGAAGAAGAGGTCTACGTAGAATAGCTAGAAGGATTTGTGGATAAGAGCAATAAGAACATGGTATGTAGACTACACAAAGCCCTATATGGATTGAAATAAGCACCAAGAGCATGGTATGAGAGACTTCATACTTATCTTGTTAAGATTGGATTTGAAAGAATAGATGATAATAGCAATGTGTACATGAAGATAGATAAAGAAAAAGGTATATGTTATTTGAAATATTTGTTGATGACATCATATTTGGAGGAAAAGATGTCTTTTATAAAGATTTTACAAATCAAATGAAGATTTTGAAATGTCAATGTTTGGTGAGATCAAATTCTTTGTGGGATTATAAGTCTATCAAATGAAATATGGTGTATATATCACTCAGTCAATATGTCAAGAAGATATTGAAGACATTTGGTCTTGAGGATTCAAAACCAATAAGTACACCTATGGTAATAGCACTTGAACTATCAAAGATAGATGATTTGGATGAGGTCAATCAAACATTATACAAATCTATGATTGCAAAGTTGCAATATGTAGTACATAGTAGACTTAATATTGAATTAGCTATGGGGATAGTTTCTAGATTCTCTATTAACCCTAGAGAGAATCACTTAATGGCTATAAAAAGGATAATAAGATACTTGAAAGGAATAGAAGAATATGGTTTATAATATAAGAAGAATGAAAAGTTTGAACTAAAGTTCTACACTAATGCTGATTGGGCTATAAATATTGATGAAAGAAAGAGCACTAGTGGAGGAGCATTTTTCTTAGATAGAAGACTTCTTACATGGACTAGAAAGAAGTAGATTTGTACTTCCTAATCTAATATTGAAGCAAATTATGTTGTTGCTGCTATTAATTGCATAAATATTGTATGGATCAAATAGCTATGTAAGGGAATGAAGGAAGAGATCACTAAACCAGTGACATTTTATTGTGATAATACAAGTGTTATAAATATATCAAATAATCCTATAATGCATACAAAGACAAAGTACATTGCACTAAAGTATCATTATGTAAGGGAATTTATTGAAGATAAAGAGGTGAAGATGGAATATATTAACACAAAGGATAATATTGATATCTTCACCAAAGCATTACCTAAGGATGCTTATGAGTATATGAGACATAAACTAGAGGTGATAACCCTATCAAAGGCTATGTAAAAGATAGAGGGAGTACCCTACATTAAAGAAGCTGACATGCATTTCATACACATTGATATAGTGGATCTTACTCTAGGAAACTACGTAATGTAATCACAGAGTTGGAATTTCAAGCAATCACAAGCAAGGTGATAGAGGGAGAAAATTGAAGAGCCAAAAATAGCTTATGTCTACATATATCAAGATGCCAAGTTTTGAGTATATGTCTTTGGAATTTTTGTCAAAGAGGGAGAAAGTACATTAAACTAATCAAGAGAGATAATCAAGGGATCAAGTACATCAAAAGTTCAGTTTGATAAGAAAGAGAGAGTTTGGTAAGAAAGAAAGAGGGAGAAAGTAGAAAGGACTCAAAGGAAGGATCAAAGAAAAAAGAGGGAGATATTGAGATATTCTAAATATCCATGGAAAGAGATAATATTATATTTTGTAACATAATCAAAAGAGGGAGTTGTTGATAGAGGGAGAAGTTTTATTCACAAACTTCAAAAACTTTCTTTTTGGTATTGCCTTACTATTTTAACCAGTTAGTTTGATGGAACAAAATGTTTATCATTTGTTTCACTAGTTGATTAGTTTGGTTTTCCATCAATGCCAAAGAGGGAGATTATTGATAAATGATTGAAAAGATCATTTGAATGGAAAGATTGTTGAAAGAGGACTATATTTTTTCAATCATTATTTTGTAACTAATGTCAAACCTACTACATGTTGGTAAGATAATTGCTTATATGTTTCAAACACTATCACTTAGTTGATTGATGAGGAGGATTTGATCAACAAGATGTAAAAAAAGTACCTAGAGGAAAGGTTGAGTTATGATTATGTATTTAAGTGTAAAAATCAGTTAAGATAGTGATAGCATAATCAACTAATGATGTACTCAAGGTTGCAAAATGACTAGCTATACTTAGAAAGTTCAAAATAATAAGGTTGAGCAAAGCTCATTTTCTAAGATTGACCAAGTTGATAGAATGTGCTGAGAAAAGTTAGTGCAAGCCAAGAAAAAAGTCAGTTGGAGCCAAGTGAAAGCAAATTCTAGTGGATGTCAAGCAAGTTAGGAGGTGCTAAGCAAGATAGTTGAAGCTGAGTGATTTTAAGTTGATTCCAAGCACTAGTAAAATCCAAGTTGATGCCAAGTAATTTTACAATGGATTTCAAGTAACACAGTATGTGTTGAACATCAAAAAATTGATAATATCAAGTTGCTACATTATGAAAAAGATTAAAGATTCACTAATTAAAAGTTGACAAGTTTGTTTCCTTGGAATTGTGAATCGGGAGGAAGATAAGATTGATGAGTTGGAGGCACAAAATCTTATGTAAATAGTTTTGGAGGCAAATTCAAATGGATTCTAAGAGAATTTTCTAGAAAAGACAAGATATGGGGTAGATACATTGTATCCTACCTAATCCATCATAAACCCTAAATTTTTTGATGGATAATGAGTGGGATAAGAGTTCTAATTTCCTATATGTAGGGATATTTGGTCATGAAATAGAGAGGTTAGATATTTTTTAATGTGAATATCTGACAAGGAGAAGGAAGAGGGTTTGCTTCATCAAGTGATCCAAGAGAAGAAGTCTACAATGTCAAACTAAGAAAGAAGGCTTAAAGAGAATGAATACTTGAAGGGTGAACAAGTTGTTAGAGCTACAAAGATTAGAAGCCACGTAGAGTTGAGGATTGAATAGTGATATGTAATCTACAAGTAATGTTCTAAGTTGTATAGATCAAAGCTCTACTATTACATTCTAACAATTGTATCAAATTATTTTAAATCCTTTGGAGTAAGGTTGACTTAACAGTCATTGAAAAATCCTTTAGCAAGGTGGCATTTCAAGTGAATGTCCTAAAGTCCTCTAACAAGGCTTACTTTTAATAGGGTGATTGAAATCCCTTAACCAAGTCACGTTTTACGATGTGTATTGTAACCTTTAATAGGGAATCACTTTAGAAGAGTGAAAAAGGAGTAGCATGTTACTAGTGGTTTTCCCAAACTAGGTTTCCACATTAAATCATTGTGTCAAGTGTGTTGATGGATATGTTATGTTTTATGCTTTACATTTTTACATGTTCATTTTATAGTAACATATCAGTTTTGGTTAACACACAATGAATGCATGCATGGTTAAGAATGTTATATGGGTTTGAACTAAATTGTGAAAGTTTTATTTATACATCTGGACCTTGAATAACTAATTCACCCCCTCTTAGTTATTCTAAATGAATTCCAACAACTTCTCCTTAATTTTAATGATGTTAATAATGTTGTAGTAGAGAACTTCAGTGATTGATCTTGTTGGTTTTCCTAGATATTTTAAAGAAGTCATTCTAAAAAGGGAATCATTCTTTGAATATTTTATATCTTCCATTTATATTTGTTGCATCTATTCTATGAAGATTTAGCTAAGAAATTTGAATTGATAAGACCTTACCCAAATCAATTCAGCTAGTGAATTTAAGCTTTTCTAAAGAAGCAATTAAAGCTCTTTATGTAGTTTTAGTTATAATTAGAAACAATCTAGATGGGTAGGCAGTGTTTTACTCTCAAGGTGGAGCTTATATGCTTCAAGTAAAAAATAACCATTTTGAAGTTCTCCTTCACTCTTTATGCTTAAATTCGTAAATAAATGAGATTGCATTATGATTTTCTTTCTTGTTTGATAGGTTATCATGAGAGATATTAGCAGTGATATGAAGTTGTGTAAAATTCTATTTTCTTGGTAGTTGACTTAGTAGAAGAATAGTTGCAATCTAATTTGGCTCTAGTTTCTTTTCAAGCTAACAAAGAATTTCTAAAAGTAGTGGTAGATCTCATAGTAGTGTCTGATTTAGATAGAAAAGAGAAGTTTTCTATACCCATCTTACCCTATTTAAGATTATCTAAGTATTCTATATTTTTTCTAACTTTTTAAGGTTATAATCATTAGATACTCTTTTGTTTGTTGATGGGATAACATTCTCATGGGGAAAAATTTCCTGCACCTATTAATGTTTCTTTTTAGCTATTTAGTTTTGTGTTTTTGGTTTGATATGCTTGAAAGTATAATGCTTTGATATAAATTAAAACTACAAATAGAAAAATTGCTTCCCTATGGGAATGACAGGAACTTTTTATTTCTCTCATTTAGGGTCTTTTGATGTATTCAAACATCTTTGATTCACTAAATGGTGTTATAAAGCACCATGCACCAAGGTTTTTTGAAGTTTAATGCACTTTTAGAGGACATTTCATCATATTATGAATGATGTTAGAATGAAGCAAGGGTGTATTATGATTTATGATCTCTCCATCATAAAGCATACACATTTATATATTTGCAAAAAAATTGGGGTTTTCTAACAAAAATACAACTTGAATGCATTATAACTATGTGAGAGTATTGTATATGCAATAAATGCACAAAACTCTATCCTACTAGACATCTGCACTCAAAAATATCTTGACAAGTATAGAGCTTTGCACATTTGTTGCATGTACTAGAGGTATCATTTTGTGTGGACATGGGTGTCTAATGGGGTATTGAGTTTCCAATGCACCCTTATTTAGGATACTAAGGATTCCTGATGTAAAACATGATAAGAAACTTTGAGTGGAAAACTTGTCAAAGTGAACTCCGATAGGGTATGCATGATTTTCTTGTTGTCACTCTCTTTATAGCATGCTTGAAATTGGGAATTACGTTAATTTTCCATCCTAACAATGTTTATTTTCACAGCTTTAGTATGTAGTCCTACCATGGAATATCTATTTGGGTTGCTTCCTTTGAACAAATGAGTAAAAAGTTGCATAAACCTTGCTATGTTGGAGACTAAAACCATCATTATTAAAATCTAGTCCCAAACATTTTGATTCTCCAACCTAATAAATTGCATAAAGGATTTTTTGTCACTTCCATTACTTTTTAGTACCTAATCAGCAATTTCAACTAATGGTGATGATTGTGTTAATTTTCTTGAAATGGAGAACTTGTTGGATTATCTTTGTCATATGGTTTGTCTCTCAATTCAATGTTATTTTGGTTTATTTGGGTTTTTTGTTTGGTTGAAAATAAGATGGTTTCTATTCAAAGGATTACATAGTTTATAACTATTCCATGAGAGGCAGCATGGGTAGTTCCAAAGAGTGTGTCATCTCCTAATTGGCCATCTAAAGCAAATATTGAATTGAAGGAGTTGTAGGTGTGTTGTCGATGATAATACTCTAAGAAGTACCATATTTTAGCTTGACAAAGACACCTTGCATTTAGTATCAAAACAAAAAGAATGATATAAGCTAAGATTAGTATTTTTATTGTAAATTGTATAAAAGGGCTAATATTTTCCTATTGTTAAAGGTTCAATATCACCCAAATACTCCCCTAGTTTTGAAAGGAATAAATCTAAAGATCAAGGGAGGGGAAAATATTGGCATTTTATGCCAAATTGGAAGTGGTAAGTTGACTTTCATTCAAGCTATGTTTGGCTTGTTAAGCATGCTAGAGGAACAATAATTGTTGATCAAGTGAACAATACTAAGTTGGGCCTTCATGATGTGTGATCTCAATTTGGAATCATACCACAATAGCTAATTCTTTTGGAGGGAATAGTAAGAAGCAACATTGGCCCCCTTGTACAATACTTAGCTTATCAAATATGGTAGGTAATGATATCCATCCCTTCACATCCTTTTTCTTGTTTGCCCTCCTAAAACAACCTAGAAGGTAATGTTAAATTCAAGATTTCATTCCTTTTACTTGTTTTCCCTCTTGAAAAGATCATGCCCATTCGACATCAAATGAATTGATACAAATTTCTTTTTTGTTCCTTTGGTGTTGGATCACATTTTATCCTAACAATGTAGCAGTGGTTTTCTTTTTTCTTTTTTTGTGATAGGTTTCTTTTATATTACTATAATTTCTAATGTCCCTTCTAAACATTAACCTAGATTTGTTACTTTTATAGATCTTTATTTTTTGAGAGTTTAATTTTCTGGTGGGTATTAATCCAACAAGGGTATTTTAAAGTTAATTTCTCAAAAAAATTCCTTTAAAATATGACAGGGCCTTTGTTAATCTAGTAAGCTTCAAAATAAATTCTAGTCCATTTACATTGTTGCTTAAGTATGTGTTATAAAGTGATTGATTACAAGATGATATATTTGGGTTCTTATAGAGCCTTTAAAGATGCAAGCTTGCCAATGTAGTTGTAACAAAAAATGGGAAACTTGACTCCTTGGTATGTTGCAACTAAAATTCAAGATATAAATGATTTAAACACTAGAAGTGCTAACCATATCATAGCTTTTGAATGTGATTTTCAAAGGCTCATATTGTTGCAATTTTTCTTTTGAAGTTTTTGACAATGGTAGCTTCTTTGTACCATATTTCAAGATAAGTGGCGTAATCTAGTAAGGGCCAATAATTTGCAATTACAAGCAAGCAAAGAGGTAATTTTCTTCTCTTCTATTTATTAAATGTTCATTTTA
Source organism: Cupressus sempervirens (assembly GCA_028749045.1). NCBI lineage: Eukaryota > Viridiplantae > Streptophyta > Pinopsida > Cupressales > Cupressaceae > Cupressus > Cupressus sempervirens. The sequence goes on along the minus strand of CM053784.1, from coordinate 557,906,398 downwards.
TTTTTTGATAAATGTTATGTTTAAAAATTGATTTGTTCCTTTATACAAATTACTCTATCGTATCTTTCAAAATAATCTTAATAAAGGTAGTTGTTTGAACAAAATAGTTAGTAAGGAGAGAAAGGATTCTTGTTTGTGAGAGGCTTAAGAAAGGTAGGTAGGATTTTTGGTGCCCAATATTAAAGCACACTATAGAGTTTTATGGTTTTAAACTATACACTATATTAGGTAGTATTTTCCTTGGTTAAATATTTATTTTGTTATCATATTAGATAGTATTTTCCTTAATTAAATATTGATTCTATTGTCATGGTATGCAATGCTACCTTGTATGGCTTGGAAGCATTGTTGGCAATTTGACAGAGGAAGATATACATTTTCTAAAGGATGTTTCCAAAGCTATGGGATTCACTTGCCAACTGCTTGTCACCATGGGTAAGCCACTAATGATACCATATTAATTGGTTTTAGCTTTGTACCTATATTAATCTAAATATATTTCTAATTGTGTGTTTTGGTAGAACTTTAGCATTATTTTCATTTATTGATTCAAAAAAGAAGCAATGAATTCATTACTTATAGTCAGCATTACTAAGCTTTTCTATTATCAAATTTCTATATTTTGCAACTACCCATATCAGCAAGTTATGAATTTTTTGTTAGTTAACATTCCTTTTCACTGCTTGCTCTTTAGTTTTGATAGTCATTCTTGGTTTTGCACTATTACTATATTAATCATTAAGTGGTAACTTCTTATAATGTCTCTTTAGTTTATTTGGCTGAATTCTCTTTCCTCTTACTGGGGTTATTAAGAGTGGCATGTGATCTTCATCACATTCATCCATCCCCATGTCTTCATTATACATCCAAATTATTTAATCCCATGGTATGAGTATGATAAAAACTTTTCCATTCTCTAAATCTCCTACTTTTTCCCTTATCAAAATGAGTATTTCTACTCTTAGAAGAAATAATTTCTAATGCTAAAGGCTTTTATGTTAGTTAGATATATGGAAGAATCCTTAAAAAAATCATTCAACATACCATGACAACAAGGGAGTAACAAGGTGCTTCATTAACCTATTCCCCCCATCTCCTATTTCTATACTAGAATAAAGAAGCATTAGTAGTAAATATTGAGTTTTCTTTCTCTTCACCAATCTCAATGGATACATCTTGAGTTGTACCCTTCTCACTTCTAATTCTTGGAATGATGTTAGTTGTTATTATTCCAAATATATGGAGAGGACTATAACTATAACCTATGATGGGTTATACAAAATCTTCCAACTCCTTGTGATTTTTATGATTATTGATGCAAGAATAGTGAGAAGAGATATCTTTTTCATGAGTTCATTTGATTTTTTATATTAGCTTACATTAATTATATATAGAAACTGGTATAAACCACTAAAGAAATGATTAGGATGAACTCAAAAGATAAGAAACCAGAAAAAATAGAAAATAACACACTATATGATCATTTTTTAAAGCGCACTAGCTCAATGGAAGGGCACCTAGTTTACAAGCAGATGGATGGTGGTTTCATTCCATCATGCCCTATTATGACCAAACACACTATTAAATATGCTACTAAATATTTGATCAAATATAATACTAGATATGCTAGTAAATATACCACTAAACATGCGACTAAATATACTAAATATGTGACCAAATATATGATTAAATATGCTACTAAATATGTGACTAAATCAACTATCAAATATACAAATATGTGATTAAATATACTACTAGGTATGTGACTTACCACATGATTAAATATACTACTAAATCAATTACAAAATATACTACTAAATACTACTATATATACTACTAAATATACCACTAAACCAATGATCAAAATTGGTGATCAAATATGTGACTAAAATTGCTTAGTAGTAAATTTAGTAGTGCTATAAATGACTAGATATCAACTACTATTAGTCAAATGACAAAGTCTAGTCACATATTGTTGTTTTTGTACTAGTGAATTATTGTCCAAGTCTATAAATGGCTATGCCTAGATGAAAAACCTATCTTTTGTGAACCCTAGGCTCAAGAATATAGATGGCTTATCTGATAGGGGGAATTGGGTTAGGGATGCTACTCCTACTAAAATAGGGCTTGATCTTTTTAGGAAGTGGTTTTCTGAAAGAAAATTATTTGCTTCCCATGGAAACATTTGGAACTTTGATTTGGGAAAAATAGTGGTCCTTGGTGTCTTTATGGATTCTGACCTACTCATGACCATTGCCCAAAATTATGACCCAATAACCAAGATAGTGAGAAGAATAGAGGGAGAATTCCTGGTATGAATAAATGTTGAAGAAATTCAAGAAGTTCTTTTGTCTAGAACCATTTTTAGAGTATCATGTAACCATTGACCTGCTAGGACTAGAGAAAGAATACTTGTCTAAGAGGGATAAGATCAAGAAGGGTGTACTGAGGGTACACTTGGTTTCAATTGAAAATATTCCATTGGTCATAGTGTCTACTAAAGAGCCCTTTAAAAAGAAATTTTTCACTTCTAGGGTCATAGAAATATATATGACTCTATGTAGGGTTTTTGGCAAGGATGAATAGAATTTTATTCCAATAAAATTCATGTATATGATGACTTAGATCTCCTATTTTGGTGTTGATATTATTTTTTATTTTGCATCTTATATAGCAGAAGAGATCCACATGGATTAGTTGGAATTGCAAAGGGTAAGGTGGAAAAGACTTTCAACCATGATTCACTTTTAATGCACATGTTCCTTTTTAAGGGGTTTACATATTTTGAAAAGGAGATCATCCTGAACCAAAAATATGAAGAAGAGGCTCTGCTAGTCCAGTTGTGGAGTGCAGACATGAATTGGGATGTAGAGGAAGCTAGTTTTGTTAGGTTTGATAGGTATTTTGCCTCTAGATTGAGAAGCCTCCTATTGAGGGACAATCCCAAAATCCCCAAGGCACTATTGGATTTTATCAAACCCATGGAAAATCCTTCTGATTTGAAAGTATCATATAATTGGGCTAATATTTTACCTTTCCCTATTTCTACAATTTTTAGGGTATATGGTTTGAAAGGAACTCCTGATATATTTCTCTACCAAGTACCTCTAAAGGTAGGGATAGTAGAAATGCTAGGGTAGCTAGGGGGATTGGAGGAAGCACAATTGGCTAGAAGAAGTAGAGGCTCAATTTGCCCCACTTGTACTGTAGCCCATCATTTCATAATCACAAAGGATTTTTGGTTATTCTAGTATAAATTCTTGGACAAGTACAAGATGGTTGTGTCTCATCCCCATTTTTGTAATACTGAATGATTTTTTAATGTATTCATAAAAAGGGCTAAGTTTGGTGCAAAAGACCACCAATTTTATTTCCCTAAAGACATGATAAGGAATCAGTTCTCTCTACAAGAGCAAGAGATCAAAAAGGAAAAATGGATGGTTTATTCTAGGTTTTTGGAATTTATTGATTGATTTGATAATGATTACAAGCCTCTAGCTAATGCAAAAATAAAGGCAACTAGGTTAAATAAACTAATGACCACTTTTCCTAAAATTATAGAGGTCATGAATGAAAAGAAACTATTCTTTATCAATTCTTTTCTAGAAAAAGTCAAAGAGGTCATGAGGAGATCATCTTTTACTCCTATAGTAGGATTAGGGTAGTTTATTGTTCAAAAGAGACTTGACTATAGTGTGACCCAAAATAAAAGAGCTACTATAGATAAAGGAAAACAAATAATGGGATCAACTAGTGTTGTTTTTGAGAAAAGAGCTATGAGCCCTCACCCAATAGCTAGAAAATAGCAAATGTCATGCCCAAAATACAAAGGGCAAAAAAACATGTAAAATTATTATTTTTAGAACAATAATAATTAAATTCACTAAGTTCAATAAGATTGTTTTTCATAAATTAAAGTTTAGGTACATTGTAGATAGAAACATGTTCTTAAATCAGTACCTTGACATTCCATTTAGTTTTAAAATCAATGTGTAGGACTAGATTGTTAAATTAAAATTTCATTATCAAATTGATTTTGGCATTTGTTTCATTTCACTTTAAAATATTATTGAAAAATATGTTTAAATTATTCGAATAATAATTTAAATGAATATAGATCTAATTATTTTGAAATATTAAAATCATTGAACTACTAAAAAATGTTACATCTAACATACAAATAAATATACTTTATTTAAACTTTATTCTAATAACAATTTTGTTTAACAATAAAAATAATACCAACTTTAAATTTAAAAACAATATGATCACTAACATTAAAATAACTAATTAACTAAACTCTACTACTAACTTTAATTAATACTAACATTCAAATTAACAATTACTAATTTAAAATCTAACATATGCTATACAACTAATTTTATTATAACTAAATCCTTACCATTTAAATACTATAAATTAAATTAAATGACTTAAACATAAAACTAACTAAATTTAAAACTTTAATCTAAAACTTTAAATAAACTTTAACTAACCTAACCCAAACTAACATCTAACTTGAAAACAACTCCTACACGAATACTAAACTAAATACTATTTAATAATTTAACTAACTTAAAAACATAATGTAAAAATACTAACATTAATTAAAATCTACATTTATTACACTAATTCCATGAACTTTATTTAAAAACATACTAACCTAACTAACCTACACTGACTACCCTCTAACCCTACCGCACTAACTCCCAACCCCTCCTCACCATCCCACATCACCCTTCCCCACATGAGTGCATTGTCCCATGCTACTCGTGTCAACCTAAGGAGGTGGGTGAGTGGGTGGCACCTTATTCCCCCCTTCCTTAAACAAAGCACTTTAATGTGTTGCCAAACAAACTGCCACCCCCCCCCCCCCCCCCTCCCTCCAAAATTAAAGACTTCCTCCTCCAATAAAAAGGCATCAGTCAACTTGGAGAAAGTGCATGGGACTATGACAGTGAAATTTAATGTGCCAAAGTTTAAGGGGATTCTGCCTAGGTTTTAAACAAGATAGGAGGAGTTATGAGTAAAAGTAAATTAGATAGGATTTTAGAGTATTTAGGATATTTAGAAGTATTTTCTTTTCTCTTTTTTTTTTTAATTTAATTTTTATGATTTTTTTGGCTCCTGATTTAACAGTGTTCAAACAACTAAGTATGCAAGGAAAGAATGCGTCTATGGGCAGCTATCTCCAATAATGGGCACACTTCACTAGGAATCTAGGCCAACTATAAGGTTATACTCCTTCTACAATTCAGGCTCTGCAAAACCTAGGCAAGTGGACCTATAGATTCTTTATATGGTACCAGTTATCAAAAAATATACTGAATCTAATGTAAATCAAATAAAAACCCCTAAATATTCTATTCTTAACCAAGAATCACAAGCATGAAATAGCTAAGAACATAACTCATGAAACTGGCAAGCTAAGTGCGGCTTCACATTGAATAGCTTTCAACATAAAAGGGAAAAATGATTTAATATGTTGATAACAACAAGACCCAAGTATGAGCAACAAAACCTAATGATCCTATCTCTTATCAGTGCCTTATCCACTGGGAAATTAAATGAATTATAACCATACATCTCCTACAAATCTTAGACATATCTCTACATCAAGATCCCTAATCTATCCTTCACTTTGTGAACTGACATCTACTACAAAATGAATCTCATACTCAGAACATCCTATCATGAAATCTGCAAACCCTGTGACAAACATCAAGCAATTACACGGTTCTTTGCTCCACCAACAAGACATTTTAATCACATACATTCATAAATGAAATACAACCTAATCTATTATCTTTGATCACAAATTAGAAGAAATAACAGATCCATAATCAGGAGACAAGATTCAGACTGAACTTAAAACCTTTGTTGCTCTTTATTTGCTTTCCTTGAAATCAAATACATGAAATGTACAAAAGATAACTCTTAAATCATCTAACAGACCATAATTATTTGCATAAAATATAAAATGATGTTCACTATAATAGAGAAATGTTGGGTGTGTGGCTTTGATAGCCTGAGTAGAGCTCCAAGAACTGGACATAGAAGACCAACCAACAACCACAAATGAGAAGAAGAAAGAATATGTATAGGAAAGAAGTAATTTCTCAGATTGAATCTGAACATGACACTTTTCCACTCGAAAAACCTTCTCCAAGGTTAAAACCATCTTTCTTATCTTTTCCTCTAACTAAAAATCTCATAAAATATCTCAAAATGTAATGATGAAAGGATGCAACTGATTCTTGATACTAAAATGAATTCATCGTAAAAGTAACAAATCAGTTCAATCTTATGGCATTGAAAATTCACTGAGAATTTATTCTTTCCACATTTAGATCCTAGCAAGCTTTTAAATCTGCCCCCAACCAATTCAGGTGCTCAATGGTGAAAACTGCTTGTTCTATCGCCAATGCCCTAAGTTTTACAAATTGGCTTATAACTTGAACTAGGAAGCACCTGTGCAAAAACAAAGTCCAGATTTGGAAATTTTAGGTTCTCTCAATTCCAACAATATATTGGAGCATCTATTTTGGTTAAAAATTTCTCTAGTTATGGTTGTTTGAAAATCAAGCCTCTGCTCTGTGGTTTGAACAATATTTTGCAAAAATTTAAACTTTTATATATTTTAAACTATATAAAGTTTCAAACTTTATTTAAATGAACCTAACATGAGATTTGAGGAAAAACAATAATAAAATATTAAAATTTGAAAAGTTTGAAATTTCTCCTCATTTTCTACTCGGGTCAAACTTGGTTTGACCATCTGCCACATGTCACTCTTTTACTAGCTCTGAACTCCAGCGAAACCCACATCTCATCCTAACTTTCCTTCCACATCATTGCCAAGTCACCCATGCCACATCAGCATCACTATCTCACTATAGCTAATTGGTGAGCATATTCACTTAGCGAGTTAGCGATGACCCTTTGATCTGGACATGTGGCGTGATCTTGCTCCATCTAAACTCAAATGTTTAAGCCAGATTTTTGGGTTTTTTGACGACTCGCTATGTCACTAGCTAGAAAACCTTGCATTTTTTTACTGGCAAAGTAGCGAGGCACCAAAATTTTCAAATTTTTGATCACTTGTTGTTGCTGACATCACCATTTTTACCTACACATTAGTTTAAAATTATGTTTTGACTGCATCCATCTGTCATGACTGGGACCCACATGCATGAACTTAGCTTTTCAAAAGCTTCCATCTTGTTCACACTAAGGGTGAGTGTGTAAACATATTTAAATATCAAAACATCCATCTACACAGGTGATGTGGGCTAATGATGTTGCTCAAACCTCCTCTCTTCTACGTGGATTGTCTTAGCCCAAAACATGGGTGCTCCTTTTAATTTGTGTGAGGCTTGGTTTTTAATGTGTCTGGGTCTTTGTCTTCTGAATGCATGCTCTATTCTTCCTTTTTTTATGCATGTTTATCTTTACTTTGACTATAGATTCCTTTTATTACTTTGGTGCTTCATTTTTAAACACGTCTGCTCAATATGTGTCTGCTACTGTTTTGCAGATGGTTATCACCTTCTACCAGGGCTTCATGGCATTAAAACGTGAGCTCTTCTTTGCTTTTAATATTGCAATTTCTACTTCAAATCAGTGCCATATGTCTTTTGATGCCTTGGCATGAATGTTCCTTTCTCATTTTAGTTATGCTAACTTCCCTTTTTTCATTTGTTGAAATGGCTTTCTCTGCCTGATTGTGGACTAATGCCTTGTGTGGTCTCTTCCATGCTTTGACTGGTAGATTTCTTCATTGTTGTGATTCCATGAGGCTTCTTGCTCATCTATTCACAGGTTCTTCCCCCTCTTCTTTTAAACAAATTTCAACGGCTTCTCTGTTAGCAGCACATATGCATAAAAAGGCACTTTAGGGCATGATTCTTCAAAATTCACAATATGTGACTCAAAATTGACCATGCAATTTTTAGTCCCAACAGATTTAATAGATTTAAAAAAATTATTTTCAAAGAGAATCTTAAAAAGAATATTCCCTATTACCTCAAGGGATTAAATTTTTTTCCTCATACAAAATCCAAAGAGTTTTTACTCTTAGGATGCAAATTTTTTTCCAAGTGTTAAATTTAAAAGCAAAATATGTTATCATGGCAAGGGGACTATATATATAAAGTCCTTTTTTTTTCCTAACTATTGAATTATCTAATGTACTTAATTAGCCAAGGAGGATATTTTAGTTTTCTTCCTATCTTTGATTATAACCATCGAGTTTAATATTTTGTTTAAGCAATAATGTAGGATTACTTTCCATTCAATCAAATATGAAAATGCGAGATGTGATTTTCATTCATGTAACTCCAAATTTACTTGACATAATTTTGAGTTCAAATTTCTTAATTAAAGTGTTAATTCTGCATTCAGTTTTGAGACTACTTCATTAGTATACATGTTCATAAAACATTAGATAAAATAATTAAACATCTGAAAGTAAAACATCACACAATATAAGATAACATAATAATTTTCAATGTGTCTGATAGTGTCTCAAAATATTGAGTCATGAGTATCAAAATAATAATGTATCAACTATGCTAGGATGGGTTGGGGTGAGTCCTCGCATCCTCCCCCACTAGGCATGAACTTCCTCATGGAGTTCATCAAAAAGAAATGGATACTGAGATCACATATATCCTACATCCTCCCATGAAGTTGTGACCTCATCATAACAATCCCACTAGACCCTAACCTAGTCCAGCTCTCAGCCTTGAAGAGCTAGGGTCTGTTAGGTAATAATATAGATAGGCTCCAGTGCTAACTACCCATCTGACTCCACCTATAAGGCATTCCAATATATAATGTAAGACTCATCATAAATGTATTCTCTATGTACTAAAATGTGAAACACATCATGGATGCATGATCAACTAGGTGGCAAAGCTAGATGGTATGCAACTAGTCCTATCCTCTCTAGGATCTCGAATAGTCCAACAAATTGAGGTGCCAACTTAGAGCCCTTTCCAAATAAAATTGGACTCTTATGTGGTTGCACCCTTAAGAAGACTCTTGATCTATCCTCTTTGCATTAGCATACTTCTTCTGCCTATCATGTGCCTCTCTCAGGTGATGTCTAATCAAGCTCACCTACTACTCCATCTCCTTTGCTATCTAAGGGCCAATAGATACTTGATCCTCAATCCTATCCCAACTCAAGGGCATTCTGCAAGGTCTTCCATATAGGGCTTCATAAGGTGGCATACCTATGGAGGAATGATGCCCATTGTTATAGGAAAATTTGAGAAGATGTAGGTATTCCTCCCATTTGACCTAATGGTCCATCATGTACATGCACAACATGTCCTCCAAAACCTAATTCACTTGCTTAGTTTGACCGTCAGTTTAAGGATGGTACACTATATTGAAATTAAGTCTACTACCCAATGATGCCTGTAACTCTCTCTAAAAGGATGAAGTGAATAGTGAGTCTCTATCAGAGATGATCTTATGGGGAATGCCATGAAGTCTAAAAATGTCCCATAAAAACACCTAAGCTATGTCTCATGTTGTGTATGTAGTATGCATACGTGAGAAATTGGAAACCTTGGTCAACATGTCAATTGTCACCAAAATGGCGTCATGGCAGCAAGATGACATGGAGAGACCAATACTAAAATCCATAGATATAGTTGTTGGAAATAATCAAGACTGCCTAGGTTACTAAGAGGGGAGGGGTGAATTAGTATCCTCAAAACTTTTAAACTAATTCAAAACTTAACCATATAAATCATTCATCATTCATTCTTTTAATCTACTACATACATGAGAAATGATAAACATACATAACACATGTACACAGTATTTTGATGACCCAAAAACTTTCCAAATAGAAAGTAAAACTACAGTGGGGATGATACCCACAAAACTTCACTACTATAGTATAAAGTTGGTCTGTTAGAGCTTACATTGACCACTTTTGATGATCTACCCTATTAAGAGCAATTTGGACTACTAGGTCCACCTTGTTAGAGGTTTTACAAACATACAATCAAGTATGCACTATGTTAGTATATTTATACAAAGACTGTTAAGTCTACCTTGTTAAAGGATTTGGAAAACTAATTCACCTATTAGGATGAAATAGTAGATCTAGCTTAAAACTTCATTGTTGAATATATCTTGAAGTATATATCACCTCTTGTGATTGGTATGTCTTTGCTACTCTCTAATGACCTTGCTGAATACTTTTCTCTACTGTTGATTCAAATTCATTCTTCTCAAACATTACATCTCCATTCCTTAACATACTTGTTATTATCTCCTTTAAAATAATACAATACATTACATCTATATACCACTTCAATAATTACAATTACAAGGTTGGTTAAAAACACAAGTAAACAAAATATTGCTGCATTGGCCAAAGAGTAGAAAACTTAGGCTCTTCAAGCTGACTAGGTGACCTTCTGATACTCAGTATCCATAGCATTACTTGGCATCATCATGCACTCGATAGAAGTAGAAGCTCAATCCATACTAATCACACAACATATCTTGGAACTCTATAACCATTGGAGACTCAATAGATATAGTGTCACTCGATATATATTTAAACCTTCATTTACCTTGCTATTACTCAATAAAGATTAGACATCCATCACTCGATAGAAATTGGCTTCATATTACAAAAAATGATAACTTGGTAGATACTGTGAAGCTTGGTGACCACTACTTGTTTGGTGAACACTATAAGGTCAGTATACATTGTTGAACTATCCATTCACTTGGTAGCTTTAGGAATACTCGGTGTGAAGTGCTTAACAGTTGAGCTTACAAGGTAACCACTGAATGCTCGATATAAACTATATACTGAGTGATGAGCTCAATAAGCTTTTAGAATCAAATAAGTGTTGTCACTAATGAAAAATAAAACATAATGCCAAGAATCTACCCCTTTGGCATTAGTGACAAAAATACTTATGAGCCAAAACTTATGTATACTGACATACTAATTTTGATTTTTCAAAATTGATCTTTGTAAAGCTACTATATATACATATCTTACCTATCTCCCCCATACATATGGCATAATGTATACATATCTTTTATCTGTACATATATCAATCTATTTTATTCCTTGATTTCTACACAAGTCTCTTTACTCCCATTGTTCATCTCATAGTCCTTTTTGACAATAATGCCAAAGGGTATATATAATATATTCAAATAGAGATATCAAAATGTGAGAGAAATTTGGAATGTACCTTGAGAATAAGAGCCAATGTCTTATCCCAATTATCTTTCTAAATTTTTTAGGTGGAGAGGGCCACTTTAACTTCTATGAAAAGTTTAATCATATGATTTTCTATTGAAAAATTGTTATCTAGAACCAATGTTTTTTAATATGCAATGTGTTTCTGCATTGGGTCCATAACTAGAAGGATCATATTTTGGATGTTAGTCAGTGTAGATCTGATCCTGGCTTCCTCTCTAAGTAACTCTACCTACATTTCTAACAAAAATTTTACCTTCATGTGATGTGATGATCTTGAACTCAGGTCAAGCTATAACCTTTGAGCACTAGTCTTCATGTTTGCATCAATCTTATTTAATTTCTCCTTTATATCCTTGGTGTACTTAGTAACATCACAAAGCTTTCCAAAAAGTGATGTTACATTTGTGAAGGATTAATCAAGGTTGCTCAAAATTGTAGATAATTTTACCTAATTTACTACAATGTGATCAAGCACCTTATTGTCAAATTTCTTCTCTACCTTCTCAATGAACTTCTCTTGGCTAGAAGTGTCCTCATTGAACTTGTTCACAGCCTTTTCTAATTGTAAAAAAATATGTTGAGAGGAGTCAACATCAACACCTATAGCCTCAATAATTATATTTTTGACATTCTCAATTTTAGTAAATTCTTTGTCTCTCTCTTCTCTAAGCTTCTTTTGCCTTGCCTTTTGCTCTAAAAGTTGACTGACTAATCTCATTTCATTAGCTATGGCAATATCTACATCTATCTTGGGAATAGTAATTTCTTTGTCGAAATCTATGTCTTCATCAATTGTTTTCCTAGTAAGTAGAATTTTTAAAGGAGTCTTTGGTTTTACTTGTATTCTTACTTCTTTGGACTTAGAAATAGAAATAATAGTTGAAGTAGTTAGACTAGTAGAAAAAACTTGAATGGGTCCAACTAAAGGAAAACTAAAAGAAGTACTAGTTGAATCCAAAATTGATGAGCTTCCCTAAAATAATGTACCAATAGGTAATGTACAAATTGGAGTATTTACTACTAAAGAGCTAACTAGAACAAAAATTGGTGCTGATAAAGCTATAGAAGAAAAAAATGTAGAACAAACTAGCAAACTTATTGAACAAGGAGCAAAAAAAGTTGACACAATTTCTAAACTGGCAGCTATGCATATCGATAAAGTAGATTTCAAAAATTTCTTTCACTATAAATTCACTCAAAATTGCTTGGAACCGCTTGAATGCACTTGGAAATCTCTTTGCTCTATGAATACTAAAGATGTAGTGAAAATGGAGTCAAATTCTACCATTTTTTATGAAAATTTTCTATTAATGCTAGGTGATATACTGACATAGTGCATGATAGACTGTCATCTACTCACTAGCTTAGTAAAAACTTATGACTTGATGATTAAACAAAACATTACTTCTCCTGACCTAGCTCGGTTGAGTCTTTGACTAACCTTGCTTGGTATGAACTAAACTCATGTGATCCTTTTGTATCTAATATACTAATTTGGATCTTTTGCTTTCTTCCATTAGGAACTACTCAAGATTTAGCTTGAAGATACAATTCTAGTCCCTCCTTGAAGAATCTAATTGGAAATGGTGGAGTCACCAACTTCTTGAGTGACATTTCCATCATTTGAATTGTTCTACTTGGTAGATTTAGGAATCCACTACTATCTCATTTTCTTCCTAATATTATCAGCTTTGGCTTTCATTTCATCTTCAACTCTTCCTATGTTCATGTAGTTTTTAGCTATGTGACCAATTTTAGTGCATGTATAACATCTTACTATTGAATCTCTCTTTCTTAAGTGATGCCTTGTGTAGTCTATGCCAATGTGTCCATATTCTCCAAAATAGTGACATCTACACCAAGTATTGTAATCCCAACCAAATATTGTTTTGACATTTTGTTCAGCTGGATTGAATGGTTTGGATCTGCATTCAGATGCCTTTTGGCCTTGTTTCTTGCATTTGTGACATTTACCTTCAAATTTTGGTTTATCCTTGCACTCATTAGCTTTATGACCATGTTTACTATAACTGTAGCATTTTCCATTGAATTTCTCTTTTCCATTAATCCAACATTTTTTTGATGTATGACCTAACTTACCATAGTGATTTCAAGTAGGTCTTTGATTCCTTTGGGCACCTTGTTTGGAAGATTCACTTTCTTCTTTGTAACCAAGTCCTACTTTACCTTTTTTCCTATGAAGATTCTACTCATTTTGTTTAGTCAATTGATCCATGTCTACTTGGGATTTCATCATTCTTTCATTGAGTTTCTTTTCAAAGATTAGATCAACCTTCAATCTTTCATTGATTAGATCATTCCTTAAGCTTTCATTTTCATATCTCAGATTCATGATTTCCTCATTTGCATTAGAGAGCTGATTGATAAGACTTTCTTGCTGAAGGGATTGGTTTTGATTTGCATTGTTCCTTGCTTCACTTACCTTATTCCTTTGTTCCAAGATTTCACACATTCTTATTGACTGAACTTCGTGTTCTCTTTTCAATTTTCTTACCTCTTCTTGCAAAGAGCCATTCTTTGCTAGGAGTTCTTTGATTGCCTCATTAGCTTCATCTAAACTGCTTGATGGAAAAAGTCTTCAATCTTTTCTTCAATATATAGATGGTCATTCATTTTTCTTGTAAGTTCCTTCCTTCTTTTCAAAGATTAGGAAAGATTCTCTATTGCTTCCTTGAGTTGAGTTATGGCCATTTCAAGATCTAGCTTTTCATTCTCAATAGCTTTGTCAAGTCTGAATATCTCCATTATCCTTGATTTTTTCTCAAGCTATCAAAATTTATCCTAAGAACCACAATACTCTGATACCAATTGTTAGAAATAATCAAGATTGGCTAGGTTACTGAGAGGGGAGGGGTGAATCAGTTAAATCAAAACTTTTAAATTAATTCAACACTTAACCATATAAATTATTTTCCATTCATTCTTCTAATCTACTGCATGCATGAGAAAAGATAAACCTACATAACACATGTACACAGTATTTTGGTGACCCAAAAACCTTCCAAATAGAAAGTAAAACTAGGGTGGGGATGATACCCACAAAATTTTACTATTGCAACATAAAGTTGGCCTATTAGGGCTTACATTGACCACTCCTAATGATCTACCCTATTAAGAGCAATTTGGATTACTAGGTCCACCTTGTTAGAGGTTTTATAAACATACAATCAAGTATACACTCTATTATGAGATTTATACAAAGACAGTTAAGTCTACCATGTTCAAGGATTTGGAAAATTGATTCACCTATTAGGATGAAATAGTAGATTTGACTTACAACTTGATTTTTGAATAGATCTTAAAGTACATATCACCTCTTATGACTGGTATGTCTTTGCTAATCCCTAATGACCTTGTTGAATACTTTGCCCTGCTATTGATTTGCATTCATTCTTCTCAAATATTACATCTCCATTCCCTAACATACTTGTTATTATCTCCTTTCAAATGATACAATACATTACATATATATACCACTTCAATAATTACAATTACAAGGTCAGCTAAAAACACAAGTAAACAAATATTACTGAGTCGACCAAATAGTAGAAAAATCATTCTCTTCAAGTTGACTAGGTGACCTTTTGATACTCGACATCCACTACATTACTCAGCATTGTCATGCACTTAATAGAAGTAAAAGCTTGGTCCATACTAATCACACAACATAGCTTAGAACTTGATAACCATTAGAGATTTGGTAGATATAGTGTCACTTGATAAATACTAAAACCTTTGTTTACCTTGCTATTACTCAATAAATACTAGACATCCATCACTCAATAGAAACTGGCTTCATATTACACAAATTGATAACTTGGTAGATACTATGAAGCTCAGTGACCACTGCTTGTTTCGTGAACACTGTAAGCTTGGTATAAACTATTGAACTACCCATTCACTTGGTAGCTTCAAGAATACTTAGTGTGAACTACTTAACTATCAAACTTACAATGTAACCATTGAATGCTTAGTATAAACTATATACTGAGTGATGAGCTTGGTAAGCATTCAAAATCAAATAAGTGTTGTCAATAATGATAAATACAACATAATTCCAACAATAGTATCCCACTTCCACTCTACAATATCATGAGGTTGAAGAAGCCTACTAGGATGATGGTGCTCTACCTTCACCCTCTAACATTCGAGGCATCTCGCAATAATGCTAGCAATCTACGATCTCATGCTTGGCAAGTGATATAACTATCTCAAATCTACATATAACTTCTTAACACTAGGGTGCACTACATAAGGTGCTCTGTGAGCCTCAAGTACAATGAGCTCACATGAACCCCCAATGGAAGGTACATACATGCATTCTCTATAATGTAAAAGTCTATCAAACTCCAAGAAATACTCTAAATACTTCCCTTCCAAGGGTCTCTAAGAATGCACTATATGACTAACTTCTACATAAAGCTCATCTACTGGCAAGTGCTATAGGATCTACTCTCTCAAGTTTGTACAAGTCACAAATGAAAGCTCATGGCACCTTCTACTTAGGGCATCTTTAACCACATTCTCTTTCCCTTGATGTAATGAACATAAAAATCATACTCACAAAGGAACTCCATCCACCTTCTTTGACTAGCATTAAGGTTTGTCTATGTAAATATGTACTACAAGCTCTAGTGGTCAAAATGAAGTCAAATATATGACCTAGAAGAAAGTGTCACCAACTCACTAAAGCATGAACCACTGCTAGAAGCTCTAGGCTGTGAGTAGGGTAGTTGAGTTCATGAGTCTTCAACATCCTAGACTCAAAGAAAATAGGTCATCCATCTTGCATAAGGATCACCCCTATACAATCCAAAGATGCATCAGTGCACACCACAACATTTGTAGAAGGATCTAGCACTGCTAGGATTGGTGCACTCATGAGGGCTCTCTTTATCTCTTGAAAATCTCTATCAAACTTCTCTATCCACTCATACTTCTTCCCCTTCTTCTGAAGAAATGTGATTGGGTGTGTCAACCTAGAGAATTCCACAATAGAGTGTTGAAAATTTTCTACTAGTCCCATAAAGCTCCTCACTTAAGTGACACTAGTGGGTGCTAGCCAATCCATGATAGCCCTAATCTTTGATGGGTCTATTGAGACACCATCACCTACTATGACATGACCCAAATAATGTATCTCAGGCCTATAGAATGCACACTTTGACAAGTTGTCATACAACTAATTCTCTCTCAACTTCTGCAATACTTGTCTCAGGTGCTCTTAATGCTCCTTCTAATTTTGAGAATAACTTAGAATTTCATAAAGGAATATGACCACAAAATTATCCAAAAAGATACAAAATACTCCATTCATGAGGATCATGAATACAATTAGAGCATTTTTAAGGCCAAATGGTACCACAATGAACTCGTAGAGACCATACCTCATATAGAATGTAGTCTTGGGGATATCACTATTCATAATCCTCAATTGATGATAACCCAACTTTAGATCAATCTTTAAAAATACTTGGTCACCCTATGACTGATCAAAGAGATCATCAATTCTGGGAAGAGGATATCAGTTCTTGATGGTTACTTTATTCAACTATCGATAATCAATACATGACCTTAGTGATCCATCTTTCTTCTTTACGAAGATCACTGGTGTACCCCAAGATGACTAGGTCAAATATGCCCCTTCTCTAAGAGTTCCTCCAACTAATTCTTTAGTTCACTGAGCTCATGAATAGTCATCCTATATGGTTCTCTCATTACTAGATTGATTCTTGGCACAAGATCTATATGAAATTCCACTGCTCTAGGTGGAGGCATACTAGGGAGCTCTAAAGGAAACACATCTACAAACTCTTGAAAGATTGGAAAAGCATTGAGGGATGGCTCTCCCTCTAAATATTCCTCTTTATCACTAATGGTGATAGAAAATAACTGACATCCCTTTCACATGCACCATATAAGCTGCATAGCATAAATCATTTGAAGGGATACTAGTATTTTTACCCTAAAGATCACTTTGGAGATCCCAAATGCATCCACACATTCTACCCTCTTGTGTCGATAATCCATCTTGGCACTATAGGCATAAATCCAATCCATGCCAAGGACAACATCATAAGAACCTAGAGGGGTAGTTCATAGATCAAACATTGTGGTCATGTCTCCAATCTACATCTAGCAATTATGCACCATGGAACTAACTGGCACTTTAGCTCTTAAGACTAACTCTACTTCCCATTTGACATTCTATCTAATTGCCACTAGCCTATAATGCTCCACAACATATGGAGATATAAAAGAGTTAGTAGCTTCAAAATCAAATAAAATAGCAACCATATGACCCTATATTATACCTATGGCCTCAATAATTATGGCTTGATGCTTAGCCTAGTGGTTTTTAATGACTATAAAAACTCTATGGGATCTGCCCATATCACCAACTATCAGCTCTAAAAAAGTCCCTCTCTAACCACCAAATGATTGTCCTTGTAGACACTCTCTAGCTATATGACCCATACCACCACAAGTGTAGCATGGTCCTTGGGTATAAGTCTATACACCCTATAATCCAAACTACTATGGGTTTCTTGACCTACTAGATCCACTATATCCACCCCTAGAAGACTGTTGAGTCTTCAGTGACTATGATTGTGGAGTTTGTATATTCTAATCTTATTTGGGAACCTGTGACTACCATTGTTTGGGCTTGGAGCCTTGATAACCTTATGAGGGCTTTTCCTACTGCTACTATGGTGTTTTTTACTAAGACTATTGGCCCTTAGAGGACCCTATTGTATAGTCCTAATTCTCTTTCCAAGGGGGCTTCTACTAAGTAGAGTTTTAGTTTTGAGATTGATCCTATGACTCCTATCTACCCCATGTATCCTCAGGAACTAGTGCTATCTCAACTACCTATCTGAAGGTGGTAGGGATGGCCAAATAGACTGGACCCTACAATGAGAAATTTAGTCCCATGATGAAGTGATGTACTTGCAATGTCTCGTCCTTCATGTATTCAACATATGGAAGGAGCTTGAGAAACCTACTCTCATCTTGAGCTACTGTGAGACCCCTCTGATATAGAGAATGAAATTCCTCAATCTACTTCTCTTGGAAGTGCTTAGATAAGTACCTCTCTCATAATCTCTCCAAGAATAATTCCCATGTGAGGGTATCCATCCTCACTCCTCCTATAGTCTCCTCTTGATGCCACTAATTGGAGGCATCTCCCCTTAGCTGATGGACTACTAGACATGCCTTTAGATTACTCCCATAAGGATGTAATAGAAAGCACCATTATTGACTCTATAACTAGGCCTCTGCTATTGTTCACTTAGTAGAACCGGTATAGAATGGTGGCTAGAGTTGTATCAATTCCCTAATATCATCTCCTACATGTCTAGAAGTTCTATCGAGTGTTGGTCCTCTCTGATGTATCAACTCGCCCCCGTGCTTTCCCTATCCCTCCACCTGCCTTGGTGGGGGACTCCTACTCCTCTCTCTACCACCGGGCCTACCTCCTCTAGGTCCCTCTGCTTCCTCTTTGGGAATTTGCATCACTAGTTGTACTAAAGGAGGTAGCCTTTTTGTGACTACACCAATCAATGTCTAAAGGGCATCCAAAATGTCCTGGTTTAGGTTCTATGGTAGTGGTGGTGGAGGTGGTGGTTCATCCTCCCATTTTTCTCTACCACCTCTTGCCCTACGACATATGCCTCTTTGATTGCTTCGCGTGATAGGAGGCATCCTACACAATTTAAAGTTTAGATTAAGTTTTAGAAGCATAATGGTTTTAGGTTTCTAGTGTTGAAATATGGGCTCTGATACCAAAATGTCATGCCCAAAACATAGAGGGCAAAAACACACGTAATTTTTTTTTTTAAATAATTATAATTAAATTCACTAAGTTTGATAAGATTTTTTTTCATAAATTAAAGTGTAGCTACATTGTATATAGAAACAAATTCTTAAATTAGTACCTTGACATTCCATTTAGTTTTAAAATCAATGTGTAGGAATAGATCGTTAAATTAAAATTTCCTTATCAAATTGATTTTGACATGTGTTTCATTTCACTTTAAAATATTAATGAACAACATATTTAAATTATTTGAATAACAATTTAAATGAATATAGATCTAATTATTTTGACATATTAAAATCATAGAACCACTAAAAAAATGTCACATCTAACATACAAATAAATATACTTTATTTAAACTTTATTCTAATAAAAATTTTGTTTAACCATATAAATAATACCAACTTTCAATTTAAAAACAATATGATCACTAACATTAAAATAACTAATTAACTAAACTCTACTACTAAGTTTAATTAATACTAACATTCAAATTAACAATTACTAATTTAAAATCTAACATATGCTATACAACTAATTTTATTATAACTAAACCCTTACCATTTAAATACTATAAATTAAATTAAATGACTTAAACATAAAACTAACTAAATTTAAAACTTTAATCTAAAACTTCAAATAAACTTTAACTAACCTAACCCAAACTAACATCTAACTTAAAAACAAATCCTAAACTAATATTAAACTAAATACTATTTAATAATTTAACCAACTTAATATCACAATCTAAAAATACTAACAATAATTAAAATCTACATTTATTACACTAATTTAAAGAATTTTATTTAAAAACATACTAACCTGACTAACCTACGCTAACTACCCACTAACTCCCAACCCCTCCTCACCATCCTACATCACCCTTCCCCATGTGGGCGTGTTGTCCTAGGCTACCTGGGTCAATCTAGGGAGGCAGGTGAGTGGGCAGCACCTTACTCCCCCCTTCCTCAACCAAAGCACTTTAATGTACTACCAAACAAATTGTTGCCCCCCCTCCAAAATTAAAGACTTCCTCCTCTAATAAAAAGGTGTAAGTCAACTTGGAGAAAGTGCATGGGATTATGACAATGAAATTTAATGCACCAAAGGTTAAGGGTACTACGCCTAGGTTTTAAAAAAGGTAGGAGGAGTTATGAGTAAATGTAAAATAGATAGGATTTTAGAGTATTTAGGATATTTAGAAGTATTTTCTTTTCTTCTTTTTTTAATTTAATTTTTATGATTTAATAGATTGAAACAAATTATTTTCAAAGAGAATCTTAAAAAGAATATTCCCTATTACCTCAAGGGATTAAACTTTTTTCCTCATACAAAATCCAAAGAGTTTTTACTCTTAGGATGCAAAATTTTTCTCGTAGTGTTGGAATTTTAAGACAAGGAAGTATATATATATATATATAGTTCCTTATTTTTTTCTTCTAACTATTAAATTTGAAAGCAAAATATATTATCGTGGCAAGGGGACTATATATATATAAAGTCCTTTATTTTTTTTCTAACTATTGAATTATCTAAAGTTATTTATTAGCCAAGGGGGATATATTAGTTTTCTTACTATCATTGATTATAACCATCAAGTTTAATATTTTGTTTAAGCAATAACATAGGATTACTTTCCATTCAGTCAAATACAAAAATGTGAGATGTGATTTTCATTTGTGTAACTCCAAATTTACTTGACATAATTTTGAATTTAAATTGCTTAATTAAAGTGTTAATTTTGCATTCACTTTCTACACTACTTCATCAGTATACATGTTCATAAAACATTAGATAAAATAATTAAATGCATTAAATTAAAACATCACACAACATAAGATAACATAACAATGTTCAATGTGTTTGATAGTGTCTTGACATATCGAGTCATGAGTATCCAAATAATAATGTATCAACTATGCTAGAATGGGTTAGGATGAGGCCTCACAAAAAAATAAAAAACACATCAAATTGAGGAATATTCACCCATTTAGTCCCCATTACAAATAGGAGATAAATAGCTCACTAGATAGTAGGTGGAGTAGTTGGGATCCTAATGGTGAGTGTTCATTACTCAAGCAGAATTAGAAGATGGAACAAGATGAAGTATAGATAATCGACAAATCAGTAAAAAAAGAAGAGGACAAGGAAAAGAAACAAATCACAGTTACCCAAATGGAGCCCCAAAATGATGACTTAACAATAGAACAACCAATGGTAATTATTAATTTGTCAATTCAAGAGGACACAGATAAAATATCTCAAGTCCATATTAGCTTGCAACTAACAAAACAAGGCCGCCCACTTGTAGAGCAAGTAATCACACACTCTAAGGATGAATAACAACAGCAAGACCAATCATGAAATCCTCTTGGCTACAAAAGATGTAACAAAAAGTGGTTCCACAAGAGAATATTCATAATAAAAGACATTCTATTGCACAAATTTTTGTCCTTTATGACAATAATGATGTAAATATTTTTTTCTTAAGGATAGTTGTTAGTTCTCTATACTTGAAGCTTTTTGCATCTCACCCTATATAAGTGAGATCTCAAGGTTAGAGAAGGGGTCTAAGAATTTTATAATTTTTCCTTGTTCAAAAGTGCAATCGATCCATTTTTATGTGTAGTTTTCTAAGTTTATTTTCAAGCTTTGTAATTCTTTGATGCTTTCATATCAATGATAGAATTAGCAAGATATTCTGAGTTTCATTAAGTTTCTATTAGTTATTATATCATTCTTTTCAAAGGATAAAACAAAAGGGTACTTACACTACATCTATGTTTTCAATTTCTATCTCTATTTTATGAGCTTCTTTTACTTTGAGATTGGTTAAATAAGGTTTAATTGATTAATTGCAATCTAGATAGTTTTTATATTGATTCTATTGTTTCTTTTAATTCAAGAAGTTAAGGAAATGCTTCAATGAATTAGTAGGGTATGTGAGTTTATAAAAGGGATATTTTATAAGAATGAGAATTGGTGATTATAGTTGATAAAATTGATTTACAAGTTATTTGAATTAGACCCCCTACTAATAGTTGACTTTGTCTAGCAATTAATTAGGCACTGGTCATATAAATCAGAGACAAACTAAAGTGAATTCTGCTACATGTAACAAATTCATATTAAAATTTTAATCAGTCAAGTATTATATCAAGTGTATAATGGTGCTCATCATCTATCTATGGGAATTTATTGGTTATTGTTAGTTGTTGTAGCTCATCTTTGTTTCACATATATCAGAGAAATTTGAACATATCTTCTATTTCTAGGGATTAAGGGTAAGAGTCAAGAATTTAATTGAATCTCTAAGGTTCTCCCACCTTGGTTTTGCAGAGCCAAAAGTGTAGGAAGCATTGTGCTTATGTAGTTGGCCCAGAGACATAGTTTATTATGCTAATCATGAGCATTGGCTACCTCTAGGTATAATAATTTTTTTTGGCTGCTAGTAATAATAATCACTATTAAATCAAGAGCCAATAAAATTGGTGACTCTACTAGCAAGTTGTACAAAACAGGCTTATGTGTAAAATTTACTGTAGTTTCTTTGGTCATGTTAGTGTACAATTTTTTCAAATTCCTTAGCAATTACCTATGAATTTATTGGACTTTTCTAGTGACAAACCTTAAGAATTTAAAAGAAAAGAAAAAACCCTAAGTATCACAGGTGTACACTGACATATACATTCCTTACAAAGTGTTTTACCTATCAAGAAAGAGTTGTATAGCCCAAAACTATTGTGATTGGTTTCTCTTTATCTATCAAATTTATTCACATTATCTCATGACATTTTCCTTAAGTTAAAAAGTTACTACATTACATATTTTCCCTAGGTGGGTGGCAACTCAAGAGGTTTTAATTAGTGTCAAGTTTAAGAAAATTTTCAAATCATGAAAAGTGTGAAAAAAACACAGGCAAATATGAAATAAAACCTAGGAATTAAATGACAAACTGATCTTCCACCTAAGGAAATATAGAATTGGGTTGTGAAGAGAACTCATATGCAAAGAGGAAACCATTCCCAAGAGCAAGTAATAGGGGGAGAGAATGTTCACATTTTTTCTAGTGAAAAGGAATCCTCTCACAAAAGTTCTAGATCTCATGTAGGACTATTAGATGATGATTTCTTTAGGATTCCTAGAGTAGTATATTAGGAGAAGCATCTGTAGCCACATGCACCTAGTTTGGATGCTAGACATAGTAATGATCTTTTTCAAAAAAGTAGGAACACTATCATGTTAGACCATTCTCCTGAAAGAGTAAGACCAAGAGACTTAGAGCCTGAGAGTTTCAATGTTCTGAGTTTACTATTCTTGATCCTAATGAGATTAAGATTTTGAGGATGTAACTTGTTGAGTAGGAGGCCATAGATAAGAAATTTTAAAAGGGAAGAAAGGATTATGAAATTATTCAAAGAAAAGTAGACAATACTTAGGCAAATTTATACCCTAAAAAGTAGAATGAAATAGAAACTAGTGCTTGGCAACCTAGAATTATAGATCAAGTTGAGCAGCTTAGGATACAAGAGAAAAAGTTGTTAGAAAATCTAGATTTAAACTTTAAAAGACCTATAGTACAATAGATTAAAATTTATACAACTCTAAAGGCTAAAAATAACAAACTAAGAGATGTAGAGCATGTTGTTGATGCTAAGGATAAGGGAAAGCAAAAGGAAGTTGGTATTAAGATCAAGGAACTAGCAAAGATTTAGAGAGGAAGAGGAAGGAGAAGGATCCTTTAGATAAGAAATTAGAAATTGTAAAGAATGAGGTGGCCATAGCTAAGATGAATAATAAGACTAAATTCCTAGAAAATGCTAGGAAGCAATCTGCAGTTATGTCTAAAGATGATGTAAATGATAGATTAAATGATGCAAATTAGAATACTACTAAGTTATCTACTTCTTTCTTGTCTACTTCTTCATAGAAAATGAATCTTAATCAATCTATAGCTGATTCTAATACTAGTAATACTTTGAATAAAAATGAGAGAAATGTTACCAATAACCCTAAGATTAACCTACAAATGAGACCTATTCAGTTAGAAGGTTATAGGTAGATACATTTTGATGGAATGCCTAGATTCCCTAACCCCATTCCACAAGAAATGAGGAAAAGGTTGCCTAATTTTTCTAGGAATAATGCTATTATTGTGAGGATCATCTAAGGAGTTTATTTGATATGATGAGTGTTTATGAGGTTGAGGCTAAAGATGTTATCATAAAGTTATTTGTTCAATCATTAACTAAAGATGCTAGAGAATGGTTCAAGAGAGTTCTTGAATTATCCATTGCAAATTTGAAAGATGTCAATTATTGTTTCAATGAGTTATATTGTGACAAATAGAATCTAAGTTATATCTTAAGTGAGTTCAGCAATATTAAGAGATTACTTAATAATTTTGTCACTAACTTCAATACTAGATTTTAGAAGAGGATGTACAAACTGATGTAGGCCATGTGAGTTGATGAAAAGATATGTATGATTACTTCCTTAAATTATTTTAATGGTAAGATGGCATACTAGCTTAGGGATAAGGAACCTAGGACTTTAAGAGATGCTTTTAGAATTGTTGTAAATATAGAAAATAATTTGAGAATTTTAGGAAGGCTAGACAAAGAGATGATCCTATATTGTCTAGGAACAAGGGAAGCAAAAAGGAAGAACACAAGCCTGTAGGTGGTAGAAAGCAAGAGTCTAATGAGATAAGTAAAATTTTAAATGCCATAAAATTTTAAATCATCCCTGGGCTAACAATGATATAAATACCTCTAAAAATAAAACCCCTTATTAATCCAATTTCAATAGGTAGAATATGTTGTGGAATTTCTTTTATAATACTACTTGGAAAGATGGTTAGCCTAGTGTTCCCCATACAAATAATATCAATAATAAGGTCACCCCTAATCCCTTATCTATAAATTCTATAATTGTGGTAGATGATTCCAAGTTCACTACTAAACCCACATGGTGTGTTGCTTGTCAATTGTCCCATGCTCCTAAATATTGTGGGGTAGCTTTGTCATTTTCTAAAAATTAGACAAAGGTAGAAGAATAGTAGGAGTGTGAAGAAAATAGTGATGATTTAGGATGCAACATAATTGAGTTACATTATGTTATTCTGGCTGTGAGGATTATGACAAAGATGTTAATGAGTAATGGCAGTTTTAGAAATGATATGTAACAACAGGTATTTTCTGGTGAAAGTGATGTTGATGATAATGTGTGTAACATGGCTACTACTAGAGAAGAAATAATATTGCAAAAGCCTTCTAGAGAAGATTTTGATCAGATTGTTGCCAGCATGGTAGCTCAAGTACAAACTAGAAATATGGCTCAAAAATATTATAGTGGCAAGATGGCTAGTATGTTTATTAAAATGATTGACCCTAAAAAAATGAAGTTGTGAAACCTAAAGAGATTCTTGTTCTAAAGGTCAAATTTACCAACAAGAAATGGGGACCAAAGAATATGGATAGTCCCAAGGTTCCTAAGTTTCAATATAATGTTCCTAGGAAGTTGGAGGAAAAGATGTCAAAGATGCTCATTATAGATGACAAGAATTATCAAGGTATTGTAAGTATTTATGATAAACATAAGGGGAAAACATGTATGATTATTGATGTCCCCTCTAATTCTTGTATAGATATGCTTGTTATTTTATCATACACCACTGCCAAGGTCCCTTTTTCTAAATTATTAAGAATCCTTGAACACTAAAATAAAGCAATAGCATGGGTAGGAGGTGTTGATGAAAAGGGACAATATGATTGTAATGAGAGTCATACTCCTAAGGATAGTAACAAAGAAAACATAAAAGAAAAAGAAACTAAAGTAGTTGTCTCAATTCCCCAAATTTTTATGGCTAGTTCTGTAAATCAATGTTTAGGAAATGCTGAACCATTTTTCTTAAGTATCCTAGTGAATGGTAAAACATTAAAAAACCACATGATTGATTCTGGTGCTTCCAATACTGTTATGTCATTTGAAGTAATGAAGGGATTGGACCTAAAGTTTGATACTACTTAGGGAAGATGTTGTGCTATGGACAAAAGAGAAGTGAATGTCTTAGGTACTATTAATGCTTTTCCATATAGGTTGATAGCTTATCCTGACAAAGAACTCACTATGGGTGTTTTGGTTGTTGATATTCCACCTCAATATGGCATGTTGTTATCTAGAAAATGGAGTGTTTCCATGAGTGGGAGTTTACAATGTGACTTTTCATTTGCCACTTTCTAGATTGATGGGAATATATTGAAGGTAGATAAAGAACCTAAGAGTGTATACATGATTGAAGAAGAGGTAGAGGATGATATGAAAAACTTTGTTGATACAAATGTTAATGCTTTCTGAGCTGAGGTTTTAATTTTGAAAAAAGATAACCATAAACCATGAATAGAAGTAGAAATTGATACAAAGACAAACAAGGGTGATTTTTGTACTCTCTTTTTTGATGGTGCCCCCTTCAAACATGGATCTAGTGTAGGTATTTTATTGATTTCTCCTACAGAGGTAACATACAAATTTTCTTTTACATTTAGTTTCCTTTGTACTAATAATATAGAAAACTATGAGGCCTTGATATTAGGACTTAGATTAGCCCACAAGAATGGGATAAAATGCTTACATGTTGTAAGGGATTCTAAGTTGGTTTTGTCCCAAGTGAGAAACATTTGTCTCAAAAAATAAGAGATTGAAAAAATAAAAGAAATGTTGTATGGGATATGATTGAATATTTTGATGCATTTGGGAGAGTATGGAGAGATAGGACTAACAACAAGATGATGGATTTGTTGAAAAATATAGCAATAAAGCATGACGACATTACATTTACTATTATATCCAAAGTTGAAGTCTAAACTAGGCCTTCTGTTCCTGATAATGTCCAGAATTGGCAAGTCTTTGAAGATGATAGAGACATTTTGACATTTCTAAATTGTGACAATATGTTGTCAGGTTAGGAAGTTGATTGTGTAGCCTATGTAGAAAACATAGCTGGAAGAGATAATATATTTTGATAGAAAGTTGTATAATTGAAAAATAAAAAAATTCCAAGGGGATTAGTTGTCTCAGAAACTATTTTTGATAATCAAGATAGGTACAAAATGGAGACTAAGGAATATAATGCTAAGGATCTAGAGGAGATAAATTTAGGAACTGAAGAGACACCTAAGAATGTGTATATTGGTAAGAAATTATCTCCTAAAATAAGACATGGTTTGATTGGTTTGTTAAGAAAATATAGACATGTGTTTGCATGGTCATATGATGACCTTAAGGCTTATAGAGAAGACTTATTTCAACATAAAATTCGACTAAAACTAGATGCTAGGCTTTTTAGATAGAAATAAATGCAAATTAATCCAACTCTTTCCCCCAAAATGGAAGAGAAATTAATGAAATTAAATGATGTAGGGATCATAAAACCTATTAGGCATTCATCTTGGCTGTCTAACTTAGTCCCTATTAGGAAGAAGAATGGAGATATAAGGTTGTGTGTTGACTTTAGGAATCTCAATATATCTTCATTAAAGGATAATTATGATTTGCCAAATATGGAGGCTATACTGCAAAAGGTCATTGATTCTAAACTTATTTCCATGATGGATAAATTTTCAAGGTACAATCAAGTAGTTGTTAAAGAATTAGAACAGTTTAAAACTTCTTTTACTACTCCATGGGGTACTTATGTATATGTTAGAATGCCTTTTGGGCTTACTAATGTTGGGGCTACTTCTCAATGTGCAATGGATGTGGATTTTTCTAATATTGCTAATGAATTATTGGCTATTTATCAGGATGATTTAACTACCTATTCTAAAGATGAGAATGATTACTGCATATATTTAGAAAAAGTATTTATTAGAGCCCTTAAGTATGGTATTTCTTTGAATCCTAGAAACTGTAACTTTGGTGTTATTGAGGTTAAGTTGCTAAGGCATCTAGTTGGTAGACATGGAGTGAGTATTGACCCTAAAAGTGTAGAAGATATAGATAAAATTTATAAGCCTAAAAGTGTTAAAGGAATTTAGTCATTTTTTGGGAAAATCAACTTTCTTAGAAGGTTTATGACTAATTTTGTAGAAATTAGTAGACTAATATCAAAAAAATTTAAGAAGGGATCTGAGATAAAGTGGGATGGAGAACCTAGATTTATATTCTAGAAGATTAAGTAGGCTATAAAGGATGCACTTGTTCTTAAGGAGCCTAATTATGATAAACCAATGTATATATTTTATTTTGCTTCATTTCACACAATTGTTGTAGTGCTATTACAAAAAATGAAGAAGGTTATGAACGTCCCATTGCATTTTTTAGCAAATCATTACAAGTAGTAGAACTAAAGTATGTTATTAATGACAAACATGCATATGCATTGGTGAAAGGAGTGAAGGCCTTCAGGTGTTATTTAATGGGAGAAATTGTTATTGTATTTGTCCCTACTACTATTGTTAAGGATGTCTTCTCACAACAAGAGGTGTTTGGTAGAAGGTTTAGGTGGACTAATAGAATAGAAGAATTTAATATTAATATTCAGATCACCAAACTGGTTAGAGGTCAAGGCTTGGCCAAACTGATGACAGAAGCTAATTTAGAAGAAAATTAAATCAACTAGTTTGATGATAATTGTAGGGTAATATCTATGACATGGACACTTCCCATTGGTATAGAGGTGTAATTTATTATTTTCAAAATATGAAGTCCCAACCAAGATTAATAGATAATTTAAAAAGATCCCTAAAATTGTAGGCTATAAGGTATGTTATAGTATAGGGGCAATTTTGGTGGAGGGACATGGATGGGGTACTTTGGAAGTGTGTAGATGAAATTGAATTTTAAAATTTTTTAAGAAATATGCATGAGGGTGTGTGTAGAGGTCATTACATGGCTAAGACCACAACTCACAAAATTCTCAAAGTTGGCTTTTGATAATGAGTTTGTTAAAACATGTGACGTTTGCCTAAAGATTTGGTGGAAAGCTAAAGTCTTCTAGAAATTTACCATTGAGACCTATTGAAGTACATGCACCATTTCAATAGTGGGGAATTGATTTTATTGGTGAGATTCCAAACAAGTCCAGTGGCGGACATTCCTAGATTCTGGTAGCTACTGATTATTCTACTAAGTGGGGTGAAGTAATTCCTACTAAGAATGAAACAAGTAAAGTAGTGACTAATTTCATTTTGAATAACATTATAACTAGGTTTGGATGCCCATAAAATATTATAACTAATAATGCTATGTGTTTTAGGTTTGAAGAATATAAATAATTTTGTAGGAAGTATGGCATTACTAAGTACATCCTTACCTTAGCATCCCCAAGGGAATGGTCAAGAAGAATCAATAAATAAGAGCATGTTGAAAATTATTAAAAAAATTCTAGGAGAGAAAAAGAAGGCATGGTATTCAAAATTTCCATTAGCTCTGTGGATGAGGGTTACTATGGAAAAGGCCATTGGATGTGGTCTTTTTGATTTAGTTTATGGCATACAGGCTAGACTTCCATAAAATAATTTAATGGAGATGTATAAATTTGTTTAGACTTATGAAGATGATATTATTGATGAAATTAAACTCAAGATGGATGATATTATATAACTGGAAGAAATAAGAAGAGATGACTCTATTTAGAATGCAAAGTTGTAGTCAGAGATGAAACATTTATATGACAAGAGGGCTACTAAGAGGAAATCTAAAATAGGTGATATGGTGCTGATCTAGAATACTAGAATGGAAGATAAAGGCAAACATGGTTTGACCCCAACTAGCTTGATCCATATAATATTCATGATAAAAATGGTGAATATTCATATTTTTTGAAGGATTTAACTGGAGGTATTCTTGAATTTCCAGTTCATGGACAATTCTTGAAGAGATATTTTTCTTAAGATATCTTTGTTTCCATGAATAGTAGTTTAGGGTTTTTCCTATACATTATGTAAATCTTTTGTGCTTTTCTTGTATAGCCCTTGTATATTGTTTTTCCTATGTGGTTGCTCTCTCAGAGTTATCAAGGAAGTTTTTGGGTCAAGATTTTGGTCTACTTCTCCCAAGGATTCTAAGCCCTCATATGAATCTTACATATTCATCATCACCAGACAGAGCCATTATTGGTCATGTTTATGATTATGTCTTTTTGTGAATGTTCCTAGTTTATTATGTGCAAATTAGGGTTTGGTTTTTGCTAAATTGCTTAACCCTAAGAAATACCCTAATGAAAACAAGATTTGTACCCTAAGAAAACCCTTTAGGTCATATATTTTACCTTTTAAATTGAGTGGAATGAATCATTTTTGAAATAAGTATATTTTTTAGACCTTTTAGAGAATTTTCATTTTTGCTTCATTATTCCCTGAAATGTTCCTCGCTGTTAGATCTCTTCAAAATCTATGGTAGGTGCTAAGTCACTATCAAAATTTGCATGGTCTTTACTATATGAAACATGGTGACCAAGTGGGACCCAACTAGTTCTTAAGCATGGTTTCAAAGATAAATTTCCTACCTTGTTAGATCTTTCAAGGATCAATGATGATCATTATGTTGTTACTGAAAGTTACAAGGTTTCAACCCTTCACAACATGGTGACCTCTTGAAAAGTGAAACCTGGTGGGGCTAAAAGTAAATACAACACCATAAATTCTATCCATCATAAATAAATCCTTGTCATCATTATGGAATGTTAGATGTGTCAAGAAAAATAAAGAGTGAACCATGCAATGAATGTGTGTACTTCATATTGTCTATTTTCTTCAAAAATATGGTTGTTTCTTTGTCACCACTAGAAATTCTAAGAACTTCATCAATTGCAACATAGCAACCTCCATGAAAGGAAAAACATGGTGGGACCTATTTTCAAAGAGCAATGCCAAAAGGGTTAACTGTTATAAATGACCATGCCGACATGTCAAGTTAGTTTGATATCACATGCCACTGTGACTCACACTTAGAAGAGGATTCGTGTTGATTGATGCCATTGGATATCTCATCAATCGATATTGGGTGCAATGTCACTATGGAAACTTTCCTAACCTTAAGTGCACATGACATGGCAGCCAAAGGAAAAATATAAAGACCCACCACAATTTCAATAAAACACTCATAAAATGTACATGGTCAGATCAAAGATACATCATTGATGGTCATTATGTCACATGTAGGATTTTCTTGATGTTTATTCATAGTGACATAGCAAGAGTGTGACACATGTTCATGAGTGCTAGTGGGTCCAAAATAAGTTTCTAGCAGTAGAAGAAAAAGCTTATGTGGAGAAATTTGAATGGGTTGACTACCAAGTTGGAAAATTGAAAGTGAGTCATTCATAATTTTATTCCTAAATTATTGAATTTTTTATAATCAATAGTGTATTTTAAAAATTAGAAGGTGATGCCACCCTATTTCTCCTTACAATTCATTTATGAAAATTGGAAGCTTCCTATGCAAACTAGAACCAGAGATACATTGCAAGATTTCACCATTTCTTCTCTATGCAAAATAATTTCAAAGAACTAAGAGCCATTAAGGAATTATTCCTTGTATGATTAAAGTGAAAAATAATTTCTAGTATCTATAATGTGTTAGAGAATTGCAATAAAAGAGTAACGAATAGCCAAGTAAGTATCTAAATCCATTAGATAGTAAATAATTCTAGTATTTTGTGTCACTAGTAAACATGCTTCCAAAGAAAGTTTTCTTAGGAAAGGTAGATTACTCAAGTATAAATATACATGATGACCTTCTTGAACTATTGCCTAAGTCTACAAATGAATCTTCCTCAATGAAAAATCTAATTTCTATTAACCCTAGGCTCAACATTGTGGATGGCTTATATGATAAAGGGAAATTGATTAGGGATGCTACTACTACTAAAATAGGGCTCCATCTTTATAGGAAGTGGTTTTCAAAAAGAAAATTATTTTCTCCCCATGGATACATTTGGAACTTTGATTTGGGAAAACTACTGGTCCCTGGTGTCTTTATGGATTCTAACCTACTCATGGCCATTGCCCAAAATTATGACCTAGTAGCCAGGATAGTGAGAAGGATAGATGGGGAATGCCTAGTAGAAATAATTTTGAAGAAATTTGAGAATTTTTTGGTCTAGAACCATTCTTAGATTATCATGTAACCATTGACCTTCTAGGACTAGAGAAAAATTACTTATCTTAGGGGATAAGACCAAGTAGGGTGCACTAAGGGCACACTTGGGTTCAATTGAAAATTTTCCAGTGGTCATAGCATCTACTAAAGATCCCTTTAAAAAGGAATTTTTCACTTATAGGGCAATAGAAATATATATAACTCTATGTAGGGTTTTTGGCGAGCATGAATAGAATTTTATGCCAATAAAATTTGTATATGATGACTTAGATCTCTTCTTTTGGTGTCAATATTATTTTTGATTTTGCATCTTATATAGCAAAAGAGATCCATGTGGGATTAGTTGGAATTGCAAAGGGCAAGGTGGAAAAGAATTTTGTAAATTATTCACTATTAATTCACATGTTCCTATTTAAGGGGGTTACATATTTTGAAAAGTAGATGATCCTAAACTAAAAATATAAAGAAGAGGCTCTGTCAGTCCAATTTTGAAGTGCAAACATGACCTAAGATATAGAGGAGGCCCAGTTTGGTAGGTATTTTTCCTCTAGATTGAGAAGCCTCATATTGATGAACAATCCTATAATCCCCAAGGCACTATTGGATTTCATCAGACCC
Organism: Cupressus sempervirens; assembly: GCA_028749045.1. NCBI lineage: Eukaryota > Viridiplantae > Streptophyta > Pinopsida > Cupressales > Cupressaceae > Cupressus > Cupressus sempervirens. The sequence goes on along the minus strand of CM053784.1, from coordinate 557,873,582 downwards.
ATGGGCAATCCTTCTAATTTGAAAGTATCACATAATTGGGCTGATCTCATACCTTACCTTGTTTCTAGAATTTTTAGTGTATATGGTTTCCAAGGGACTCCTCATGTGTTTCCCTACCAAGTACCTTTGAAGGTAGGGATAGCTTAAATGTTATGGTGGCCAAGGGGATTAGAGGAAGCATAATTTGGCTAGAAGAAGAAGAGGCTCAATTTTCCCTACTTATATTGTGGCCCATCATTTCATAATCACAAAGGGTGGTTGGTTATTCTTGTATAAATTCCTAGACTAGTACAAGATGGCTATGTCTCATTCCCATTTTTGTGATACTAAAGGACATTTTTATGTGTTCAAAAAGGGCCAAGGTTGGTGCAAAAGACCACCAATTCTATTTCCCTGAAGACATAATAAGGAATGATTTCTTTCTACAAAAGTAGGAGATCAAAATTGAAAAATGGAGGGTTTATTCTAGGTTTTTGGAATTCATTCATTATTTTGATAATAATTACAAGCCTCTAGTTGATTCAAAGATAGAGGCAAACAAATTAAATAAACTAATGACCACTTTTCCTAAAATTATGGAGGTCATGAATGAAAAGAAACTATGCTTTATCAATTCTTTTCTAGAAAAACCCAAAGAGGTCATTAGGAGATTATCTTTTACTCCTACAATAGGATCAGGGAAATTGATTGTTAAAAAGAGACCTCGCTATAGTGTGATCCAAAACAAAAGAGCCATTTTAGACAAAGGAAAATAGATAATGGGATCAACTAGTGTTATTCATAAGGAAAGACTTGATGAGCTCTTACCTAAGAGGTAGAAAATAGGAAAGGAATAAACATCTCAAATTTAGAAATATTCACCCACACAATCCCATTACAAATAGGATATGAATAGCTTACTAGAGAGCAAGTGGAGTAGTTGGGATCCCAAGAGGGAGTTTTCATTACTCAAGAAAAATTAGAAGAGGGAAATCCTCAAGAACCTCCAGTGCCAAGCCTTGAGTTAACTATGGTAGATTATAGAGGAAGGGAGTTGGACCCTATGATGGAACAAGCTTTCCATGAATTCATCTCTGATGATGATTTTGAGAAATCTAGAGCCTTTTACCAAATTTCTTGGAGAACAAACACTAGAATGTTTGAGGAGAGATGTAGTAAATTGAAAAAAAAAAAGCATCTAAATATGGGAGAGGTAGATGTACAAAACCAAGTTAAAGAAGAAATAATGAAGTAATTTAAGAGATTGACCCCTAAAGAAGGGAGAGACAAATGATAAAGGCATATAGGGTATTATTGATATCCAATTAGTATATTGCAAATGCCATGGTTTTTAATTTCATTATAGATAAAATGAGCATAGAGGAAAAGGGGAAGAAAGAGATGAAAGGTGCTAAATTTAGTGAGGACCATGTTGCATCGGTCATTTGGCCAATGAGAAAAGGATCCAAGATTGGCTCTTCCAATCTTCATGATACTAGTTTGATATGCAGCCTAATTATGAAAAGAGTTGAAGAAACTACTAGTGTAGAAGCTGCACATCAAGGTGTCTGATCAGAAAGCTTTACCTTTGCCACAACTCAAAGAGATGAAAGGGAAGGTTGGAATTACAAGATAACTATGAGAAATCTTTAGCTGCATAAAATAAAGAAGTTCAAAAGAGTATTGAACTAGGGAATAAATTGATGGGATGATCCACCAAGCCAAGAATTAATTATCCTTCCCCACCAATGGAGCCTCTTAAATCCATTCCTCTCATTGAGATTCCAAATACACCACAAAGGCCACAATATTATACTACAAAATATTTTGAAGAAGAAAAGAGTAAACTATGGGCATTGCATGTGGAACTGGATGTACAATATGAGGACAAGGTAAAGAAATCTCTCATGTATTTAGTTAATAAAATTGATTGGCCCTCATTTTATTAGCAATTAGCAAAGACAATACATATAAGGGATAAAGTAAAATGATGAAGCCTTGAAGCCAATTGTCAATAAGTGGAGCAAGAGGAGTAAAGAGGTTACTCTTTTATGTTTTTCTATCATCAATTTATCATATAAAAATATAGAAAATACTTATGATGTTGCCAATGATCTCTCAAAATTTGATGATGGAAAATCATTAGCTATCTAGAAAAATATAAGAGTGTTACTTTTAGAATTTTTCCACATGGCATAGACAAAAAGGATAAATTGAAAAATAAAGAGGAATGCACCCAAGAATTGAATGACTCATGCTGTTTAAGAATGAATATAGTCATAAATGAAAAGGGAAATGTATTTTGGGCAGCTACTACTAAAGAAATTGTAAAAATTTAGTTATTCTTTGATTCATTAAGGCAATATTTTGTTGAATTTGACAATGTGGTAGAATAGTTATAAAGAAACAGTATCATATCTTACAATTTAATTGGCCAAAAAACACAATTTTTGACAAGTGGATGGAAGATTTAGTTCATGCAAAGCAGTTAGAATATGGTAAAACTAATGATGAAGAGATGGAACAAGATGAAGTATATATAATTGACACATTGGTACAAGAAGAAGAGGACAAGGAAAAGAAACCAATTACAATTACCAAAATGGAACCCCAAAATGATGACTTGACAACAAGACAACTGATAATAATTGTCAATTTGTCAATTCAAGAGGATAGAGATGAAATATCTCAAGTCTACCTCAGCTTGCAATTACCAAAACAAGGCCCCCATGCAAAGCTAGTAATCACACACTTCAAGGATGAACAACAATAGCAAGGCCAATCATGAAATCCTCTTGGCTACAAAAGATGTAATAGAAAGTGGTCCCACCAGAGAATATTGTCATGCCCAAACTACGAGGGCAAAAACACACAATTTTTTTTTTTTTTTTTTTTAAATTTATATAATGAGGTTCTCAAAAGGGTTAAGAGATTATATAAATTTTAAAAAAAAAAAAAAAAAAATTGTGTGTTTTTGCCCTCGTAGTTTGGGCATGAAAATATTCTCTGCTAGGACCACTTTCTATTACATCTTTTGTAGCCAAGAGGATTTCATGATTGGCCTTGCTATTGTTGTTCATCCTTGAAGTGTGTGATTACTAGCTTTGCATAGGGGCCTTGTTTTGGTAATTGCAAGCTGGGGTAGACTTGAGATATTTCATCTCTATCCTCTTGAATTGACAAATTGACAATTATTATCAGTTGTCTTGTTGTCAAGTCATCATTTTGGGGTTCCATTTTGGTAACTGTAATTGGTTTCTTTTCCTTAAGCTAGTAATCACACACTTCAAGGATGAACAACAATAGCAAGGCCAATCATGAAATCCTCTTGGCTACAAAAGATGTAATAGAAAGTGGTCCCACCAGAGAATATTGTCATGCCAAAACTACGAGGGCAAAAACACACAATTTTTTTTTTTTTTTTTTTTAAATTTATATAATGAGGTTCTCAAAAGGGTTAAGAGTTTCATTTACAAGAATGCATCTACTATGTTCATATTAAATTTATAAACATGAGAGAAGATACATTGATACAGTTAAATTGTCGTTATTAAATTTGTAACAACAATTAGTTCATTATCACATTAAAATTTCAATGATATATTAAAATCATCTAAAGAACACTATAGATTAGTCTTCAATTTAACTACGAAGAATGAATCACATTATCCTAGTAGTCTAACTAATCTCGTTATGCTTATGACCATAATGATTAACTTTCTTAACATCTAAACTACATTTACATTTAAACTTAAAATTTTCTCTAACCTCCTTATAGAAAGCCAATTTTATTATTCTATCATTTACACTTAGAATTGATGCTTAGAACTAATTCAAATAAATCTATAAGTAAATATAATCTTTATTTGAAACTATATTAAAACTAGATAATTTAAACTATCTTAATTTAAAACAAAATTACTTAGAACATTAACTAGCTATCCCATGCTCATTACAACTAAATTTAATTCAATTAAATTAATACTAATCTAACTAAACTCCAATTAAAAACAATATCTTAAGCTAACTTAATAATAAATTAACTAAGCAACAAACTAAACTAAAATTAATAAATTTAACTAAGAACAAAATAACTAAAATAAATACTGACTATCCCTATACTAACCTAAAATCTATCACTAACTAATTTAACTTAATCACAACTACTAAAAGTACTAACCTAACATGAAAATCCACTATCTAACACTAACATACTAACTTTTACTAAACATTCCCACCATACTAGCTAATCCCCACACCCCCCTAACCTACGCTAAGTGGTCAATCCCCAATGTGTGGGACCCTTCCCTGCACACTAACCAAAGTCTGCACTACGCAGGCTTTGGTCCCCTCCTCATCTCTGATGCACGTCCTTCCATCATGGAAGTAGGCACAAACATGGGGAAATGGAACAAAATCTAGGAGGAATTATATATATATATATATATATATATATTAGAGGAAACCTTCTTGCTCCCCCTTCATGACATGATGTGTCATAAATGTGATGTGTGCACTTTGCTGTCAGTTGGGTGGAATTTCATACCTAGCCAAGAGGTGGGGTGAAATAAAATGATGGGAGGATGGGATAAGGAGATTTAGTAGGTGAGGCTTAGATTTAGCTTGAGTTAAAATTTAAAATGGACAAAAAGTCCTATGCTAGCACCATGCCTTATAATTTCTAGGTAATTAATGCAAAAGTAATTTGGTTGGGGAATGTCAGCGAAATTTTCCTTTTAATATTATAATTTCAATGCATTCAACTCATATTCAATTTAAAGATTTAATATTAATTTAAGTTGTAGTCTATAAGAATGATAGTGAGAATATTCTCTGTGACTTGGTGAATTAAAATTTTCTTCCCATACATTTTCCAGAGAGGATTTTCACTCCTGGAGTTGCACATTTGTATTTGGAAGTCAATAATTTTGACTAAGTATTGCCATGATATGAATTTATGGAAAAGGAACAACATAGGAATTTATCAATTCTATTGTCACATTGATTTCCTATCAACAAGCATATTAACAAAATCACATAAGGATATCATTTCTTTTGACTTTCATCTCATAATTTGTGTTGCTATCTATTTATCATACATCAAGATGCATTTTCTATCTATTTTGTATTCAATGGAATACCAAAATCTCCTAATCAAATTGATTTTTGATCTAAATGAACTTAACAAGGAATATGATCCTATATTCAGAATTTCAAAAGGTGATGGGTAATTCTTAATCAAATTTAATTGTGTTTCTAATGGAACTTAACAATGAAAGAGATAACTTGGTGTTCTCAAGAAGGATTATTATTTCATGTCAATATTCTGAACATCGAATTGAAAAATCAACCCATCAATTGCCTTTCATTACCATGACTGAAAAAATTGCAAATTTTATAATTCAAGACATCATCTATCATCCTATTTTCTCACTTACATAACCCAAAGTTGAAATCACAAGAAGACATTGCAAGGTAGATTTCATAATCTCTTTTTTTTTCTTCTCTATTATGCATCCTGGTTCAAGGCTCCATCGCGAAAGAACCAGTAAGAAAACCCAATGTATTTGCCACTACATCAATTTCGATTACAATTTACATAATATTACAATTCATTGAATTTTCTTCAAGAATTCCACAAAAGAACTTTTATCAAATGTCTTTATTTCATCAAGGGTAACATGGAAGAGACAAGAACCAACATGGAGATAAAAAACACAAGGAGATAAGAAAATTAAACATGCATTCCCACCCGGTTGCATAATAGGTTCAACAATGAACCAATATAGGGGAAAGGTGGATTTTTTCAATAGGAGAAGTCAATCACCATACCTTCACTTAGCCCTTTCGGGGCTTAAAACTTCAAAAATTTCCATTCTTTCTCAAGTCCCTTTCTAGGCTATATCCACAAGAATTTTCATTCTTTACCACATTCAAGCATTCTCAATAACAACAAGGTATGGGATAACAAGTAGGGGCCCATACACCCTACCCTTTCTCCCTCCTGTCTCCATTAGAGGAGACTCTACACTATTGAGGTCCAACTAATGCCCTTTCCCCAAGCATGGCCACTTCTTCCCTATCCAAGGGTGAGTGTTGCCAAATACATCCCCATGAAAATCTCTCAAAAAAAAAATCAACACACCAAGAAGGCATATGAATAACATCCAAAAGGAAACAAGATAAAATCCCTCCCAATACCACCCTCAACACACAAGCAAGGAATGCATATCTACACAATGTCTCCAAAATGATTCAACAAGATTCAAAACATGAACACACACAAAGAACCATTCATGGAGTGAAGAAATCCTACCTTCATAAAAGAGTTATGGAAATGGTGGTTTGAGAAGAGCTTCCCTTTCTCTTTCTTCAATCTTCAAGGCTTCCTCCAAAACTAGAGGATTGGGTGACAAAACTAAAAATCCCCCCCAAAAAGGCCTCTAAGTATGGTCCTTAACTCCACTGAGATTCAAGTAACTCAAGATGGAGGTTGGTTTTACTAACCCAAGTAAGGAACAACCCATTTTCGAAATCAATCTTGAATAGGGTTTTTAAGAGACCCTAAGGGTCAACCTAGGATGCTAAAGGGTTGGAAAGTACCCCCACCCATACCCTTATCCATAGGGGTGCTTAAATTTAATGTTTCTAAGCCTTTAAAGGCTTATTAGGAACAATTAAAAGTTAGGATAATAGAAAGATCAAATTACAACCTTTAAAGAATTACAATATAAAGTTAGCACAAAATTAACAAGTAGTTTAGCTCCGCTTTTTCGTTGAATTGTCTTGGCTAATTTTCCTGCACACTCATTGCACACATCAGTAGGTCCAAAACCACATGAATAATGTGAATTACATATTAGAGGAATTATATAAATTAAAACATCCATTTCTTAATAAATAGTTGCTTATCTAATTCTACTCATATTTCTAACCTTTTGACTTGCATAACCAAATGTGTTAGCATTGTATACATTTTCTTTCATCATTGTACATATTTATAAGCATTAAATGGAAAAATCAAGTAACTGAAGTAAGCATCACACATCACAAAATAGCATAACAATGTTCAGTGTATCCAATAATGTTCTAACATGTCAGCATGAGTATCAAAATAACAATGTATCATTGGTGCTAGGATGGGTCAGGGTGAGGCCTCACATCCTCCCCCACTAGGCATGAACCTCCTCCTAGAGTTCATCAAAAAGATAAGGGTACTGTGCTCACCTCTATGCTACATCCTCCCAAGAAGCTATAACCTCATCATAGCAATCCCATTGGACTCTAACCTGGTCCAACTCTCGACCTCGAAGTGCTAGGGTCCGTTGGGCAATAATACGAATGGGCTATAGTGCTAACTAGCCATCTGACTCCACCTGCAAAGCATCCCAATCTATAATATGAGACTCATCATAAATATATCCTCTGAGTATGAAAATGTGAAACACATCATGGATGTGTGACAGGCTAGGTGGCAGGGCTAAACGGTAGGCAACTGGTCCTATCCTCTCTAGGATCTCGAATGGTCCAACGAATCAGGGCGCCAACTTAGAGCTCTTTCCGAATTGAATCAGAATCTTATGTGGTTGCACCCTAAAGAAAACTCTATCACCAACCTGATATTCCCGATCTATCCTCTTTGCATCTGCATACTTCTTCTATCGATCTTGTGCGCCTCTCAATCATTGTCTAATCAGAGTCACCTGCTGCTCCATCTCCTTAACCAACTGAGGGCCAATAGATACTCAGTCCTTGATCCTGTCCCAACTCAACGGTGTCCTGCAAGGTCTTCCATACAAGGCCTCATAAGGCAGCATACCTATGGAAGAATGGTGCCCATTGTTATAGAAAAACTTGACAAGATGTAGGTATTCCTCCCACTTGACCTGATGATCCATCACATACATACGCAAAATATCCTCCAAAACCTGATTCACTCGCTCGATCTGCCCATCGATCTGAGGATGGTACTTTGTACTAAAATTGAGCTTAGTGCCCAATGCCAACTGCAACTCTCTCTGAAAATATGAGGTGAGCAACGAGTCCCTATCAAAGATGATCTTACGAGGAACGCCATGAAGTCTAACAATATCTTGTAGAAACACCTGCGCTATGTTTCATGTTGTATATGTAGTATGCATGGGAGAGAAATGGGCAACCTTGGTCAATGTGTCAACTATCACCAAAATGGCATCATGGTGATGAGATGAAAAGGGGAGACCAACAATAAATTCCATAGATATAACATCCCACTTCCACTCCACAATCTCGTAAGGCTGAAGGAGCCCACCAGGATGTCGATGCTTTGCCTTCACCCTCTGACACTCAAGGCATCTTGCAACTATATTAGCAATCTGCACTCTCATGCCTAGCCAGTTATATAACTACCTCAAATCTGCATGTAACTTCTTAACACCAGGGTGCGCTACATAAGGTGCTCTGTGAGCCTCAAGTATAATAAACTCATGCAATCCCCTAGTGAGGGGTACATACATATGTCATCTATGGTGCAAGAGTCCATCAAACTCCAAGGAATACTCTAAATACTTCCCTTCTAAGGGTCTCTGAGAACACACTGCCTGACTAACCTCTAAATAAAGCTCATCCACTAGCAAGTGCTGAAGAATCCTTTCCCTCAAATTAGTACAAGTAGTCATAGATGATAACTCATGGCGCCTTCTACTTAAGGCATCCGCAACTACATTCTCCTTCCCCTTGATGTAATGAACATCAAAATTGTACTCACAAAGGAACTCCATCCACCTTCTCTGCCTAGCATTAAGGTTAGGCTATGTGAATATGTACTATAAGCTCTGGTGGTCAGAATGAAGCTCAAATCTATGACCCAGTAGAAAGTTTCACCACCTCACTAAGGCATGAACTACTACCACAATTTCAAGGTCATGAGTAGGGTAGTTGAGTTCATGAATCTTCAACTTCCTAGACTCAAAGGAAATGGGTCAGCCATCCTACATAAGGACTGCCCCTATGCCGTCCAAAGATGCATTAGTGCACACCACAAAGTCTATGGATGGATCTGGTACTACCAGAATCGGTGCACTCATGAGGGCTCTTTTGAGCTCTTGAAAATCTTTGTCACACTTCTCCATGCACTCATACTTCTTTCCCTTCCTTTGAAGAGATGTGATGGGATGTGCCAATCTAGAGAATCCTGCAATGAAGTGTCGATAATACCCTGCTAGTCCCATAAAGCTCCTCACCTCAGTGACACTGGTAGGTGCCGACCAATCCATGACGGCCCTAATCTTTGATGGGTCTACTGAGACACCATCACCTGATATGACATGACCCAAATAACATATCTCAGGTCTAAAGAATGCACACTTCGACAAGCTACCAAACAATTGGTTCTCTCTCAATTTTTGCAATACCTGTCTCAAGTGCTCTTCATGCTCCTACTCATTATGAGAATATATCAAGATGTCATCCAAGAAAAAAACCACAAACTTATCCAAAAAGGTATGAAATACTCCATTCATGAGGCTCATGAATACAACTAGAGCATTCATGAGGCCAAATGGTACCACAGTGAACTCGTAGTGGCCATACCTAGTAGGAAATGTAGTCTTAGGAATATCACTATGCACAATCCTCAACTGATGATAGCCTGACTTGAGATCAATCTTTGAAAATACTTGAGTGCCCTACAACTGATCAAAGAGGTCATCAATCCTAGGAAGAGGGTATCGGTTCTTGATGGTTACTTTGTTCAATTTTCAATAATCAATACAAAACCTAAGTGATCTGTCCTTCTTCTTAACGAAGATCACCGGTGTGCCCCAAGGTGACACACTAGGTCGAATATGCCCCTTCTCTAAGAGTTCCTCCAACTAAATCTTAATTTCACTAAGCTCATGGTTAGTCATCCTGTACGATGCTCTTGAAACTGGCTTTTCTCGTAGCACAAGATCAATATGAAAATCCACTGCTCTAGGTGGAGGCCTACTAGGAAGCTCTGAAGGAAAGACATTTGCAAACTCCTGCAATATAGGAAAATCATCAAAGGATGGCTCCTCCTCAGGATCTTCCTCCCTGTCACTGATGGTGATAGCAAACAACTGACATCCTTTTTGCATGCACCGTCTAAGCTACATAGCAGAAATCATACGAAGGGATATGGGTCTCTTAACCCCAAGGATCACTCTAGAGATACCATACTCATCCCCATATTCCACTCTCTTTTGTTGATAGTCCATCTTGGCGCTATGGCCATATAGCTAGTCCATGCCAAGGACAACATCATAAGAACCTAGAGGGGTAATACGTAGATCAGACATCGTGGACATGTCTCCAATCTGAATCAGGCAACTAAGCACCATGGAACTGACTGACAGTCTGGCTCCTGAGGCTAACTCTACTTCCCAACTGACATCTTGAGAAATTGCCACTAGCCCGCAATGCTCCATGACGAAAGGAGATATAAATGAATCGGTAGCTCCAGAATCAAATAAAATAGTAACCATGCTACCTCGTATACTACATGTAGCCTCAATAACCATGGCTTGATGCTCAGCCTGGTGGTTTTCAACCGCTACAAAGACTCTGTGAGATCTACCTACATCACCAACTGTCAGCTTTGAAAAAGCCCCTCCCTGACCACTAGAGGACTGTCCCTGAGAACACTCTCTAGCAATATGCCCCATGCCACCACAAGTGTAACGTGGACCTCATGTATAGGATCAGGAACCCTATGATCCAAACTACTATGGGCCTCCTAACCTACTAGATCCACTGAATCCACCCCTAGAAGATTGCTGAGTCTTCATTGGATGTGACTGTGGAACCTGTACTTTTTGATCCTGCCTCAGACCTTGTGAATGCCACTGCTTGGGCTTGGAGCCTTGATAACCCTGTGAGGATTTCTGTTGCTGCTACTGCTGCTGGGGTTTTTGTGGCTGAGGCTATTGGCCCTTAGAGGACCCTGCTGTGTAGTTCTGATTCCCTTTCCAAGGGGGTCTCTACTGGGTAGATTTTTGGTTCTGAGACCGATCCCGTGACTCCTATCTACCTCGAGTGTCCTCTGCCACTAGTGCCATCTCAACAACCTATCTAAAGGTGGTAGGAAAGACCATGCAAATTGGACCTTGAAGTGAGAAATTCAGGCCCATGATAAATTGTTGTACTCACAATTTCTCATCCTTCATGTACTCAACATAAGGAAGGAGCTCAAGAAACTTGCTCTCATACCGAGCCACGATGAGACCCCTCTGATGTAGTGAATGAAATTCCTTTATCTGCTTCTACCTTAAATGCTCAGAAAGGTACCTCTCCCTGAACCTCTCTAGGAATGACTCCCAGGTGAGGGTATCCATGCTCACTCCTCCAATGGTCTCCTCTTAATGCCACCAATTGGAGGCATCACCTCTAGACTGATGAGTTGCTAGTCATTCCTTTAGATTACTCCCATATAGACGTAATCCAAAGCATCATTGTAGACTCTATAACCATGATTTTGCTACTGTCCCCTCAGTGGAACTGATAAATAAAAGTGGCCTGAGTTGAATCAATTCCCTGATATCATCTCCTATATGTCTAGGAAGACTGAATCACACTATCCTAGTATTCTAACTAATCTCGTTATGCCTATGACCATAATGATTAACTTTCTTAACATCTAAACTACATTTACATTTAAACTTAAAATTTTCTCTAACCTCCTTATAGCAAGCCAATTTTATTATTCTATCATTTACACTTAGAATTGATGCTTAGAACTAATTCAAATAAATCTATAAGTAAATCTAATCTTTATTTGAAACTATATTAAAACTAGATAACTTAAACTATCTTAATTTAAAACAAAACTACTTAGAACATTAACTAGCTAACCCATGCTCATTACAACTAAATTTAATACAATTAAATTAATACTAATCTAACTAAACTTCAATTAAAAACAATATCTTAAGCTAACTTAATAATAAATTAGCTAAGCAACAAACTAAACTACAATTAATAAATTTAACTAAGAACAAAATAACTAAAACAAATACTGACTATCCCTATACTAACCTAAAATCTATCACTAACTAATTTAACTTAATCACAACTACTAAAAGTACTAACCTAACATGAAAATCCACTATCTAACACTAACATACTAACTTTTACTAAACATTCCCACCATACTAGCTAATCCCCACACCCCCCTAACCTAGGCTAAGTGGCTGATCCCCAATGCCTGGGACCCTTCCCTATGCACTGACCAAAGTCTGCACTGCGCAGGCTTTGGTCCCCTCCTCTTCCCTGACATGTGTCCTTCCATCATGGAGGTAGGCATAGACATGGGGAACTAGAACAACGTCTAGGAGGAATTTTATATATATATATATATATATATATTAGAGGAAACCTTCTTGCTCCCCCTTCATGACATGATGTGTCATAAATGTGATGTGTACGCTTTGTTGTTGGTTGGGTGGAATGTCATGCCTAGCAAAGAGATGGGGTGAAATAAAATGATGGGAGGATGGGATAAGGAGATTTAGTGGGTGAGGCTTAGATTTATCTTGAGTTAAAATTTAAAATGGACAAAAAGTCCTATGCTAGCACCATGCCTTATAATTTCTAGGTAATTAATGCAAAAGTAATTTGGTTGGGGAATTTTAGTGAAATGTTCCTTTTAATATTATAATTTCAATGCATTCAACTCATATTCAATTTAAAGATTTAATATTAATTTAAGTTGCAGTCTATAAGAATGATACTGAGAATATTCTTTGTGACTTGGTGAATTAAAATTTTCTTCCCATACATTTTCCAGAGAGGTTTTTCACTCCTGGAGTTGCACATTTGTATTTGGAAGTCAATAATTTTGACTAAGTATTGCCATGATATGAATTTATGGAAAAGGAACAACATAGGAATTTATCAATTCTATTGTCACATTGATTTCCTATCAACAAGCATATTAACAAAAGCAAATAAGGATATCATTTCTTTTGACTTTCATCTCATAATTTATGTTGCTATCTATTTATCATACATCAAGATGCATGTTCTATCTATTTTGTATTCAATGGAATACCAAAATCTCCTAATCAAATTGATTTTTGATCTAAATAAACTTAACAAGGAATATGATCCTATATTCAAAATTTCAAAAGGTGATGGGTAATTCTTAATCAAATTTAATTGTGTTTCTAATGGAACTTAACAATGAAAGAGATAAATTGGTGTTCTCAAGAAGGATTATTATTTCATGTCAATACTCTGAACATCGAATTGAAAACTCAACCCATCAATTGCCTTTCATTACCATGATTGAAAAACTTACAAATTTTATAATTCAAGACATCATCTATCATCCTATTTTCTCACTTACATAACCCAAATTTGAAATCACAAGAAAACATTGCAAGGTAGATTTCATAATCTCTTTTTTTTTGTTCTCTATTATGCATCCTGGTTCAAGGCTCCATCGAGAAAGAACTAGTAAGAAAACCCGATGTCTTTGCCACTACATCAATTTCGATTACAATTTACATAATATTACAATTCATTGAATTTTCTTCAAGAATTCCAGAAAAGAACTTTTATCAAATGTCTTTATTTTGTCAAGGGTAACATGGAAGAGACAAGAACCAACATGGAGATAAACAACACAAGGAGATAAGTAAATTAAACATGCATTCCCACCCGGTTGCACAATAGGTTCAACAATGAACCAATATAGGGGAAAGGTGGATTTTCTCAATAGGAGAAGTCAATCACGATACCTTCACTTAGCCCTTTCGGGGCTTAAAATGTCAAAAATTTCCATTCTTTCTCAAGGCCCTTTCGAGGCTATATCCACAAGGATTTTCATTCTTTACCACATTCAATAATTTTCAATAACAACAAGGTATGGGATGACAAGTAGGGGCCCATACACCCTACCCTTTCTCCCTCCTCTCTCCATGAGAGGAGACTCTACATTATTGAGGTCCAACTAATGCCCTTTCCCCAAGCATGGCCACTTCTTCCCTATCCAAGGGTGAGTGTTGCCAAATACATCCCCATGAAAATCTCTCAAAAAAACAATCAACACACCAAGAAGGCATATGAATAACATCCAAAAGGAAACAAGATAAAATCCCTCCCAATACCACCCTCAACACACAAGCAAGGAATGCATATCCACACAATGTCTCCAACATGAATCGACAAGATTCAAAACATGAACACACACAAAGAACCATTCATGGAGTGAAGAAATCCTACCTTCATAAAAGAGTTATGGCAATGGTGGTTTGAGAAGAGCTTCCCTTTCTCTTTCTTCAATCTTCAAGGCTTCCTCCAAAACTAGAGGATTGGGTGACAAAACTAAAAATCCCCCCCAAAAAGGCCTCTAAGTACGGTCCTTAACACCACTAAGATTCAAGTAACTCAATATGGAGGTTGGTTTTACTAACCCAAGTAAGGAACAACCCATTTTCGAAATCAATCTTGAATAGGGTTTTTAAGAGACCCTAAGGGTCAACCTAGGAGGCTAAATGGTTGGAAAGTACCCCCACCCATACCCTTATCCATAGGGGTGCTTAAATTTAATGTTTCTAAGCCATTAAAGGCTTATTAGGAACAATTAAAAGTTAGGAGAATAGCAAGATCAAATTACAACCTTTAAAGAATTACAATATAAAGTTAGCACAAAATTAACAAGTAGTTTCGCTCCGCTTTTCCGTTGAGTTGTCTTGGCTTATTTTCCTGCACACTCATTGCACACATCAGTAGGTCCAAAACCACATGCATAATGTGAATTAAATATTAGAGGAATTATATAAATTAAAGCATCCATTTCTTAATAAATAGTTGTTTATCTAATTCTACTCATATTTCTAACCTTTCGACTTGCATAACCAAATGTGTTAGTGTTGCATACATTTTCTTTCATCATTATACATATTTATAATCATTAAATGGCAAAATCAAATAACTGAAGTAAGCATCACACATCACAAAATAGCATAACAATGTTCAGTGTATCCAATAATGTTCTGACATGTCAGCATGAGTATCAAAATAACAATGTATCATTGGTGCTAGGATGGGTCGGGGTGAGGCCTCACAAATATTCATAATGAAAGACATTCTATTGAACAAATTTTTGTGCTTTATGAAAATAATCATGTAAATATTTTTGTATTAAGCCTGATAGCTTTTAGTTCTCTATAATTGAAGCTTGTTGCATCTCACCCTATATAAGTGAGATCCCAAGGTTAGAGAAGGGGCCCAAGAATTTTGTAATTTTGTCTTGTTCAAAAGTTTAGTCAGTCCATTTTTATTTGTAGTTTTTTGAGTGTACTTACAAGATTTTTAATTTTTTTATGTTTCCATATCAATGGTAGAATCGACAAGCTATTCTAAGTTTCATTGAGTTTCTATTAGCTATTGTATCAATCTTTTCAAAGGATAATACAAAAGGGCACTTACACTACATTTGTGTTATAATTTTTTTTCTCCATTTTATGAGTTTCTTTACTTTGAGATCAGTTAAATAAGGTTTAATTGATTAAATGAAATCTAGATAGGTTGTATATTGATTCTATTGTTGCTTTTAATTCAAGGAGTTAAGGAAATACTTCTATGAATCAGTACGATCTGTGAGTTTATAAAAGATTCTTAAGTTATATTTTGTTGACATATATTCCAATACATTTTCACCCTTGTCCTCATGTCATATGGGGTAGCTTACCTATCAAGCCTCATTTTTCTTCTTTATTTTTGATATCTCACTCCAATCATTACTCCCATATTGAAAATATATTTTCATGGTGCAACTTTTTCCCACTCCACCACTAGTCATTCCTAATGCATTTGTATGATGTAGCTCATGCCCATTGTATTGTAGGGAATTCCTTGTGCCTTTATATAACACAATTCATCTCACTATTGACCATTCTTATCTTGTGAGTAATTATCTTTAATGGATTTATATTTTATGTTGAATTTTACGCATATATGTTTTACACTTGGTAATATTTTTGATCATTTAACATTTATAAATAAATACATTCCAAGTTTTGTATGTATGTATATATGCATCTATGCATTCTTGCATGTGTATGGATGTTTTTATTTATATATATACACATGTATATATATATATATATATATATATATATATATACATATATATGTATATATACATATATACATATATATGCATATATATACATATACATGTATATATGTACATACACACACATATGTGTGTAAAAATATATATGTAACAAATATGTGTGTGTATGTACATATGTATATGTATATGTGTGTAATGTAGTACAAGGTAGGAGAACCCCCAAAGAAGATGTCCTAGCTTCCAACAAATGACTACATAGAGGAACTATAAAAATAACACAAAGCTTTAGATCCAAATAATGTTGACTCTCATATTAGAATGATAAAATTTATATCAAATATACCGAGTCATAAGGCCTTCTAGGTGATTGCCACATACATAAGAAATTATAATAGTAATTCCACAAGATCTCACAACATCCAAATCCTAGCCAGTCCATATCCACAATTTGGTAGAAATCCCCAAGAAGAATCTAAATTTGTGCTCAGAAGCCACCAAGAAAACTTCTTGTTTCCCAAGTCATAGCTACTAACTCTAGTCACAAACTTCTCTATCCTCAGCTACTCCTTTCTAGCTAACATCTTCCATGATGAATAATGAATAATGAGAAGACAAGACCCTCTACTTATACCAAACCAATCCACAAGTTAGTCTAACAAGTTATATTAAATAAACCTTCACATTAAAAAAATCCTCAAGCAACAAGTTACATTTATTGTTACATTTTGATTTTTTTTAAAATTCTTCCAATTTTTGTCACTTTCTCTATCCTCCAATTTTTTTAAATTATTTTTTCCCTTGTGTGTGTGTGTGTGTGTGTGTGTGTGTGTGTGTGTGTTTATACATATATATACACATGTATACATAATATATATGTAAAAATATATTTTTGTGTGTATGTATATGTGTGTATACATATATGATGTTTATGTATATAATTATTATTATTCTATACTATGAAAAGAAAAGTATGACATGTAATTATGATGCATTATATAGTCAACTCTAGTATGAACATACTTATGAGCTCTAGTGATAATGTAATATCTTACTTTAATTTTACCTTCTTCACTTGCTATTGTTTTATTTACTCATTTCTTGTTCTCTTTGATTTTCCATATGTTAACTTCCTTGTTTAGAGGCCTATATGGATGGGCCTTGTGCTTATTAACATCACCTTATGGAGGACATGACCCCTAATCTCTCAGTGCTAATGGTGACATTTTCATCTTATTATTAGTTTGATTTTTTTATGACAATATTGATCGCCATTATAATTAACTTAGTTTTTAATGAATTATAAAAATAGGTTTTGAAGGGGCCCTTTAACCCTATACACAAGTCAATGGTTTCCAGAAGGAAGTATTATATGTCTAGAATCCCAAAATGGTTCATCCATATATTTTCAAGGGTAGCTCAATCCAAGACCAACAATACTAAGACAATTAAAAATGGTAACCATTAAGTCCAAATTGTCTGTGAGGGATAAGAAACTTCCACTATCAACAAAACTTAAGAAAAACTATTTTTTACTTTACTACCCTTTTTTTAGGATCAAAGGGTTACATTGAGTTAAGGAGGAGACTTATTTGAATTCTTTCCAATAACTAGGATCTGACCCTCCTAAACCATGGATTTTTTATTCTTCCAAGAATGTGTCTTTGGAGATACACCACAATACTAAGATGCCCAAGCTAAAACAACACTAGATCCACCAGCTCCAAAACTAGATCTAGCATTAGCATTATTTATTTATTTTTAAATTTCTATTTCAATTGCATCAACAACATTAAATTAAGTAGACCCATCAACAACCATACTCCATTGATCAACTAAAAAAGGCCTTGGAAATGCTATAGCTTAAAGATCTATTCTCGTCATATCAACCATCACTACTTTAACTAAAGAATAATTGACAATAGGAGATTCACCCCCATTATAAACAACGTGTACTTGACTTAATCCTATGGATCCCTAGATCCCTTCTAAAGGACTCACCTCTTCTTAAGCTATATTTTTATCAATTGGATAGTGCTTCAATAATGCCCCTTTCCACTAAGAAGAGGGCTTGTTAGACTTAACTCTAAAAGTGTTACACTTTTTTGCTAAGTGACTAGTTTTGCAACATTTTCTATATATATAAGGAAGACCTTCATAACCTCTCGTTGAGATTCCCCCTTTGGTGTTTCCCCTTTATATTAGATTTCTACAATATAGTTACAAAGATACAATTTAAAGAGATCTTTATTAAGGTGTATACTTTACTATAATAGTTTGTATAATTCCAATAGTGTTTTTATATATGTATGCATATTCTCATTAATAATATTTATTATTAATATGATAATATTATATTGATATTTTTAAATTATCTTTATTTTATTTATCATCTTCTTTCCTTCTATCATTTGGAGGAGAAGAAACAATAAGTTACTTAGTTTCTCAACCATTGGCCAAAGGGAAGATACTTTGTCCCACTTGGCCCCATGTCATATGGGGTGGTGTACCTAGTGGGACTCATTCTTCCTCTTTATTGTCATTACCTATCTTTGATCATTACTTCCATGATAATACCTTTGTATGATGTAACTTTTACCCATTTCACTATAGGCCATTCCTAATACATTTGTATGATGTAGCTCATGCCCATTCTACTACAAGTCATTCCAAGCACCTTTGCATGATGTAACATAGTCCATTCCATTTTTTATCATTCTTATTTTGGGAAAAATGATCTTTAATGCATTTAGATTTTATGTTGGATTTTATGCATACATGTCTTATAATTGATGATATGTTTAATCATATAACATTTATTAATAAATAGGTTTCAATTCCTATACACACACACAGAGAGAGAGAGAGAGAGAGAGAGAGAGAGAGATGTGTGTGTATGTATATGTATATATATGTGTGTGTATTTATATAAATACATACATATATACATATGTATGTATGTATGCATGCATGTATGCATGTATGTATGTATCTATATGTGTGTATCTATATATATGTATGTACACACACACACAATGTGAGAGAGAGAGAGAGCATAGATAGATAAATGTGTTTGTATATATAGATGTATGTGTGTGTGTACATATATGTAGGTATGTATATATGTGTGTATATCTCTATAAATATATATATATATATGTATGTATGTATGTATGTATGTATGTATGTATGTGTGTGTATAAACATATATATGTATATATATGTGTGTGTGTATGTATATGTCTATATGTATTATTAATCTCAGATTGGTTTTGATTAGTGAATTCCTATACACTTAAGTCAATGAAAAGAAACATGTGTTGAGTCATTTAGTGTTGAGCAGATAGTACATATCGAGTGATTTAGGTGTCGAGAAAGTAGTGCATGTTGAGTCATTCAGATGTTGAGTGATAGCATTGATGTCATAGTTAGTGTTGAGCACCAGGGACTTCAAATGATAAGTAACATAGTTTTGACACAGTTGTTTCTATTGGCAAACTACTATGTAAACCATTGTTTAATCAACTTAAGAATTGATTTACAATCTTTTGTTGATAAGGAAAAATCTTGAGTGTGAATCCCTATGTATTACATGCATCCAATTAGAAAAGGAAAGGTTTAAGTGTCAATATGGGTGAATCATAGCCATTGATTCATACCTAATCCTAAGTCAACTAGGTCTTCTTAAGGAGGACAAACCCTAAATTTTCTAAGTATAGATAGAGAGAAAAGAGTAGAGAATGAGAGTTTGCATGCACAAATAGGACATTCATTGTAACCAAGATATTAAAATTTGAATTACATTCTACAATTAGTCAAAGGAGAACAAAGGAAGGAAATAGTGGACACTAGTGAGGCATCTGATCAGAAAGGATCAATTATACATTAGTATAGAGGTGATTTGACATCAAGCAATAGAGTCACTACACAAAAGGCTAAAGAAATAGCCAAGCCGAAAGAGAAGAGAGTTGAAACTCAGAAGAGATTGAGGAGGAAGTATGTTGCTCAAGATGAATCCAATGAAGAGAAGATTGAATAAGATGACAACAACCAATTTCAAGTGGTAAGTCATAGTCCCTCTTAAAAATTAGACAATTTATGTGAGAACATTAGGAACAATTTTGATTTATCAAGATTCTCTTACATTGAGTTTGACAATCTTGGGAAGATTGAGAAGAACTAAGTTGAAGAGGTAGTATATGCCATGATGGCTATATTCAAAAAGGCTTCTCTAGAACTTGCCAACTCCATACCTAAAAGTTTATATGATAGAGTTGAGAAAAAATGGCATTATCATTTAGATACTAAAAAAAGAATTAGGGAGATAGACCCTTCTCAAGTTATGCCAGAACTTAGTAAGGATGAATTTTATGAAGCCATAAAGAAGTATGTTGTAAGATTTGTGCCAAGATATGGGGCATTTAGCATATTACAAAACAACATAGAGGATGTTGTATAAAATTCCAAACAAATGTGGAAGTTAATATATGGACTATAAACATCTAGAGGAGTTGACCAAACACCTATTGAGGTAGGAGAGGATGAAGAAGATGATAATAAATAAGGCACACTTGAGGGAGGCATAGATATAAATATTGTCAACTAGGCACTAGATGAAGTAGAGAAACAAATAGAACAGAGTGTAAAAGATACACAAATGTCAAGTGCCAACCCTCCATAGGAGACAAGTGTAAATACTAAAATTATCAAAGTAAAGGATGTTTTGGAGACTATTACTCAAACCCTCAATCCCCTTACAGAGGATGATTTGAAAAGGATACGTATCCAATCCACTCTCCATGCCAAACTATGTGACAACCCTATACTAGTGAGTGTAGATCAAATTTAGAAGACATAAATAATAATTGTAAGGGAGGAAGTGAAAACACAAGAAACATCTATAATCACTTCTCAAGTCACAAATGCACAACCTTCACAACCTATAGTGGTATATCAAAGGAAGGAGAGAGCAAGTTGCATTGTTAGTACACATATGCAAGACACTCCAGTCTCAATGATAGTACTAGAAACTTTAAAAGAAAAGGATGAGATAGTTAGAGAAGACAAGATAGAAACACTAGAAAATGATGGCACTCAAATCCAAACAAGTTAGATAGATGCACATGTACCTCCAGCACAAGATCAAGCTACAACTAGAACTATAGAGGAAGAAAAGGATGAGAATTAAGAGTCAAGTTTGACACCCAAGCCAAAGGAGCTACTAGATATTCAAGCACTGGTGACATTACTAGAATTTGATACTCCTTCCAATCAAGCTCTTTAAATACTAGGCATAGATGCTACACTATTGCAATTCTCAAGGCTGATTCCTAGCTCATCTAAGACAAAAGAGGTAACTAATTATGGAGATGTTAGCCTAGATGAAGAGATTGTATTGCCTAAATTTGATTATACAACAATCACAATTGATTATATGGGTATATTACAAGAGTTCCTAGCAATGAAGAAAAATCAAGGACTACTCAAAAGGGAGCATAGGTAGAAGCAAGCTTTGATTGACATCAAAGAGATTTTCCTAGATGCATTTAGTCCACTAACTCCAAATGAAAACAAGCCTATCATTTAACAATTAACCAATACATAGACCTAGATACTAATTTAAAATTACTAGAATAGTTTGAATGAAAGTTTCAAAACAAGGTAAATGAGAAGATATCAAGTGTTATTGTGCTAACATAGGTTGAGCTAGCAACCAAGATAGAAAGTGCAAAGAAGGAACTAGAGAATATTATCTCTTCGTACACCAAGCTATGTAATCCTACACTCTTCACACAAGAAGTAAGGAATCACATCCTAAGTTTGGAGAACCATATGTAGTTAGCTGGTGTTACTTTTCTTAAGTCTCCAACTCAAAGTGAGAAACATTTTAGATACCTCTTGTAATCCTAGAGTTAATTAACATCATTACAAGTAGATAAAGCCAACATAAGGGCTAAAATGATTAGCATCCATCTGACATTGACTCCTTACATGGAGAATTACACAAGGAACTAGGCTATGTAGAAACACTTATGAAGAAAGACCCCAATCTTTCTACATTGGATGGCTTAGTACACCTTTCTATTAAGCTCACCATGCAAATCAAGTCTTTGGAGGTAGCTTTTGATAATTGGGGTACAGCTCTTAAGATTATACTTGAGGTTCATAAATATTTTTTGGACAAATAGACTATTATTCTATAACCCATTGACATTAGTGTCAAAAGGGGGGGAGTGAGAGAAATGAGGGAGCAACCAAGTAGAGCAAAGACATATCTATACCTAAGGGGGAGTAAGAGACAAAGAACAAAGGGGAAGCAAGAGAATAACAAAATGAAAACATTAGTTCAAATAGGCATAGAGAAAGAGTATTAGTTCATACAAAAATAGAATGATTTTGATATAGAATACAAAATTAAATTGAACATTAAACTCAAGGGGAGTTATGAAATTTTGAGGTACAAGTCATGTGTTGCAAAATTTTGATATTTTGAAATTTTTTATAGAATGTGAATAAATATCTATGTTATGCTAAAAATGATAAGATCATTAATGCATGAACAAGTGTTTTTGACACTCATGTCAAAGGGGGAGATTATTAATCTCAGATTGGTTTTAACAAGTGAGTGTCTATACACTTAAGTCATTTACTTTGTTCATGTCAAACAAGTGACATGTATCAAGTCACTCATATGCCAAGTCATTCAAGTGATGAGCAGATAGTATAAGCCAAATGATCCAAGTACCAAGCAAGTAGTGTATGTCAAGTCATTTAGATGTCGAGTAATAGCATTGAAGTCATAGTTAGTGCTTAGCACTAGGGATGTCAGATGTTGAGTAACATATTTTTGACATAGTTTTTTGTATTGGCGCAAACTACCATGAAAACCATTTTTGAGCTGACTTAAGGACTAATTTATGATCTTTTGTTGATAAGGATGAATCTTGAGTGTGAATCCCTATGTATTACATGCATCCAATTAGAAAAATGGAAGGTTTGGCCAACAATATAAGTGAATCATAGATATTGATTCATACCTAATCCTAAGTCACCTAGGTCTTCCTAAGGAGGACATACCCTAAATTTTCTAAGTAGAGACAGAGAGAAAGGAGTAGAGAAGGAGAGTTTTCATGCACAAATAAGTAATTCATGGTGACCAAGGTATTATGATTTGAGTTACATTGAAAAATTAGTTAAAGGATAATAGAGGAAGGAAGTAGTGGATAATAGATAGACATCTAATTAGAAAGGATCAAGTATACATCAGTATAGAGGTGATCTAACATCAAGAAATAGAGTGCTAATAGTAGGATCATTGTTGGGACATTATAATAGGTGAATTTGTTAAATCTCTTAATAGAGTAGTCCTAATAGGCTGTATTGAAATCCTCTAACAAGATGCTTACTTAATTGTGAGTTGAAGTCCTTTAATCAGGCACACTTCTAATAGGGTGTTGAAATCCTCTAACAAGGTAATACCTAACAATATTTGTAAGCTTTTAATAGGGTAGACCTTTCATAGGGTAGATCATGATTCATGATCAAACATTGTAACTATCATTGAATACACTTTATTACTATAGTAGTGAAGATTTGTGGGTGTCATCCCCACCCTAATTTTACCTTGTCATTAGAGGGTTTCTAGGTAATCATATATTGTGTCATACATGTGTGAATGTTTACTTGTTTATATACTTTAGATTTATATCCTTTTATATGGTATTTTAGTTTACTTATTAAATTGTGAGATGGATGTATGGTGAATTTTTTTATGGGTAAAAGTTTGAAGCACTGATTCAACCTCCCCCCTCTTAGAGTTTACATTTCCTATTGTATTTCCAATAGTATGTATGTATATATAGACTATTTGAAACTACAATTGGAATAATTGTTATATTTTCATTGATATCAAACCTTAAGGTGAGATCATTTCTTCTTGAGTAGAATGTCATATCAAGATTATTGATGAAGAGGACTTGAAAATAAGAGATAACAAGAAGACCTTGTGGAAAGGTTGACTTATGAGAAATCACAATGGGAACTTGATTAGTTTTAATTTTACAAGATAATGTGTTATTTAATCATAACATGTAGTAGAGAAAATAGTTGAGTTAAAGTCTAGAAGAGATGATCAATGAAGAAAAATACATAGGCTTAACTAAGCTTCAAAGAAGAAGATTAAGGAGCTTATAATTTAAGTCAAACTTGCTAGTGTTGAATGAGTAAATAGTAGAAGCAAAAAAAATTTATTGTTGACCAAGCTCCAATCAAGAAAAAGTAATAGAAAAGTTGGACCAAGTACCAATAAAAGGACCAGGTGAAGTCAGTGTAAGCGAAGCAAAATAGTTTAGTGACAATCAAGTTATCTAGTGATTATTTTAGTGACAATCAAGTTATCTAGTGATGATCAAGGCCAAGGAACATAGTTTTGGGTAAGTATCAAAATTTATTATTTTGTGAAGAAATTGAGATTTTTGGCTAACATAGTTAAATTCTTGAACTATGTAAAGCTTGTTGAGGATAATGATTGATGAGTTGGAACATTTAATACAAGGAAAACTATGTTTGAGTGTTTCTACACATGGATTTAAAGAGAATTTTTGAGAACTTTCTAGATGGAGGAGGAAACAAAAAGATGAAAGGATTTGGTGAATCTAACCTAAACCTAAGATTAGTTGTGGTACTTAAGTAGAAAAATATCAAGTTGTTGACTTGGTGGAGTTATAAATAGGATAAACAAGATACTAAGAGAGGGGTGAATCAAAATCTTAAACACATTAAAATTTTCACCAATTCCTTCACATCTATCAATAAAGTTGTGTATATAAACCTTGTAATGTAAATATTTTGTAACATATAAATATGATCTATCACATGCATGAAAATAAAACACCTAACACAATATTTGTTACTTAGAAACTCTCCAAAGTGAAGGAAAAACTAGGGTGGGGATGATATCCACAAATCTTCACTATTATAGTAATAAAGTTAACATGTGATGGTTACAATGTTTGATCATAAGATATGATCTACCCTATGAGGATTATGCCTTGGTAGAGGCTTAATATATTGTGACCTTGTTAGAGGATTTAACACTTACAATAATAAGAACTTTGTTAAGAAATATACAAAGATCTATTAAGACCACTTCATTAAGAGATTTACCCTAACTCAAGTCAATTAGAACTGACTCAATACCTTACTCTTAGTTTTCTCTGCAAGTTGATTTTGAGTCTTCTCCTTACTAATTGATCCTCTCCTCTTATGTGATATTGCTTCTCTTTCCCTTTCTTTTCACTACTATGAATAGTTCATTATGTTAAGTGATAATAGAACCCTTCGTCGACTTCTAATATGATCTCAATTCTTTACTTTACTAATCATCTTCCTATATTTCTTTCTCTCACTCTCTAATTCACACTCTCACCATATGATCTAGGATCTTTCTTGATTATTCTTGCACACTCTCTGATCTAGGTTAAGATCTTCTCTATTTAAAGATTTTTCTATATTTTTCCATGTTTTTCCTCTTCATCTAGATCATTGATCGCACAACATTAAGATTTGTAATCCACATTATTAACAATCTCTACACATATTAAATTTTCTATAACAACCTCTACAAACTTTAAATGTTCCTTCCAAGTCAACTTGATTTTTTTTTTTACCTCAAACTCTGCTCCATTCTTAACTTTTATGTAAACTCTAGATTTATTGGTCTTTACTTTTTTCTGATTCTTGGCATTGTTTTTGCTCATTTAGTATTTTCTCTTATAATTCTCCACATGTATTGTGTTTGGCACATAATATGTAACTTAGCACTTGTATGCTTGATACTTTCTCTATTGTTGATGAGCTTGTCTTGTATAGAAAATACTTGATGACCATAACTTATTCAGCTCCTATAGAGTTTGGCACATTCTTGTTTATGTACATGACTCAGCCTATATAGAGTAGCTCAGTCATAGTGATGGCCATTTGACTCAGTCTTATAAATTACTAAGTGGTTGACACTAATAATACAAAACAATAGTTAGAGATACCAACAATCTCCACCTTTGATATTAGTGGAAAAAAAACTATCATATTTACATCTTTACAATACAATTTGATAATGAGCTCTCCCTCTAAGTCTTTTGAATTATGCTAATGAATAATGAAAAGAAATGTAAAATTGAAAAAACTATTGATTTTCCCTTATTCAAATCTATTTCTCCCATGTTTCCTTTTGAAAAATTGTATTTCCCCCTTTAATACTTATTTCCCCCTTATTTTTGAACACTTCATGTGATTGCTACTGAGGTTGAATGGGTGGAAGTAAGCCATATTACTTGATGACTTCCTTATGAACTTTGGTAATTTTGGACAATGCATGATCCCATGTGGTTCTTGTTGCTTCCAAAATATGATTTTTTAATTGAAGTCTTGTAACTAAATTAATTAGACTATTGGGCACTAAAAGATTATAATCTTTAATGATAAGATCCTAGATTGTGTTTAGTTCTCTCTGCATGACCTCTAAATGAGCTGCATTGATCATATTTTTGTTAGCTACCTGAAGCTCAACGAATGCACCTTGAGCATTTAGAAGATTATTAAAATGATAAATTCTTTATCCTACTAATTTAAAAACAATCTTGCTAGATCTCTTTGTCTTAGCCTAAATTTGATTTATTTGTGCCTAAGTGTGATTAGTAAATCTTGGCACATCTGAAAAATTTGTGTACAAATGTTATACCTTCTAAATTAGTTATATCATAACCTATACTTTCTCTTTAATAGTACTTTCTATTTGGAAATGGTTGTGGAGACTTTTTCCACAACCTTATTTTTAAATCTTCTAGCAGACCAATCCATTAGTTTTCATTTGACTCCATATTACTAGCATTCACTTGATCAACTATATTTACAAGTTGGTTAATGATTGGTGAATATTCACCAAAATTATAAATGTCAAAAGCATCAACAAAAATATTATTTACATCTATAGTACCTAATTCTTCTTGTTCTCTCTTCTTGTCTCTTCTTCTTTGCAAAAACTTCTTATAGAAAATTTATTTTCTACAATGTGAGATTTTTTATATCCAATTGTGGCATCTCAATGATTTCATCTAGACTAACTTCAATATCTAGTGATACATATTTTATTGCTATTTTCTTGCTTGGTGAAGGAGTGTTTCTTCTTGACACTATTTTAAGAGTTGGTGAAGGGGTTTCACCATGCATTCATGCTTGTACATCTATACTTGAAAAAATAATAGTCACACTCGGTTCAACCTTATTTGATTTTTTCGTTGCTCAATATGAGGTGATGAAATAATCTTATGATCTTTCTCTTCACCATCTACTTTTCTATCTATGAGCTTTGACTAATTATCCTCTAGAGTGTCAGGGGTGTTGACATGTACAAGGGACATGCTACCTTGTGGACTTGACACACTTGAGATTTCTCCACTACTATAATCATCTTTGATGTTTATTTTATCTATCTTTGTTGTCTTTGTAGATAATCCAAAAAATGGTCTTCTATAGAAACTTAGTTTTTTATGCTACAATTCCTCTTTATTTTGCAGTATAAAAAATATTATGTACTGAAGGAACAAATCTACTCATGTACTATTGTAAAAATGTTTCATTTTTTTCATTGGATATATCAGGCATGACTCTGACTAATGTGTTAGTTCTTATCTATTTCTCTACTACTTTAGCCTTTTGTCATCTCTTCTCCAATCTATCATATCTATCTTTGGGTATGTTCTTCTAAATTTCACTAGGAGCTAATTTATGATTGGAAATAATATCCACCATAGCCTCCTCAACTTTATTTCTTTCATCATTATCTAGTGTATCATACTTTACAAATCTAAGACTAGATAATCCTATAGATCTTCTCAAATTTTCACATACCTCTTCAATAGTCCTTATTTTCCTAATAGGTGGTCCTCTAACCAGTCTCCTTTTGGTTATGGGGGCACTAGCATCTGTATTCTTTGCTACCTTTTTCTTTTTAGACTACTTAGCACTAGTGGCTACCCTAGTCTTTGGTTGGTTTTCTAATGGAGGAGAGATGGATGTCACTATCATCTTTTTCTTTGTTTCTTGAGCCTTCTTTCTTGGTGGCATGAACTAGGGCTTTACCCTTGTCACCTTATTCTTCTCCCTCTTCATCATCTCCACTTCCTTTTTCCTCATCTTCACCAAGATATTTTGTGTTAACTATAATGGTTCTTTTCCCTTGCCTAGGGTCCCCATTTTATCTTCTAGGTCTTCATTTTTTCCCTTTTCTTCTCCTTGGAATCTATTTTGATATTCACAATTATTATTCCTTTATCTTATTAGTATCTACCAAAATATTTAGCCTTGGCATCTATTTCTTTTTTTAGTAGTGCCTTAATATTTGCATACACTGCATCACTATCTATTTCATAATCAAAACTTTACAACCAAGCCTTCCTCAAATTTTTTACCTACACAAAAGTTTTTTTTGTATCCATAAGAAAATATATGTCACTAAAATACTTTGTGATAAATTCTTTAGGTATCCTCATCCTTCTTTTCATCCTTTTCTTAAATTCATCAAAATAAGTATCCATCACACTCAAAATTTTCTCCCAATGAAGTAATATACTCATTAATCTATTTTGTCACTAGTTTGTCTTTCTCATGTACAACATTACCAACACTAGGAAAATAATTTTGGATATAAAATAAAATACAAACAATGAAGGATCCAAACTTACACATTGAATTCTTCTTTTCTTATGGATGACAAGTTCTTTGTAATTTGTGGTCTTTGTAGCTTGGCAAGATCATACTCATGATCTTTCATTGCTATCTTCCACACTTGATCCATAGCTATATAGGGAACACTATTCAATCTCCTTGATTGATAGAATTTGTGAGCAATGACTCTCACTAAAAATTTAATTATTGGTGTTGGTGTTTTGAAACATCTCAATTTCAAATTACCTCGATGAGAACAAGATACATCTAGGGGCAGCTACTTCCCATCCTCAACATATCCTTTTAGACACCAGGCCAACTATAAAGCTAGATCCTTCTTCTACTTTAGCCTCTTGAAAAATAAGGTGGGTGTACCAATTAGATTCTTCATATGGTGCTAGCTATCAAATAATATACTAAATATAAAGAAAGTAAATAAAACCCTTATTATTCCTATACTCATGCAATGACAAAGATATGCAATAGCAAATTGCAACTCTATGAAATCCACAAGTTGAGTGAGGGAATCCTTTTCAGCTCTTCAACATGAAAGGGAAAAGATGTTGATTAATGATTTTGATTTCAGAAAAATCCTAAATATGCAATAGTAAGAACAAGTTGATCTTGTAGTTGATCAGTGCCTTATCTATTAGACAATTCCACAAATTAATCATATACATCTATGATACCAATAACATATTCCATACATCAAAATATCAGATCTATCCTATCACCTTTTGAATCAAACATTGATGTTCATAAAGACCTCATTCTCATGAAGTATCCTTCTCAAAATAACCAGCAACCCTATCAAATATAGCACTATCTCTTTGTTCCAATAGCAAATATATCACACATACAACCTTAAGGGGATGTAAATGCATCTTAGCTCTTTATCGATAACTACATAAGATTGCAAATTATAGAGATAGGAGATGAGAATCAAAATGAAACTAAGAAATTTTTTATTATTTCTTTGAAACTATACCTTTAGATGCATGTAAAACAACTCATAAAACCACTTAATAGATCAAAACTAGCTATATTATCTTCACTACTACTACTAATACAAGAGAAATATGTTGAAGAATGTGGTAACACAGTGATGAAAGAACATCAAAATTAGAACCCTATTCTCACAAATCTAAGAAAACTCAAGATTGGAACACACATGGTATCACAACAGTGAGTAATTTTCTCCAAAACTGGAACCCTTTACAAATGATGAGAAAGTAAAAGATATAGAAGAAGAATGGAATCCTAGATCTATTTTGGAAATGACATGTTTCCATTTGGATCTCCATTCTTTTCTATTGTAAAAACCTCTCTCATCTTCCTACCCATGAGATCTAATTTTGTTTTCATCATTGTTTTGTAATAAACCCAAATAACTCTTCCTCAATGATGAAAACCCTTATGTTGTCAAAATACCTAAAATACATCATGAAATGTTAATAAAACCTCCCATTCAACTAATTTCATGTGTCACAACTCACCCATAACTACATTCATGCTACCATTTATGTTCATTTAGTTCATCATTTCATTGGAAGTTAGATCTAAATTGCCCCAACTAAATGAAACTGAAAATTGACCACCTGAGACAAATCCTCATATAACTTGAACTAGTGACCTGCTATGAAAAAAAAAACTCTAGAAATAGAAAGTTCATTTTCTCCTAATTCAATATATAATACTCCTATATGGACTTACCAGAAATGCCCAAAATCTTAGAATGAAAAACATGATCCTTCTAGGCTTTGATACTACATTTTGGCATATATTTGACCTTTTATAAAGTTTGAACTATAGCATAGATTCAAAAATTATTTAAAACTCTAGTTGCATGTGATTTTCTAAGAGAAAACATTAAAAATTAATTTTTCATGCCTTTGATTTTTCCCTCTTTTTCTCCATCCAAGAAAAACTAGTTTGACTAGCCCTACCACATGTCATCACTAGATTGGTTGACTTCTACTTCATCATCTAACACATGCTAGATGGGTGCCGCTTGTCACAATCTTATTGGTTACCTATTCCACCACATCATCAGTTACCATGTCACATGATGAATCAAGATCATGCCAAGTCATTGTGATATAGCAACCACATGACGTGTTATTTTAGTCCATGTTAGCACCTCAAAAAGTGTGCCATGTTTGAAGCCTCCACCACATGTCAATTTCTAACTTGTCCAACTGGCACCAAATCATCACCATGTGTCATCCTCTAGTTGGTCCATGGGTGCCTCGTCACTTCTAATGTCATTGGTCACCATGTCACATGGTTATCTTCCTTGCATCTTTTCCTTGTTAACATGGTGACAACTATCCAATCTATCATGTGTCACCATCCTATTCTTTTAATTTCAAAATTCCATGTGTCATTATGTTTCCATGTGTTAGCTACTAGTTGGTCGATATATTTCACTTTTTCACTGACATCATCTCTTCGGCATGCATGTTTGGTCAAAATTTACTCTATTTTACTCTCTAGCTGAGTCGGACCCATGTGCATGGTCAAGCTTCTAAAAGTGTTCTATCTTTAATACACTTAAGCATTGGAGTGTCTTAGTATTTAAATACTAGAAAGAATGTCCACACTATAAATGTGGAAATAAGTTCTATTCAATATTTTTCTTTTCAAACTTATATTGTTCCTTTCCTTTCGCCATATTGTGCTATGCCCACATATTTTTGCTTCTCCTTTGTGCTTGTTTTGAGGGTCCTCGTGCAACATATATTTGTTCATTACCTCTTTTGTAAGCTTTTTTCATCATTAGATTTGGCTCTTCATAAGCACAAAAGACTTAGGAAAACTCCCAATTGCTTTTGTCATCACATGTGTGGTGGCAGTCTTGTGTACATACTCTATTGGATCAGTAAGCCATGAGGCACTCTTATTAGAAAAATTTGGGTGATAGTCCATGTATGTCCACCAAATCTCAACAATTGTGTAGAGGAAAGTAAGCATCCAAATAATCAGGCATGCCAAAGAAAATAATCAAAAGGTTGAACATCCAATAGCTCACCTTTGATGCCTTAAAAGCATGAATTGCTTGAGAAAAAATTGATCCATGTACTTATAGAGAAAGGCTCCATATTGAAATTCATTCATATACCTAGGCAGAAATGGTCCTATTAGAGTAAATAATTAATTACTAATTATTTATTCTATTACTTAAGCTTACTTAGGTAAATGCATTTATTTAATATTTTTTATTTAATGCATGTAGTGGTTAGTTGATGACAACACGGGACTTTGTTCCCTTCTAGCATGTTCCACCTTTTCTGGATATGTGTTGGGTTATCAACCTTATCTTCTACCACCTTCCAACTTGCTCTACAAGCTTCCATGAGCTCTTTATAAGCGGGCTCTCTCTCATTCTATTTTCATCACAACATCACTTCTCATTGTAAATACATTTTCATTGCGTTTGCATATGTGGTCTCTCATGTTTGTTTAGGGTTTTTCCCTTGCTCCATGCTCTTCCTCTTCTTGGCTTCTCTTTGATAGGTTCTCACATGCAGGTGATCTTGGGCATCTTTGGAGTTGGCTTTCCTCAACTCCAACATGGTATCAGAGTCGTCCTGCTACTGCTTGGTTGAAGAATTTTGAAGCCATGATTTGAAGTCACAAACCCTAGTTTGTTTGTACATTTTTTCTTCAAATTAGGGGATCAGAAAATTTTTGGAGCACATTGGGGTCAAACGGACATCACCATTGGATCTGGAAGGCCGTTTGTAGTCAGGATTCATATAAAACTTGTCAATTTTGGACACAGGGCATTTTTGGAGAATTTTTTAGGCCCCCTGGATGCTGTTGTATGGACGATCTTCGCATTTATTGCAATTTAAAAAAAAAAATCAAAGCCATTGGGCGGCCATCACTGCACCACCCAACAACCACTATCGTGCCACCCAGGCACCACCCCAGTGGGTAGTGCAGCCTCTGAGCAAACTGTCGCTTGGTCACCGCCACCACTCCGTCGGGCCTCTGCCCTTTCGGTGGCACCTCCCTTCAGTAGCGCCACACCACCTAGTTTATCTGACCATGCAACACTAGTCTGCCACCTTCCGTGTAGTGCCTATCCTCGTTCACATCTTTTCTAGAGTCATTGTTGCTATTATTATTAGACTTTGATGGACTAGTATTATGTTGATGGATTAGTGGAATTGTTTTGACACTATCAGACATTATGTTATGGATTCAGTTGTTATATGATGAGATCATTTAGACTTTACATTTCATGTATGTATGATGATCATTATATTGTTTTCAGTTATTGTTGATGATTAGTTAGATGGTTTATTATTTCATGTGTTTTATTATGGATACTTACCCCATACTTGCATGTGTATGGTGTGCGTGTTTTCTTATTGTATGGCATTTCTGATGTGGTTAAGGAAGGGAGTCGTAGTCACCTCCTTAGTCGGGATCTACACGATGCACCACTTCCTGCCATTCCCTGTTTAGTTTAGCATTATATATATTGTATGTACATGCATGGTTTTTCTGCAGGTTGCAGGTACCGGGTATCGACTTCCCTGAATTGCAAGGATGAGCGTACCCTATTATACTATCTCAATGATAAGAGAAGCGAGGTAAATTCTCAAGTCCAAATCTCAATCCCTAAAACCATTTGTCCTAGTGAGTTAGGAAAAGTATTAGAGTTGAGCAGCCACTGAATGTGTCGGATGACATATTTCGTGATTTTTAATCCTTTAGACTGATTTTGCATGAATTGTCCTATGATGGGTTTCCATATTTTGTTTTGAAGTTCTATGGTGAATTTTCTGTTAATTAAGTCTTAACAAATAGATTTAATTAATAAAATTAATTATTTGAGAAGATTAAATATCATGATTTTGATATTTTGATTATAATTAATTCAAGGAGAATTAACTGAGAGAAAAGAATTAAATAAAGAGGAAATTAGAAAATTAAAATAAATAATAATTATAAATACTAATAAATTAGTAAACAAATAATAATAATAAAAGTTATAAAAATTAAAATAAGAGTTATCAAAATTAAATGGGAGTTATAAATATTTAAATGGAAATTATTTAAAAAGTAATTGGAAATATAAGCTTGCTTGGAAATTAATGCAGTTCTCCATTTTTCATGTGTCAACAACACGGGGGTTAGTGCATTAATTGAGCACATCGTGTCTACAACCCTAGGGCTTATCAAAAAGGTTGTAAAAAGGCCCATGCTTAGTTGGTGACACCTTCCAGCTGGTTCTAGAAGAATTCTAGGGTTTTCCTAAGAGCTCTTTATATTCAGGCATTCCTTAGAAGCTTGAACATAGCGTGGATAGTGTGGATAGCATGGAGAACAGTTGAAGCATTGGACAATTCGGGAATTCTAAAGAAGGGGAGCTTGCTCGACGGGTTATCTGAGGAAGAGCGAGTTAGCATCAAAATCTGGGTAGATTCTTGTGTTTTCACTTATGCTACTTCTGCATCTTGTTTTCCCCTGTCTTCTTCGTGTCTTCCATATGTCTTCATTATGCATTTTCAATTAGGGAAATTAAAATTTATTTGAGGATTCTATATGCTTAGATCCAAAATGACACGGGCTAGGGTTGCAATTCATGGACAAACTCATTAGAATTAATTATTAGAAAATTTTGAAGAAGCAAGTTTCATAGAGAAATTTTGAAAATTAAAGCTTGTATTCATAAATTATCATTTATATATATACTGTGATTCTGTATATTATATCTATATCTATATATATATATATATATATATATATATATATATATATATATATATACATACATATGTATATAATATATATATATATTCATGTGTGATAAAAGTCGAATATCATTAATCAAAAATATTTTTGGAAAAAATGTTAAACATTATTTACAAACTAAATTGCAATGCGCGGGCGGAAGCATATTTTTGGAAAACGCTTAAATGTTCATTGAGTTCGGCGGAGCCGTATCACCCACGAGTACGCAAAGGGCTTGCCATCGCAGGGACTGCGATGACAGGGGTACTCTGTACCCACTGTCGGGCAGACCTACGATAGCAGGTACCATGTTCTACGCAGCACCAAAGGTTGCAATATATATATAATTTGTGTTTGACATTTCGATTTTTATAAACTTTTTATGTTATATGAAATCAGTTATCAATATTTCAATTTTTATATTTCATTTTCTTGTTAATGTTAAATATGTATATATGTATTTATATATATATATATATTTATATATATATAAGTATATATGTATATATATGTAATCTATAACAAATAATTATTATATTGATAAAAGATGTGAGTTAGTAGAAATACTAATAATTAATTTAATTAAACATTAGTTTTAATTAAGATTAATTATTAGCATATATATAATCGAAGTTTTGATTATTAAAAATGTTATTTTTTCAAACGAAGTTTTTATAAATAAAATATTATTGGATCAATTAGAAAATTGAATCTAATGGAGGAACTTTTATCTATCAAGTAAATACATGGGTTAGGTAAAACGTGAAATTTCTCCACTTGATATTAATTTTGGGAAAACGTAAACTGAGACATTTGAAATTTAAATTTGAAACTTAGCAAAACCAAAACATGTGTTTACATTGTGTATTCCTTATGCTAATGTTTTGGGTTTTGGGTTGACTTGTGTTGACCAATTATAGGACGTCTACCAAAGGCTTGGGGGTTATGTGGTTGTGATGTCATGATGATGTTTTATTTCTCAATCTTTATAAACCCAACCATGATTATGTGATGGAATGCTCTATGTATTGGTTGTGAATACTGATTGTTATAGTTGAGAATCTTATGTTTGAGACCCTTGACTTAACCATTACTTTTGGTCATCGATCAGTTATCCATGGATATATTCTAGTCACCATGATGGGACTAATATGTGGATTTATTCTTGATGATGTCATGTTGTGACATGTATGACTCAACCATTTTGGAGTCTTCGATCAGTATGTTTGAAATATTCTCGGTTGCTTGTTGAGAACCAATGGATATGATGATCTATTTTGAGATATATTCTAGTTATTAAGAACCGATAGATACTTTGATTATCAGTGATACTTCAGTTGCCAATAGAGAGCTGTTGTAGTCATGATTTTCTATGGATATTGCTCATGGAGACTTGATGCTTTTATGCATATTTGATGATTTTATCATGGATATTTGATGATTTTTATTGTGGATATTTGATGATTTTATGGACTTTCTTTATGATTATGATACCATGAGCATTAGGGTAGGATATCTGCATGTAGTGTTAGGAAGTGGCTTGCAATGGGGGTCGGGGCCCTAAGAGGCTTCCAGGGTAACTCATTGTAAGTTGGATTAATAAGTGATAACATTTACACTTAATACTAACTGAATAAACCTAAAAAGATAAGAGTTTTGGTTCTCGCCCATGCCTTGAGTGCTTGTATAGGATAGGATGGGAATAGAGAGAACGCATGGTTGTGACCTTGCATTCCATAGTATGCCTTGTCAGTATGAAAGGATACTAGTGGTCGCATGAGATCTGTATGGACCCATGGAGTTTAGCTAACTGCCAGGGTAACTTGTATGAGATAAATGCGATTACACTTTCCCGCTTGCATATTAGGTTCCTACATGTCATTGTGTGCCTCTGGGAAGTAGATGTCTATTTTTTGATTGGAACCTTTGAGTTAGTATACTTTTAGGATTCCTGGACTTTAGAGACTTGTGCTATGTGATTTTTGATAGCCTGTTTGGGACTTGAGATTATCTCCTCAGCATGGTGGGAGTGGACCACTTAGGTACCACACGGTCGGGTGGTAATGTATTTTCCACTCTTATCATTTGAGATTCATTGAGACACCGTGGCTGATGCGTCCTTCGGGATGGTTGATATGTATCCTTTCATTGATGATTAGCATATGTTAGATGATGTTATCTTATGCTTATATATGCATGTTAGATTACTTTCTACATATGATGTTGTATTTATTAGGAGTGACATTGCTACTATGTTAATACTGATTATCTCTTTGGTGATTTGGGATGTTATGCACAGAGGGATGGCTAGGGCCCATGATGGTCTAATGATGCTATTAACGGTTGGGAGGAACCATGCACTTAATTTATTTTATTTGATCTTTATGATAGATTTAAATGACTTTTATGATGTTGTATCATGAGTATCATGTGATTATCTTTACTTTGATGTATCATGGATTAGAATAGGATGATGTACCTTATTCTACATATGTATATTCTTTTAAGCCTTCATACCCTGTGACATGTACAGCGGATGAATGAGCAGTTGGATATGTAATAATTGAACATTGGACTTATCATTATTATTTCATCTAGATGTTGTAATCATGTATGTAATTCACGTTAAGGGATCTTAAAGAATGTAACCTGTTGTGCATATCATGTTTACTCTTTAGATGGACATTGCTATTGCTTCCGTTAATGTGAATAAGTTTTATGTGGTATTTACTTTCAAAAAAAAAATGTTACCAAACTTAGTGAAATTCTAGGTTAATTCTTTGGATCCCTTGGCGGGGCATTACATTTGGTATCAGAGCCCGAGTTTCTACATTGGGAGCTCTAGGTATTTTGGAACAACTAGAACTTGAACTAATAAGTATATCTCTTCAACTTGAAACTAGGTAAACTAAAATTTTACTTAGACCTAAACATAGAACTAAACTTAGTCTATTGTAACATGTGTCTCTTGATTGTAATAGTACTCTATACTATTGCAGGATGGTATCTAGGACTAGGTCTTCTGTTAGAGGCCGAGGTAGGGGCCATGGAAGAGGTTATGGTCATGGAAGAACCGTTAGTGCCCATGAGGGATTGACTGGTATAGAGAGCAGGGAAGAGCACTCTAATAGGCAGTAGGAAGAGAGTCATAGAGAGGACCAAGCTAAGTCTAAAGAGGTTGGTCTGAGACAGTTGATGCAGACTATACTAGAATGTCTTCCTCCTGTTCAAGAATAGCCTAAAGTACACCAGACCGAACAAGAGCATAGACCTAGATCTAGAAGTCCTCGGAAGGATCATCAAAGGTCAATTGTGTCCACTTAGATGAAGGATCTTTCAAGGTCCAAGGTTAAGCCTTTCAATGGGCAAGGTTTTGGTTATGTGGCCGAGCAGTGGCTTATTTCTCTCGACAGGATTTTTGCTATGCAGGACTTTGACAGCAATGTTAAGGCAAGATTTGTGATCACCAATTTAGAGAATTTTGGGGCCACTTGGTGGACAGTTGAGGAGAAGAAGCTAGGGATCGATATGAGCAGTGTCACTTGGGAACTATTTTTGGAGAGTTTTCGTGAACGATTCCTACCAGAGGAATGGAAATAGCAAAGGGCAGATGAATTTCATAATCTCAAGAAGTACACTATGTCAGTGACCGAGTATGAGCGTAAGTTTTATGAGCTCATGTCTTTTTTAGGGTTTAGTGAAAATTCAACTCAATTGACACAACACTTTATTAGGGGTTTGAACAATCATATTATTGGGGGTGTCAAAGTATTTGAGCCAAAAACCCTCAAGGATGTGGTACATCGAGCAATCCTTGTTGAGAAAAGCATTAACCTTGGTCAAGATGGTTTTGTAGGGGCACCAGCAGTATCAGGATCTAAAGGCAACTTCAATTCAGGTGGTAACAAGAAACATTTCTTTTCTAAGGGAAAACAGTTTCAGTAACAGTCTCAACAGATGCAACAACAAAAGGGATCAAATTCTCAGGCTCAAGGTGGTGGAAAAGCTTCTAACTTTAAGAACAACCGAAATACTCAATGTAATAAACAAAATCATCCCAATCAGCCAGCTCAGAGTAGTCAGTCGTTTGTCAGTAGGAACAGCCAACAGCAATCAAATGTACCACCTATGGGTAGAGGATCTGGCAGGAATACATAATGTTTTTCATGTGGACAGATTGGTCATTATGCAGCTTAGTGTCCACAGTGAGCACCTCAATTTTTAGGACCTAGGCCTATAGCTTTAGAGCCTATAGTTGGTGATGGAGGTAGAGCTCACAGAGTATTTGCAGCAGTTGATCATCGTCAGGCGGATCATCATGGTACAGTGGTTGAGACCACAGGTGCTATTTGAGGTATATCTCTTTCAGTATTATTTGATTTAGGAGCTACAAACTCATTTATTTCACCATCTATAGTTTCTAAGTGTAAGCTGGATGCAGTGAAGCAAGATCATGGTTGGCAAGTGGAACTAGCCTCAGGTATCAAGGTCTCCACGAACTCTGTAGTTCATAAATGTGGGCTTAGCTTAGGAAGCTTTATATCCATAGTGGATCTTTGAGTCATACCCCTTGGTTCCTATGATGTGGTTTTGGGCATGGATTGGCTTGGAACTCATAAAGCCAGTATAGATTGCAGGAAGAAGATTTTTATGTGCCAGGATGACCAAGGGAATGATGTGAAGATAGTTGGGATACCAAGGCCTATATCTCTGCAGATGATTTCTACTATGCAAATGAAGCGAAGTTTTCATAAGGGATGTCAAATATTTTCTGTTATGGTAAATGATCTTGATGAGGAAGATCCTATGAGGAAGACTTTAGATCACCCAATTTTGGAAGAGTACGCAGATGTTTTTCCAAGTGAGATTCCAGGCATGCCTCCAAAGAGGGATATCAACCTTAGCATTGATCTAGTTCCTGGAGTGGATCCTATCTCTAAAGCTCCTTATTGCATGACTACACAGGAACTGGGAGAACTATTTCTTCAGCTAGAGGAACTTCTGGCCAAAGGGAGCATTCGACCTAATGTATCACCATGGGGAGCTCCAGTGCTCTTTGTAAAGAAGAATGACGGTTCCTTGCACCTTTGTATTGACTACAGACAGTTGAACAAGGTGACCATTAAGAATAGGTATCCTTTGCCTAGGATTGATGACTTATTCAATCAAATCAAGGGGGCTACAGTTTTCTCCAAGATTGACCTTAAGTCAGGATACCACCAGCTTCATATTAAGGAAGCTGACATTCACAAGACCACTTTTCAAACTCGCTATGGGCATTATGAGTTCACAGTGGTAGCTTTTGGGTTGACTAACGCTCCATCAGTGTTCATGAGTTTGATGAATGGTGTATTTCGATCATATCTTGACAGGTTTGTACTTGTGTTTCTTGATGATATATTGATATACTCTAAGAATTAGAAGGAGCATGAGGAACACCTGCGGTTGGTATTGCAGTGTTTGAGAGATAACCAACTTTATGCTAATGTAGATAAGTGTGAATTCTTCAAATCAGAGATTCCATATTTAGGGCATGTCATCTTAGGTGATGGTATTTCAATGGATCTTGCAAAGATTCAGGCAATAATAGATTGGCCGACACCGACTAACATGTCAGAGATTTGTAGTTTCATGGGTTTAGCTGGTTATTATCGTAGATTTGTCCAGAACTTCTCTAGGATAGCACATCCTATCACTTCTCTTCAGAGGAAAGGAAATAAGTTTGTGTGGATAGAGAAATGTGAGGAAGCATTTTAGAAGCTCAAGGAGCTTTTGACTAGTGCACCGATTTTAGTAGTACCTGATCTAGAGGGAGATTTCATGGTGTGTACAGATGCTTCTCTTGAAGGGATTGGGGCAGTGTTGATGCAAAATGGATGGGTGATAGCATATGAATCACACAAGCTCAAGGATCATGAGTTAAATTATCCTACGCATGATATTGAGTTAGCAACAGTAGTTCATGCTTTGACAAGATGGAGACATTTCTTGTTGGGGCATAGATTTGAGCTACACAATGATCATCACAGTCTGCAGTATATTTTTACTTAGCTTAATTTGAATGCGTGCCAGAGAAAATGGATGGAGTTTCTATGCGAGTGTGATTTTGAGGTTAAGTACATTCAAGGTAAGGAGAATGTGGTGGTGGATGCTTTGAGTCGCAGGAGACATGTGGTAACATCTATGACTCTTAGTGTCAATTTGAGGAGTTGGATTCTTCAGGCACTTCCTACAGATTCATGGTATCAGGAAGTGTGCAGAGAGATAGATTCAGGAAGACCCTTGGAAGGAAAGTTTGCAGGTTACGTTCAAGAATCAGATGGTCTTTTGAGACATTTGGGGAGGATTTATGTGCCATTACTGGA
Organism: Cupressus sempervirens; assembly: GCA_028749045.1. Classification (NCBI taxonomy): domain Eukaryota; kingdom Viridiplantae; phylum Streptophyta; class Pinopsida; order Cupressales; family Cupressaceae; genus Cupressus; species Cupressus sempervirens. Next base: position 557,832,689 of record CM053784.1, on the reverse strand, counting down.
TGAGCTTCGCACCTTGATTCTAGCAGAAGCCCATCGTACACCATACTCAGCACATCCAGGTGTCAAGAAGATGCATGTTCACTTGAGACATTTGTTCTTTTCATCTGCGATGAAGCGAGATATTGCTGATTTTGTGGCTAGGTGTCTTGAGTGTCAGAGAGTCAAGGCAGAACATCAGCACCCAGCTGGACTTTTGCAGCCAAATCTCATTCCTTCTTGGAAGTGGGATATCATTTCCATTGATTTCATTGTAGGATTACCTATGACCATTCGTCGTCATGATGCTATCATGGTCATCGTTGATCGGTTGACTAAGGTGGCACATTTTTCACCTATCAGGTCTTCCTACATAGCAACTTCTGTAGCTAATGTCTTCATGCGTGACATTGTGAGATTACATGGTATTCCTAGAAAGATCATTTCTGACAGGGATCCTGTATTCACATCTGCATTTTGGACATCGTTGCAGCATGAGCTTGGAGCACAGTTAAACTTCAGTTTGGCATATCATCCAGAGACTGATGGTTAGACAGAGAGGGTGAATCAAGTTTTGGAGGATATGTTATGGATGTATGTGATGGATAGGCAGACATATTGGGAGGACTATCTCTATCTAGTGGAGTTTGCTTACAACAATGGGTATCACAATTCTATTGGCATGGCACCTTTTTAGGTGTTATATGGTCATTCTTGTCATACACCATTGAGTTGGGACAACCTTGAGGATCGCATTCTGTTGGGTCCTAAGATGCCTCATGATATGGAGCAATAGGTAGTGTGTATCCGCGAGCATTTGACTATGGCATAAGATATACAAAAGAAGTATGCTGATGCTCATAGGACTGATAAGCAGTTTGCAGTGGGAGATAAGGTTTTCTTGAGAGTGTGACCGCGAAAGAGTTTGATCCGTTATGGAAAGGGTTCTAAGCTAGCACCTCGTTTTGTGGGACCATTTGAGATTCTAGAGAGGATTGGCCCGGTTGCTTACCGCCTTGCTCTACCACCTAGCCTAGCTCGCATTCATGATGTTTTCCATGTTTCAGTGCTTAGACAATATATTCCTGATATTGTGCATGTCCTTGATTGGAATGTGTTGCAAGTAGAGGATGGGCAGCTGGCTTTGGAGCCGGTTCGTATTCTGGAGTAGTGGGAGATGACCCTCAGGAGTTGAACCATCAAGTAGGTAAGGGTCCAATGGGACCCTACTGATGATTCTTCAGCTACTTGGGAGGATGCAGCTAGATTGAGGGAGTTATATCCCTACTTGTTTGTAGGCTTCCAGGAGTAAGCCTAATCCAAGGGGGGGTAGATGTAGTGCCTACCCTCATTCACATCTTTTCTAGACTCATTGTAGCTATTATTATCAGACTTTGATGGACTAGTATTATGTTGATGGATTAGTGGAATTGTTTTGACACTATCAGACATTATGTTATGGATTCAGTTATTATATGATGAGATCATTTAGACTTTACATTTCATGTATGTATGATGATCATTATATTGTTTTTAGTTATTGTTGATGATTAGTTAGATGGTTTATTATTTTATGTGTTTTATTATGGATACTTACACCATACTTGCATGTGTATGGTGTGCGTGTTTTCTTATTGTATGGCATTTCTACTGTGGTTAAGGAAGGGAGTCATAGTCACCTGCTTAGTTGGGATCTACACGATGCACCACTTCTTGCCATTGCCTGTTTAGTTTAGCATTATATATATATATATATATATATATATATATAGTATGTACATGCATGGTTTTTCTACAGGTTGCAGGTACCGAGTATCGACTTTTCTGAATTGCCAGGATGAGCGTACCCTATTATACTATCTCAATGATAAGAGAAGGGAGGTAAATTCTCAAGTCCAAATCCCAAACCCTAAAATTATTTGTCCTAGTGAGTTAAGACAAGTATCAAAGTTGAGCACCCACTGAATGTGTCAGATGACATATTTCATGATTTTTAATCCTTTAGACTGATTTTGTATTAATTGCCCTATGATGGGTTTCCATATTTTGTTTTGAAGGTCTATGGTGAATTTTCTGTTAATTAAGTCTTAACAAATAGATTTAATTAATAAAATTAATTATTTGAGAAGATTAAATATCATGATTTTGATATTTTGATTATAATTAATTCAAGGAGAATTAATTGAGAGAAAAGAATTAAATAAAGAGGAAATTAGAAAATTAAAATAAATAATAAATATAAATACTAATAAATTTATAAACAAATAATAATAATAAAAGTTATAAAAATTAAAATAAGAGTTATCAAAATTAAATGGGAGTTATAAATATTTAAATGGAAATTATTTAAAAAGTAATTGGAAATATAAGCTTGCTTGGAAATTAATGCAGTTCTCCATTTTTCATGTGTCAACAACACGGGGGTTAGTTCATCAATTGAGCACATGGTGTCTACAACCCTAGGGCTTATCAAAAAGGTTGGAAAAATGCCCATGCTTAGTTGGTGATACCTTCCAGCTGGTTCTAGAAGCATTCTATGGTTTTCCTGAGAGCTCTTTATATTTAGGCATTCCTTAGAAGCTTGGACATAGTGTGGATAGTGTGGATAACGTGGAGAACAGTTGAAGCATTGGAGGATTTGGGAATTCTAAAGAAGGGGAGCTTGCTCAGCAGGTTATCTGAGGAAGAGCGAGTTAGCATCAGAATCCAGGTACATTCTTGTGTTTTCACTTATGCTACTTTTGCATCTTGTTTTCCCCTGTCTTCTTCGTGTCTTCCATATATCTTCATTATGCATTTACAATTTGGGCAATTAAAATTTATTTGAGGATTCTATATGCTTAGATCTAAAATGACACAGGCTAGGGTTGCAATTCATGGAAAAACTCATTAGAATTAGTTATTAGAAAATTTTGAAGAAGCAAGTTTCATAGAGAAATTTTGAAAATGAAAGCTTGTATTCATAAATTATCATTTTTATATATATACTATGATTCTGTATATTATATATATATATATATATACATATATATATATGTATACATATATATATACATATATATGTATATTATATATATATATATATATACATATATATATATATATATGTATACATATATATATACATATATATGTATATTTTATATATATATCTATATATATATATATATATATATATATATATATATATTCATGTGTGATAAACGTCGAATATCATTAATCAAAAACATTTTTGGAAACAATGTTAAACATTATTTACAAACTAAATTGCACCGCACGGGCGGAAGCGTATTTTTGGAAAACGCTTAAATGTTCAGTGAGTTCGGCGGAGCTGTATCACCCGCAGGTACGCAGAGGGCTTGCCATCGTAGCGACTATGATGACAGGGGTACTCTATACCTGCTGTCGGGTAGACCTGTGATAGCAGGTACCATGTTCTACGCGGCACCAAAGGTTGCAATATATATATATAATTTGTGTTTGACATTTCGATTTTTATAAACTTTTTATGTTATATGAAATCGGTTATCAATATTCCAATTTTTATATTTTGTTTTCTTGTTAATATTAAATATGTATATATGTATTTATATTTATATATATATATATATATATATATATATATAAGTATATATGTATATATATGTAATCTATAACAAATAATTATTATATTGATAAAAGATGTGAGTTAGTAGAAATATTAATAGTTAATTTAATTAAACATTAGTTTTAATTAAGATTAATTATTAGCATATATATAATCGAAGTTTTGATTATTGAAAATATTATTTTTTCAAACGAAGTTTTTATAAATAAAATATTATTGGATCAATTAGAAAATTGAATCTAATGGAGGAACTTTTATCTATCAAGTAAATACATGGGTTAGGTAAAATGTGAAATTTCTCCACTTGATATTAATTTTGGGAAAATGTAAACTGAGACATTTGAAATTTAAATTTGAAACTTAGCAAAACCAAAACATGTGTTTACATTGTGTATTCCTTATGCTAATGTTTTGGGTTTTGGGTTAACTAGTGTTGACCATTTATAGGATGTCTACCAGAGGCTTGGGGATTATGTGGTTGTGATGTCATGATGATGTTTTATTTCTTGATCTTTATAAACCCAACCATGATTATGTGATGGAATGCTCTATGTATTGGTTGTGAATACTGATTGTTATAGTTGAGAATCTTATGTTTGAGACCCTTGACTTAACCATTATTTTTGGTCATCAATTAGTTATCCATGGATATATTCTAGTCGCCATGATGGGACTAATATGTGGATTTATTCTTGATGATGTCATGTTGTGACATGTATGACTCAACCATTTGGAGTCTTCGATCAGTATGTTTGAGATATTCTTGGTTGCTTGTTGAGAACCAATGGATATGATGATCTATTTTGAGATATATTCTGGTTATTAAGAACTAATGGATACTTTGATTATCAGTGATACTTCAATTGCCAATAGAGAGCTGTTGTAGTCATGATTTTCTATGGATATTGCTCATGGAGACTTGATGCTTTTATGCATATTTGATGATTTTATCATGAATATTTGATGATTTTTATTGTGGATATTTGATGATTTTATGGACTTTCTTTATGATTATGATACTATGAGCATTAGGGTAGGATATCTACATGTAGTGTCGGGAACTGGCTTGCAATGGGGGCTAGGGCCCTAAGAGGCTGCCAGGGTAACTCATTGTAAGTTGGATTAATAAGTGATAACATTCACACTTAATACTAACTGAATAAACCTAAAAAGATAAGAGTTTTGGTTCTCACTCATGCCTTGAGTGCTTGTATAGGCTAGGATGGGAGTAGAGAGAATGCACGGTTGCGACCTTGCATTCCATAGTATGCCTTGTCAGTATGAAAGGTTACTAGTGGCCGCATGAGATTTGTATGGACCCGTGGAGTTTAGCTAACTGCCAGGGTAACTTGTATGAGATAAATGCGATGACACTTTCCTGCTTGCATAGTAGGTTCCTACATGTCATTGTGTGCCTCTAGGAAGTAGATGTCTATTTTGTGATTGGAACCTTTGAGTTAGTATACTTTTAGGATTCTTGGACTTTAGAGACTTGTGCTATGTGATTTTTGATAGCCTGTTTGGGACTTGAGATTATCTCCTCAGCACAGTGGGAGTGGACCACTTAGGTACCACGTGGTCAGGTGGTAGTGTATTTTCCGCTCTTATCATTTGAGATTCATTGAGATATCATGGCTGATGCATCCTTCATGATGGTGGATATGTATCCTTTCATTGATGATTAGCATATGTTAGATGATGTTATCTTATTCTTATATCTGCATGTTAGATTACTTTCTACATATGATGTTGTATTTATTAGGAGTGACATTCCTACTATGTTAATACTGATGATCTCTTCGGTGATTTGGGATGTTACGCACGGAGGGATGGCTAGGGCCCATGATGGTCTAATGATGCTATTAACGGTTGGGAGGAACCGTGCACTTAGTTTATTTTATTTGATCTTTATGATAGATTTAAATGACTTTTATGATGTTGTATCATGAGTGTCATGTGATTATCTTTACTTTGATGTATCATGGATTAGAATAGGATGATGTACCTTATTCTACATATGTATATTCTTTTATGCCTTCATACCCTATGACATGTACAGTGGATGAATGAGCAATTGGATATGTAATAATTGAACATTGGACTTATCATTATTATTTCATGTGGATGTTTTAATCATGTATGTAATTCATGTTAAGGGATCTTAAAGAATGTAACCTGTTGTGCATATCATGTTTACTCTTTAGATGGACATTGTTGTTGCTTCCGTTAATGTGAATAATTTTTATGTGGTATTTACTTTCAAAAAAAAAATGTTACCAAACTTAGTGAAATTCTAGGTTAATTCTTTGGATCCCTTGGCGGGGCATTACATTCCGCCCAGTCCTGCATGTCATTTTTTGGCACAGTCTGCAACCTTTTCTGTTGCGCCACCACGTGCACGTGGCAAGGCTACCACGTGGCCCCTGCCATCTGAGCTTTTTTCCATGTGGCTTCTTTTTTGTTGTGACGGTCATTTAACCATCAATTTTAATGCTGTAAAATGCTGACATCAGCATGACATCATCACTGCATCATCCTTCCATGCACCTCTCCTAATTTTGTTTTGGACCTACTTGTGGTTTTTTGGCCATAACTTTTGCATACAGATGTATTTTTTCGATCCGAAAGAAGTGTTGGAAAGTTGGTTTTGAGATGAAAAAATTGGTGTAGGTACTCTTAGGTTTTGATGCTTTTTCATTGCTCTTTTTTTAGTCAAAGTCTAAACTTCTATTTTTTACTTTAGCAATCATATCTTTTGCATCCCATGCCCGTTTTTTGAAAACTTTACATTTTTTGGAAAGCTGGTTCTGTCACTTTTTCAGAAATATGGTCCTTTTTCTAAATTTTTGGCCCTTGCTCTTTCTATCATATTTTTGGCATTTTTGCTATATGGTGGATATTTTTAGTGTTTTAAGCCCAAGGATTGTTTTCCTGGCATGGATTCTCTTGTTTTAGGCATTACTTTGTTTTGTTGCAGCTTGTTTTTAGTTTTGATCATTGTAGCTATCATTTTGAAGCACTTTTTGTATCACACTGAGATAAAGTGCCACTTTTGCATTTCGAGGATCATGAACGTTGTTTTGAGTCAGTTGTACATGCACTATTTTTCATAAAGCACCATGGGGGGATAGTTGTTTTCTATTTTAGGCATTCTCCCTTTGTCAAGTGAGTGTCCCTTCCATGACATTAGCCCCATGTAGATTCCATTTGATTTTCTTTATAGGTGTATGTACCTCTTTTCCTCTCTCCTCATTCTTGGTTCATCTATAGGAGACTTTGGCACACCTTCTTAGTTGCTTGTCATCACACCCTGTCTGCATTAAGGGGGTGTTATGTTGTTGTTCTAATTCATCTATGGTTTCATGGTTCGATAGTGTGAACTATGTATTTAGTGGTTGATCCTATATACAAGGTGATTGCAATGGTTGGCTACCTATGCATTTCGGTGAGATAGATCATCTACCATATAGACATGCTCGGTTCGTGCCTTCTTCTTCCATGGAGGTTCTTTAGATCAGTAGTTTGACAGATTTGTGGCTCTTCATGCTTCAGTGATGCTCTTCATGATCACTCTGTGTTCTTGTTTTAGGGGACAATTTCCCTAGTTGGAGACTTCTTTAGTTCTTCACTAGGTTCTTACCTCTTTATGGGGGAGGGTGGTTTTCTCTCCTTCCCCATTTTCAAAGGTTGCATTTTGATGAATTGTACTTGGGTACCTAAAATGGCCTCGTTGTCGAGATCCATTCTGCATTTCATCTTAGTTTTGTGAGCTTAAGGCATTTCCCTAAGTTGCACTTAAGGGGGGTGTTAGAGTAAATAATTAATTACTAATTATTTATTCTATTACTTAACCTTACTTAGGTAAATTCATTTATTTAATGCATGTAGTGGTTAGTTGATGACAAGATGGGAGTTTTTTCCCTTCTAGCATGTTCCACCTTTTGTGGATATGTGTTGGGTTGTCAGCCTTATCTTCTACCACCTTCCAGCTTGTTCTACAAGCTTCCATGAGCTCTTTATAAGTGGGATCTCTCTCATTGTATTTTCATCACAACATCACTTCTCATTGTAAATACATTTTCATTGTGTTTGCATATGTGGTCTCTCATATCTGTTTAGGGTTTCTCCCTTGCTCTATGCTCTTCCTCTTCTTGGCTTCTCTTTGATAGGTTCTCACATGTAGGTGATCTTGGGTGTCTTCGAAGTTGGCTTTCCTCAACTCCAATAGGTCCTTCATCCTAGCATAAAATATAAGTACTATGCACAACGGGATTCCATCTTAGTCTTGTTTTATGGATGTCTCTTATGTTGTGCTCCACATTTTGTCTTTGATGTTTTCTTAGCCTTTTAAAAAAAATCATGGCTTCCACAAATCCCCTCTATTTTATGGCATTCCACATCTTTTTGTAGATGGATAGTTTGTCAAATTTTATTTTAATTTTGATAAGTTTCAAATATAATGTAGTCAATGGTAACATTTTCAAATCTATCAACCAAGTACCAATTTAGGTTGGTGGGAAAGTCTAACTATTATTCTTGTGAGGGCTTAGACTCTTAAGTTTAGAATAATTTGTAGCTATTAAAGTTGAAAAAGAGTCAATGAAGCTACATAGCTACCCTACTTCTTAATAGCAATAAAATGACCTTCAAGAACAAAACAATACAAGAACTTGATGCAACAATTCATTTCAATTTACCCCTTTTTAGCAAAAAGTCACTGTCTAGTAGATTGGAGAGATTCCCACATGTGAGGATTCACTCTCCTTAAGAGTGTCTTTTCTCAATCCAAATTAATGAAAATTTCTACTATAACATGTTCTTTGACTACCCATGATCATTTTTATGTAGCATTTTGACTCCTCTCCAAGTCATCGACTTGCATATAATCTCTTATTTCCTTTAAAAGTGTTTCTCCTTTCATATCCTCAAAACAACATCATCTAAAAGTAAAACTCCATATTATCTTTGCTCAAGAGCTAGAAAGCAACAATTCCTACTTGGTCAACTCCATTTTATACAATAGGCCTATCAATTGACACACTTGCATCATTGACTTTGGATGGCATTGGGAAAACTTGGTAAGCATTCTAAACAATTTTGGCAATTTATGTTGTTTGACAAAATTAATATTAAACGATTACCCATGGTTGGTATTGCTAGAAAGTTTCATAAATTTACCACTCTATAGGTGTTGACATTGGCAAATTTTGATGAGCTCTTGCATATATCTCAAAAGTTTGGCCAGTTAAAATGTCAATAGTGTATAGACATGAGTGGATACAATAATGGTAGAGTCTTTCTAGTGATTTTGAATGTTTTAGCTCATTAATTTCAATGAAGGATGATAATTATATCCTCCAACCTTATCAATTTAGCATTTTCACTATCATTTGAAACCTTATTATTTATATCAATGTCACTATTGATCCCTACCTCACATATATTTGTCACCTTTTGCTCTCTAGTAGGTAGCATATTGGTTTAGCTATTCAATCTCGTCTTTCATTTCCACCTTCCAAACTTTGTCCGCTTGATAAAATTAGTTGGCCCTTGAGGTAGGTTCAACTAAAAAAAATTCATTTTCAAACAACTAATATTCCAAATTGGTCTATTGAATAACTTGCACTGATTTGAAACAAATTCGATCACTAGAAACAGTTTCAATTTTTACTTTACATCTTTCTGCAAACTATCAACTTCATTCCAAGAGGTCCTTTGACTAGCTTTAAAAATTGACAAAAAATACTTGACTAGGTTTTGAAGTCAAACATATTGATTCTCTAGTCCACATTCTTGCACCATGTTGAATCTCATCTCATGATGCATTCTCAATCAAAATATATTGACTATCAAAGTTTCCTTCTTAGAATTGCCTACAAGAAAACACATCAGAAAATAATAAAACGCATTTAGATTTGGCTTTGAAAATAGGGCAAATTGAACTTGGGGAGATAAAACTAGGGCATTGGTTTAGTTTCATAAGGATAATATAAATCTATGATTAGGGCTCATGAAAAATAACTAGATGCATTTGGGAAATGGTCAAAGTGGGCTACTCAGATTTGCAAGACTAGAAACACTAGCAAAAAAGTGGTTTTTGCAAGCAGAATGGATCTAGGAAAGTGTGTAGATGGATTCATAAAAACTTACAAATTAGTATACTTAAATAATCTTTAGATTAAAACACAACAATATAATCCATTTGATCTCACCTATCATGAATTCAGATTTATGACATCATGAATAGGGTACCGACCAATTTGTACTTTATGACACCAATGAAACTTTACAAATTACTTTTGGAATTGCATTTTAAAACTAATCAAATAGATTTGTCACAAGCTCAAAATTGCAGCATGACAATTCTCTAACCTCTTGAATGCAATGAAAAAGGAATTTTCTCATTTTGGTCAACTAGGTCAAAGTTATGACATGTCAAACAAGGCCTCCCAAAATTCTGAACAATTTGCATTAGCATGACAACAATAAATGACTAACTTTGAGGGATTAAAAACATAGTCAAAACATATCAAAACAAATCAAAATCTGAAATATAGGTTTTTTGATATAGATACTAAACACTCCCAAAGCTATAATTCATGAAACACTATTGGGTGCAAGATATTCAATTGCAAACAAGGCCTCCTATCGTTGTTTGACACTTCAGCAAAAATGTAAATTTGGGTATTACTCAAAACAAACTTCATAGAATGACTCAAAATAGAAATTTATCTTCATGAAACACATAGATTTAATGAATTCAAGGTGTTAGAAACATTAAACACCACTTAGGCCTCAAAAGGACTATCAAGTATAGATGCATTAAAAAGAACTTATAGGGCTTTATTTTTTGAATGGTACTCAAAATTATGGCTTCAATTTTGAGTTCCAACAAGTGGATCAAAATTTTTTGTGATGGATAGGCCACATCCATTCCACTTGGCTCCTATATTTTTTTCAATTTCCTCTTAGCTCAAACATCACATGGTTATCTTCTCATCTAGGTTTGGACAGCATATAAACCTATGTATCATTTTATCTGTGATCTCCATGGGTCCCTTTTGTAGCCAATACTTCATGTCATGGATTCTACTCAAAAAAAAATTAATCCATTCATTTTTGAATTTTTTTAAGAATTCTAGGGAACAAGTTAACCCTTTCCTCTCAAAAACTTTGAATCAATCCTTCAAGATTCCTTCATTGTGCATCTTCTCATAATCTTCTATGATTTCATAATCTCCTACTTCTCCAATTTTACACATGTAAAATTTTCTAACATCATGAATCATAATAACTTTAGGTGGTATCAAAAGTATTGAACCCATTGAGTCTTCTTTCATAGAAATTTTTGGAATAGCATGAAACTTTGGTGGAGGACAAGCATCACTTTTCACCACTTGGATTTTACTAACCTCTTGACATTTCCAATGGTAGATGAATTTTCCATGCTCATAGTTATTTTTTGACATTCTTTCTTCCTATGGATTACTTAGCACAATTTAGATCTCCAAAATTTCAAGATTCTAGTCCAAAATGCTCTTGAAGTCTTTTACTTGTCACTCAAATCACCAAATCACTTTGTGATCTTGAAACTATGAATGCAATGTATGATATGATGTCTTCAAAATTTCATATATACCTTCCTTTGGCCAATTTAGGGTCTGCATTAATGTTGTAGTCAAGTAAGTGGAATCCAAATGTCTCCTCTATATTGATTTCTTTCAACTAAGTTTTTTCTTTATAGCTCAGTCTCTTCCATACCACTTGATCTCTACCATTCTTGTTCTAAAGTGCTTGGTCTATATTGTGATTCTCAATCAGCATAGATAATTTTATTGACACTCAACAACCTTTCATTATTTTTTCTTATATATCTTTACTATGAAAATATGCACTTTTGCACATTTTATGTAAGGAATTGTTGTATGATATATCAATTGGGTATATAGTTCCATACATACGTTTCTTTCTTGGTTTGAGATGGCATGATAAACTTCTCCAATGGATTGCATGACCTCAGCTCCATTTTCTCCACTATAGTCATCTTCTCTCTTTCTCCATTTCTAGTTCATTTCACTCCTTACTTGCTCAATTTCTACTTTACCTTTCTTAGTTTGAGATGGCATGATCAACTTCTCCAATGGATTGCATGACCTCAACTCCATTTTCTCCACTATTTCCATCTTCTCTCTTTCTCCATTTATAGTTCATTTCACTCCTTACTTGCTCAATGTCTACTTTACCTTTTCCTTTTCCTTTTCCTTTTATCTAATTTGTTGAATGTACTCGAGTCCTACAATTTTTGCTAAGATTTCCAAACTTGTGACATTTGGAACATGCATTGTTAGGTGCATAATTCTTACTCATATTATTCTAGTAGGGTTTTTTCCATTATCTACATCCATATTCTAGCTTTTGATAGTTATAGAAATATTCTTCAAATTTAGGTGTAGAAAATGCATTCCTCATTCTTGACCTCTACTTATGTATTTGATGTCCTTGTTTCTTGTAGTAAAAATAGTAACCATTAAACTTAGGTTTAGAATTTTTCATATCATGTTTGCTTTAACAAATATTTTTAGTATGACCAAGTTTCCCATAGTGATAGCATGTTTTTTTTTTTTTCAGACTTTGCATTCCTCAGTTCTCCATTCCTAGATGATTATCCTTGTCCAACACATGAATGACCTAGCCCATTAGAATAGCTAGATGACTTCATAATTTTTTCAAAATACTTCATTTCTTCTTTAGGTTTCTTAAATCTCTCCATGGATTCTTTCTTAGACTTTAGTTCATTCTTTCATATGTCCTTTTTTGATTTGAGATTTTCAATTTCTACATCCTTGTGATTCAATTCTTGATTTGCAAGCATAATTTGATTCATCATGTCTAGGTGTGTGTTTTTGAGCTTCTACACATCTAATATCATTTCTTCTAGTTTTTTATCCATCACTCATTTGTCTTCTTCATTCATAGTCCTATCTTCTTCAAATTTCTTCTTTTGTTCATTTACTTCACATAATCTTACTGATTGGATTTCATGTTCTCTTTTCAATGCTCTGATCTCTTCATTCAAGAGTTTATTCTTGTCAAGTAGATTACTAGATGCTTTGTCATTTGGATTTATTAATTCCAATAATCCTTTAGTCTCAACTTCTTGTCATGCCCAAATTTTCTTGAACAAGACACACACATACATACACACATACATAATAATATTCAATTTTAATTCTTGAAAATAATTTAAGAAATATTTAAACTAAAATATATTCACAGTGTTGAAAGTCCTTTCAAATATTACAATCATAATTGAATCTTTACATCAATTTACAAACTACATGAAGATCTACTTCTGATCTTTTACAATACATAACTTTTACAAATGTTCATAATAAATCATCTTCAAATCTCCAATAGAAAGTGAAAATCTTCCAAGATTTTCTTCAACACATATTCAATTAGAAAACCTATATAGAACAACCCTGTAAACCATGGAGAGCTCACCTCCCAACCTAGGTCCCTAAGAGACCACTCACCTAGCTTAGAGAACCAAGACCAACCAAGTAACAATCAAGCACACACATATAAATCAACAATACATGATACAACATTTAATACCATTTTTGAGCTTACATAGTAGGTTACCAGAGAAACCAATAGAATGGGTGAAGGTGTGCATAAAAACCTTGAGGTGAAGCCAAATATAAAAAACCAAATCTACCATTGTAAGGTAGACAAAATAAATACCAACTCTCATAAAATCTCTCCCCTTATCACTCCCAAAGTGCATAACAAAGTATTGGCACATGCAACCCGAGTTTATTCTTGTCAAGTAGATCACCAGATCCTTTTTCATTTAGATTGATTAATTCAAATAATCCTTTAGTCTCAACTTCTTCATCTGAGTATTTTTTTATCTGGATAGCAATTTCCTTTCTCCTTTTTAGGGAATCCTTTAGATCTTTTGTTTCCTTCTCAAGTTTATATAGTATGAGTTGGATATCAATCACCTGATTGTTAATAACCTTGTCTAGTTTGAAAGCCTCCATCTCCAAGATCTAATCTCTAAGAAATTAATATTTTCTTAGTGAACCAATGCTTTGATACTAAATATTTATTTATGGAGTTATCAAAATGATAAACAAGATACTAAGAGTGGGGGGTGAATCAAAATCTTTAACACTTTAAACTTTTCACCAATTTATTGACATCTATCAATAAACTTATTTAAACCTTGTAATGTAAATTTTCTATAACATATAAATTTCTATCACATACATGTAAATAAAACACATAACACAATATTTGTTACCCAAAAACCCTTCCAAGTTAAAATAAAAATTGGATGTGGATGACACCCAAAAATCTTCACTACTACACTAATATAGTTAACATGTGATGGTCACAATGTTTCATCATAAGATATGATCTACCTTGTGAGGAGTCTTCTCTGTTAAAGGCTTAAGACATGGCTAGGTCTCACTTTGTTAGAGGATTTAACACTTACAAAAAAGTAAGGACTTTGTTAAGATATTTACAAAGATTTGTTAAGACCACTCTATTAAGAGATTTACCCTGATTCAAGTTAATTAGAATTGACTTAGTACCTAACTCTTAGTTTGAACTACAAGATGATTTTAAGTCTTCTCATTGCTAACTAATCCTCTCCTTTGATTTGATGTTACTTGTCTTTCCCTTTCACTTTATTGCTATGAATAGGTCACTTTCTTTGTTAAGAAATAACAAATCCCTTTACTGACTTCTTATCTAATCTCAATTCTTCACTTCACTTTCCATCTTCCTCTCTTTCTTTTTCTTGCTCCCTAATTTACACTCTCACCATATGATCTAGGCTCTTGATTTCTTATTCTTTCACACACCCTGATCTAGGTTAAGATTGTCTTTATTTAATGAGTTTCATAAAGAGTTTTCTAGATGTTTCCATGTTTTGCATCTTCATCTAGATCATTGATCACACAATATAGAGATTTGTAATCCACATCATTAATAGCCTTTAAACATATTAAATATTCTGTAACAACCTCTACATATTTTAAATTTTCCTTCCAAGTTGACTTTAAAAGAAATTTACCTTGAACTCTTTCATTCTTGACTTTTATGTAAACTCCATATTGCTCAATATTTACTATTTTCTCATGCTTGGCATTTTTGTTTCTTAGTCTATATTTTCTCTTCTGATGCACAGCATGTATTGCTCCTAAAAAATACTATGTAACTTAGCACTTGATTTCTTGATATTTTCTTGATCATTGATGACATCAACTCATATATAAAATACTTAGTGACCTTAACTTACTCAATTTTATAGAGCTTGGTACATACTTCTTTATATACATGACTCAACCTATATAGAGTAGCTTAGTCACAGTGATGACCATCTGACAATGCCTTGTAAATGACTCAGTGGTTGACACTAATAGATAATAATGGTTAGAGATACCAACAAAAGCTACCTATTTAAGGAGGCATAAGGAATAACCTAATAAGGTTAGAAAATTTGTTAATTTTGATGATAGGAAAACTTAAGAAGAAGGATGAATAGTGAAGTATTGAGGTGAAGAGTGATATCTTGAAGGGTTTCAAATTGAATCAATGATTGAGAAGATAATGCAAGAAAATAAATGAATCACTTATTAAATTGAATTATGATATGTATTTGTAAAGTGATGTGTATTTATTTAGATCAACCTGTTGTTACTTTCTAACCATTATATCAATGAAAACCCTTTAATTAAGTTTAACATAATAGTCATTTACAAATCCTTTAATCAAGGTTGACCTAATAGTCATCTACAAATCCTTTAATCAAGGTGACATTCTAATAGAATGTGCTTGATAACTATAACAAGGCCACTCCTAATAGGTTGATTAAATCCTTTAATAAGGTCACACATAATAATATGTATTGTAACCTTTAACAAGGTTGGCTACTAATAGACTTCACTTTAGAAGATTGAAATAATTGTGGCATGTTGCTAGTAGTTTTTTTGAAATTGAGTTTTCATGTTAAATCTCGGTGTCTTACTTGTGTGGATGTTATTTGAGATTTTTTTTTGATAATATTTGACATTCATAATTTTTTTTATTGGGATAGTTGACTGAAATTTTATGTTACTAATATGTTTCTATAGAGGCTAAATGGATTAGAATTAGATCTAAGTTACTTGAATAGTTGAAAAGCTTAATTGGTACATCTAGAGATAAGGATAATTAATTCACCCCCCCCCCCCCCCAGTTATTCTAAATCATTCTAACAATTTCTATCAGATCTTTGGTTATAATTGTAAGGAAAAGTTTGAAGGGACTTAAACCTAAAGATCAAGATGTACAAGAAGGAGATACCTAAATTGAAAAAGGAGAACTTCCTTGTATGGAAAATTCTAATGAAGCTTTACATTGTTGGAATTAGAGATTTGGGAGTATTCTACGTAGAGAATTAGTATGTAACTGTAACTAAACCTTTGACATCCTAGTAAATAAAGGATAAATAAGAACACAATAATGCAATGTTGGAGATTGCATCTACCCTCATCTATTCTTATTTTAATGATATAAAGGACCATGGTACTACAAAGATGTGGGAAAATTTGGAAAATATCCATGGGGGAGATAAGAATGTACTAAGAGCCAAATCAAAAATCTTGAGGGAAAGTTTGATGACATGAAGATTGTAGAAGAAAAGAGCATTTCTCAATATGTTGGAAGAATCAAAGAATTTGTGAATGCTATTAGAGGAGTTGAAAAAATTAGGGATGAGACTTTGATTAGAAAGGTATTGAGAATTTTACTTCTTATTCACGTTATTTGAGTATCTCCAATACAAGAACTAAGATGTACTCCTAGTCATGATCTAATCTTAGATAGTCTAGTCACAATTGGTTTTACATAACTCTAAGAAGAAGAAAGGATATTATGATGCTAATGAGATTGAATCTTTTGATGGTGATGCTAAGGATATTGAATCATTAATTGTGAGGATAATTCAAAGAGGCAAAGGAAAATACAAAGGTAAACTCCCTATAATCTATTTTTATGTAATAAAGTTGGTCATATTGCTGCAAGATATCCTTATAGGTTTGATAAGGATGAAAATAAATATAAAAAGTAAAAAGGAAGAAGAGATGGAAAAGACAACAAAGAATGCAAAGACTACAAAGGAAAAAGTAAGAAGTCTTATTACATTGTTGATGAAGAGACTAGTGATTATTCTAATAGTAATGATGAAGAAGTTGTTTATGTTGCTATGAAAGATGATCCTAATGAAGATAAGAAATTTCAATTAGTCCATATGTGATTAATGGTTATAGATGGATATTGATAGTGGTTTCTCACATCACATGACTAGTGATAAAAGTAAGTTTGAAACCTAGAAAATTATAAAAGAGGTAGTGTTAAGTTTTTTAATGATACACCATGTCTTGTGAAAGGTAAAGGATTAATAAAATTGATAGATAATATCATATGTGATAATGCTTATTGGGTTGAAGGCCTTAACTAAAGTTTATTTAGTGTCTAGCATAGTTGAATAGTTTAGACCACTAAGTTGAATTCTAGCACAAGAAGGCTAAGATCTATAATGGTTCTGGTCAACTAATTGAAAGTGGAAATTGAATGAAAGGTAACTTATTCTATTTAGACCTATATGATGATATATGTTAGTTTCCACAATGTTATGACATATGGTTATGGCATAAGAGGTTATGTCATGTTAAATTTGATAATTTGGTAAGCATTAGTAAGATGAAGAAAGTAAGAGCTTACCAAGATCGAAGAAACTTGATGATGCAATGTGTAAACAATGTTAGTTGGGAAAAATGGAAAAGTATAGTTTCAAGAGAAAGACCTATACTTATGATATTAGTTTAGATTTGGTTCATACTAACCCTTGTGTATCAAATGGATTACAAAGCTGCTATGGTGACAAATACTTTATTCTATTTATTGATGACTACTCTAGAAGGATGACTTTGATGTTTCTTAAACAAAAATCTTATGCAGTCAAAATGTTTAAATGGTATTTGGATAGAGTTTAAAAGGAAAAAGTAATGTAGGATTATCCTAGGTTGCATTGTCATCCTATATGTTTCTCAAGTTTCTTAGTTTCTATCAAGTTGTAATATCTTAGATTGTCAAGTTCTCCATGTTTGTTGAGTTTTTAGTTGCTTCCAAGTTATCCTTAGGATTTTGAGTTAAAGTGGTTTTTGAGTTCCTTTGGTTTTTTATTGTTGTCAAGTTCCTTTGGTTTTTGAGTGTTGCCAAGTTCATTTAGTTACCTAGTGTTGCCAAGTTTGTCGATTTGTAGCATTTTGATTGGCCTTTCATGTTTTGAGTTGTCTATGTGTGGTTTCTTGTTGGATCTAACCTTTGCATTTAATATGGTGATAGGTATTTTTTGAGAGCTAGCTTGTGGCTATTTTGGCATTTAATATAAGGGTTTAGTTAGTTGGTATTTGCAATAGGTCAAGTTGTGGTCATGCATGTATTTAAAGGGGTCTTAAGCAGGATGTTAGGAGAATGGTAGCATAGGAAGAGAAGTAAGTTGGGATATGAAGTTTATCATTGTGTATTGAACCTCAATTGTAGTATTGGCCATAACCTAGAAGGCCTTATAGCTAGGCATGTATCTAACATTTTGATGAATCTATAAGGTATTTTTCTAGAGTCTTAAAGTAGGATGTTAGGAGAATGGTAGCATAGGAGGAGAAGAAAGTTGGAATGTGAAGTTTATCATTGTGTATCAAACCTCAATTGTTGTATTCGCCATAACCTAGAAGGCCTTATAGCTGGGCATATATCTAACATTTTGATGAATCTATAAGGTATTTTTCTCCTCTATCTCCTATATGTGTTTTTATTGTGTTTTTATTCACTATATTTACTCTTACAGGTGCTTTGGATAGATGGATGTGCCTATGGCCCTAGTTATCTCATCACTTCCTGTGTCAAGTGGTATCAAAGCCATGTTCTCTCTTGTGGAGATTGGATTGTGTAGAAGCTTAAGTGAATTTGGTTGTTAGGTAATAGACCTATGAATTTGACTTATAACTTGTAGAGGGTCATGATCTTGCTGGAACCTAATTATAAAGATGGTTTGAGGTAGAGGAAATTCTAACAATGTCATATTAGATACATTGAGACAAATTGTAGTCAGATTAGATGTTGTGGGGTTATCCTAGAGGATATAGTGCATGTTGATGATGTGAGTGATGATGAAGTAGCAACACCAAAACCTAATCCACAACTTGAAGAAGATCAAGATGAGGTAAGGTTGTTCAGATTATTTTCTAGGGAAAATTCAAAACCTAGTGTAGAAGTTGTTCCTTATGATGGAAAATTGGATACCAATGTTGTGTTGGATTGAATCTCTAAAATGGAGAAGTTATTTGACTATGAAAACAATCTTGATAATAGGATGGTGAAGATTGCAATAACTAAGTTGAAGAGACATGCCTCACTATGGTAGGAGCATTTGAAAATTGAAAGACAAAGGAGAGGAAAGGAGAAGATTAGGACTGGTCGAAGATGCTGAACAAAATAAAGAACAAGTTCCTTCCTATTGATTACTAGTTAGTTTGTTGAGAAAGATGCAAAATTTGAGACAAAGTGATATGACTATGAAGGAGTATACTGAGGAATTATATAGATTAGACATTAGATCTAGATATGTGGATGATGATGTTGAGAAAATTGTAAGTACGTAAATGGATTGAGATCTAGAATTAATGATGAGATAAGTATTGTAAAATTTAAAAGTTTGGAGGAAGCATATCTATATTCCTTGAAAGTTGAGGCGATCTTGACAAAGAAGCATAAACAAAGACAAAGAGGTAGAGGTGGTACATTTTAGAGAGGTAGAGGTAGATCTTATGGAGAAGGTAGAAAATCTAAGAGTTCTATACAAGATAAGGAAAAATCTAAATGGAAGAATGATGATAAAGGCAAGATCAAGTGAAAAGGTGGTGATTCTTACCGAGTAGGTACTAGTTCTTACCAAGGAAGAGGTAATTATTATTCTAAAGGTGGTTTTTGTGGTAATTATTTTAGATGTGGTAAAGAAAGGCATAGATCTTTTGAATGTAGATACTCTAAAAGTTGGCAAGGTAACATAAATTTATGGTTCAAGGAGAAACTGAGGGTTCACCTAGTGGACCTGAGGCTAAAGAAAATCTGAGGGAAGTGATGAGGAACCTATCCTAAGGAGAATTATTTTCAAGACCAGATGTAAGATGGCTAGAAAATGTTGCAAGGTGTTCATTGAGAGTGGAATTTCTCAAATTTGGCATCAAAATAATTGATTACAAAGTTGGAGTTGTATAGGTTGGAGCATCCTAAACCTTATCATGTTTCATGGATCAAATATGAGCATAAGATATTGGTAAGTGAACAATGCATTTTGAAGTTCAAGATTGGAGATTATCTTAATGAAGTTCTATGTGATATTATACCTATGGATTGTTGTCATAGTTTTTTGGGTAGACTTTGGAAATATGATAGATATGCTATGCATGATGAAATATTGAATCAATATACTCTTTAGGTGAATAAAAAAAAAGAAAATATTACTACCTTTGATTGAAAATCCAAATGAGATTAAATGTAATATTGCAAGAATTCTCATGGTTAATGGAAAGTAATTTGAAAAGAAAATGAAGAAGAATCAAATATGTTTTTCCATAATTCTTAGGAGACCAAGTTGGTAGTAGCCAAGTATCAAAAAATGGTAATGACTAAGAGCGAGAAGAAATTACAAAATTCTTGAATAAGTATAAAGATATTTTTGTAGAGGAAATACCTAATGGTTTACCTCCAATTAAAATTAATTTTCATTGCATGGATCTGAATCTTGGATCTACTTTTTCAACTAAAGCACCATATAGATTGACACCTAGTAAAAATGAAGAACTTAATAGACAAGTGCATGAGTTGTTGTAGAAAGGTTTGATCAAAGAAAGTTTGAGTTTGTGTGTTGTACCTATTGTATTAGCACTGAATAAGAATAGATAATGGAGAATGTGTACTAAATCCAAAACTATTAACAAGATCATAGTGAAGTATAGGTTTTCTATGTCGAGGATGGATGATATAATGGATTTTTTGAGTGGAGAAAAGTATTGTACCAAGATGGATTTGAAGAATGGCTATCATCATATTAGAATTAGAAGGTGATGAATGGAAGACTTCTTTGAAGAAAAAAGATGGTTTGTATAAATGGTTGGTAATGTCTTTTTGTTTGATTAATGCACCTAGTACTTTCATGAGGTTGATGAATGAATTTTTTAAAATATTCTTGGGTAAGTTTGTGATTGTTTATTTGGATGATATTTTGATATTTAGTAAGACTAAGGAAGAACACCTTGAGCATGTTAGACAAGTGTTGTAGAGATTGAAAGAGGAGAAGTTAATGATTAATCAGAAGAGATGTTCTTTTATGCAAGCAGAGATTGTGTATTTGGGATTTGTAATTTTAGCTGATAATTTGAAGATGGATCTTGAGAAGGTTAAAGAAATTTTGGAATGTCCTACATTTGAGAATGTGGGTGAGTATGATCATATCATAATTTGGTTAGTTTTTATAGAGAGTTTATAAGGAATTTTAGTTATGTTTGTAATGTTATGGCTGAGATAATGAGAGGAGATAAAAAGGAATTCAAGTGGATACACGGAGCTAATAATAGTTTTTTAGTTTTTTTAAGACTTACCTATATTAGCTTTGCCTAATTTCAATAAGGTATTTTAAGTTGAATGTGATGCAAGTGGTAGGGAAATAGGAGTTGTATTGACTCAAGAAGGTAAACATGTTTCTTTCTTTAGTGAGAATTTCAATGATGCTAAAAGGAAGTATTTTGTGTATGATCAAGAATTTTATGCTATTGTTCAAGTATTGAAGTGGAGAAATTGTTTGATTCCAAAGGATTTTTTGAAGTATACTAATCATAAAGCCTTACAATACTTGCAAAGTCAACATAAGTTGAATCAAAGACATATGAAGTGGGTTGAATTCTTGTAGAGTTTTACATTTTTTATTAAGAATAGGAGTGGAGCCACTAATTGAGTTACTAATGCATTTAGTAGAAGACATTTTTTAACTAACCAAGATGAAGGTTGAAGTTTTTAGTTTTTATGAGATGGAGTTGTATGATATTGATCCTAATTTTTCTAAGATGTGGAGAGAGTGTAGAGAACCTAGTTTGATAGAAAAACCAAGTAAGTTTTATGAATATTTTATTCAAGAAGGTATGTTGTTTAAGGGTATTCAGTTGTATTCCTAAGATTTCTATGAGATTGAATTTTATTAAGGAAAATCATAGTGGTGAATTGGTTGAAAATTTTGGAATTGATAAGACACTGAGTTTTTTGAAGGATAAGCATTATTGGCCTTAGATGTATAAGGATGTTCAGAATTTTGTAAAGAGTTGTGGACTTTATCAAGTTACAAAAGGAGTAAGTCAAAATACTAGATTGTATATACCTATTTTGTTCCTAAGAAACCTTGGAGTGACATCAATATGGATTTTATTCTTGGATTTCCTAAGACAGTGAAGGGATGTGATTCTATATTTGTTGTTGTCCACAGATTTTCTAAGATGGCTCATTTTATACCTTGTAAGAAGACATCAGATGTTGAGGATGTTTCTAATATTTTCCTCAAAGAGATTGTTAGATTACATGGATTACTAAGAAGTATTATTTCTGATAAAGACACTAAGTTTTTTGGTTAATTTTGGAAGACTTTGTGGAACAAGATGGGTATTGTGTTGAAGTTTAGTTCTACATTCCATCCATAGATAGATGGATATACAAAGGTTGTCAATAGAAGTTGGGGTAATTTTTTGAGATGTTTAGTGTGAGATAAGCAAAGTAACTAGGAGTTGGTATTAGCATAAGTTGAGTTTGTATATAATGATTCTATGAATAGGAGTATAGGGAAAATGCATTTTGTGATTATTACTAGAATGCAACCTAAAGGGATATTGTTGATGAAGAGAAGAGAAGTGTTGCAGGAGAAGAGTTTTCTAATTTTATGAAGTCTTTGCATGAGGAAGTAAAGTTGAGATTGGAAAAAAGTAATCTAAAATACAAGGAAAATGTTGATTAGTATAGAGGAAATCATATTTTTGGAGGTTGTAATGAAGTAATGGCTCATTTGAAGAAAGGAAAATTTCCTATTGGAACATATAGTAAGTTAAAGATGAAGAAATTTGGACCTTATAAGATCTTGAGAAATCTTGATAGTGGAAATGTTTATGAAGTTGAGTTGCCTAATGACATGGATATATCTCTTATATTCAATGTTTCTAATTTGTATAAATATCATGAGTCAAATGATGAAGTTGTTGTATCAAATAAATATCCTAAGAAGTAGACTAAAGAGATTGAATAAATATTGGATTATAAGGTTGGTAAGAGCACAAGAGGAAAAGATTACTATGAGTATTTATTAAAGTGGAAGAATAGTCCAATTGAATATGCTACATTGATTTCCCAATCTGAGTTGCATTCATCTCAAGTTGTGACTATTGTCCTAGATTTTTACCATATATTTTGCCACACTCTAAAGTGAGAAAGCCATTAGTCCCATGTTTTAAAATTGTGAAATGTGTCACAACCCTAGGTGAAATTATCAAAATTTCATCACACACTTGTTATGTTCCCTAGTTTTATTTAAATTTTAGAAAATAGTGTTTTAAATTTTGGCATAGAAAATTTGTTGTCCTAAGATTTTATCTTTTGCATTTTACCATATTTATTTTTAGGTTACTTTTCCAAAATTCAATTATCCTTTGTAAACCTTATCCTAACTATGGTCTCATCCTTGGTTGAATTCCTTAAATACTCTATAAAAAATTTTAACCAATGTGGTTTACCTTTGTCAATTGTTAATCTTTGGAAGATCAATGATTAGTGCATGCCTACATTGAGAATTTGCTTGACTTTTAGCAAATGTGGGAAAGTGCCTATTTTCCACAAAGCACTTCATGACATTGAGCTCTTTAATTCATCACAAAGAACTAGAGGATGCTAGAACTTTTCAGAGTTGTCAAGGGTTTTTAAACCATGCTACAATTTTGAGCAATTTCATTGGTCAAGCTAAGAAGTGGGGTCATCTTTTGGTTACAACACTACACTGTTGATCATGGGAAGATCTATGGTAGCTGCATTACTACTTCACAGAAATGTGTAAACTTTAACTAGTGCAGTAAAGAGCCCACTTGCTATGTGTACTCAGTTATGTCATGTCACTCAGTTTAAAAGGGTGTTGAGTTGGTGATTTTTAAAACACTCTAGATAAAGTACATCATTATATTGGTTGACTTTTCTAGTTCTAGGTTGTAAAAAAGGTAAAGCGTATAACATTGTCAATCTTTGGAAGGTCAACAAAAGGCACTTCACCACAATATGAAAATTGCTAAAATTTAACTAATGTGATAAAGCACCTACTACCAATGTGGACAAGTGGGGTTGGTTACTCAGAAGGTTGCCTAGTCACAACAAGGTGAAAAATTATGGTGATATGGAACACAATGAGTAGTGGAATGGTCCATGTGTTTGTCAAGTTGGATGGTGATTGTGCTAGTGGGCCCATAATATTAAATCCAAAATTATAAACTTATAAGGATTTTTCATGATCATCAATCTTTGGAAGATTGACAACTGGTGCTTCACCCATTCATGAAAGTGCTTGAACTTTATGATATGTGGGAATGTGCCCTATTGATGCATGGTATATTTTTAATGCATCCATTCTAAATTCAAATTAGGTCATCGAATTCTTCATTAGTGATAGTGGGAATTTAAAATTCATGATGCGACATAAAATTTGACTATTGAAGCATTAAATTTTATCAATGATGACTCATGTGAAGCTTAATATTGTAGTAAAATTCCCTATTCTCCATTATTGATCCATAAGGTCATAGAATTATTGCATCACAAATTCTTCCAAAGCTAAGGGTAAGATTTTTCAAGGTTTTCAACACATTATAGAGTGATTCATAGAGAGGAAAAAGAAAGAAAAGGTAGGTAAGTCATTTGAACTTCTAAAAATTGATAAATTGTAAGTGCACTAGGGTAAATTGCAAAAAATGCCTCCATGCAAGGATTTTTCTAAAATGGTAGACTATCTAAAGAGGGTAGTTCATGATGATTTTTTGGAACAAATATTGCTATCAATGAATGAATTAGCTAGGGGTAGAGAGTTGATTCTAAAAAGCCCTAGGTTACTAGTTGGTGAAGGTTTCTATGACAAAGAAAATTGGTTAAGGGATGCAAAATTATCTATGGGAGGATTAGAGCTTTTTAGGAAATGGTTTACAAAAAGGAAATTGGATACTCCGGTAAGAAATGTCTAGAAATTTGACATAGGCAAATTGATTATCCCTAGAGTCTTCTTTGATGATGATCTACTAGCAGACCTAGTGAAGAAGTATGATCTCATTACTAGAGTGGTAAAGAAAAATGTAGGAGATAACCCTTTTAGTGTTTCACTTGAATTGATCAGAGACATTTTCAAGCTTAACACAAATCATGTTGTTCATGAAAAAATTAATATAGAAGATCTCCAAGCCAAATATGATGCATAAAGGATGTATCTAAGGGGATGGCCATTACAAAAACATTTTATTGAAATTGGATCATTGCCCTTGATCACACAAAATATCCTTGATCCCTTATTGAAAAAATACTTTAACCCTAGAGCACATGCCTTGTACTTTTCTCTTTATAAGATTTTTGGTATAGATGAACAAGATCATGTTCCAGGCTCTATTGTTCTTATTATTGCTAAGAGTCTTCAATATGGAATGAGTTCAATACTTGATTTTGCTACTTACTTGGCTGAAGAAATTCATAATGGTTTGATTGGAATAGCAAAGGCTAAGGTTGACAAGCCCTTCTGCTAGTACTCCATGCTAATGTATATATGCTTATACAAGGGAGTTACCTATTTCTCCAAGGAGATGAAACTAGAGTTAGAAAGAGATGGAGAGAGGCCCCTATGCAATTATGGAGAGTAGACATGATATGGGAAGTAATAGATGCTAGCTTTTTCAAATTTGGTAGATACTTTGTCTTTAGGCTCATAATGTTGTTAGTAGGGGATAACCCTAGAATACCACAGTCTCTATTAGAGTTGATAAGACCTAAGGACCATTCTAAAGGACTATTGGTGACCCACAATTGGGGAGATATTATTCCATATGTTGTGTCTACTATTTTTAAAATTTATGGCTTCTTAGGAAAACCACATGTTTTACCATACTAGGTTCCCTTGAAAGTAGGGATTGTTGAATTGTTATAGCAAATTAGATCAGTTGAGCAGAGGGATTTTCTTGGTAAATATAAATGTATTTTCTTTCAAATGATTATTGTTGTTCATAATTTGTTTTTTGTTAAAAAGAAGATTGAGGAACTTGGGGAAGTTCTTAGATAAGTATAAGATGGCTCAGTCCCATGTCCACTTTATAGATTTAGAAGGATTTTATGACCTCCTTAGAGAAAAGAGTAAAGACAAAGCTCAAAAGAAAACTCTATACTTTCCTA
The DNA here is from genome assembly GCA_028749045.1 of Cupressus sempervirens. Lineage (NCBI taxonomy): Eukaryota > Viridiplantae > Streptophyta > Pinopsida > Cupressales > Cupressaceae > Cupressus > Cupressus sempervirens. The sequence continues at coordinate 557,806,546 of CM053784.1, read as the reverse complement.
ATCATATAATTATAAATAGATTCTCATTGAAAGAAAAAGAGCTCAAGAAAGAAAAATGGATAGTTCATAGCAAAGTATTAGATTTTATAAATGCTTTCGAGCTTGATTATAATCCTCTAGTAGATAGAAAGTATTGGGGCATGAAAATAGATATGCTTATGGATAACGTTGTTGGGATTTTGCAAACATTGAATGAAAAAAGGAAATCATAACAAAATCATACCCAAAAAAGTCTATTTAGGTGGTGAGAAGGTTGAACAATAGAATAATTATGACCCTAGGGTAGTATACATTGCAAAAACAAGTCAGGTATGTACTGGCCAAGAATATACAATATGTTCCCCCATACAAGAGGCCAAGGTCTAAAATCCCACATAACACACATGCTCCCAAGAAGAAAAGATTAGAACAAGAATCATCTTCTCATGTGGATGAATATTCACCTACCCAAACTCCACTCAAAATAGATGATGAAGTGTCTTTGAGAGAACAGCTAAGACAAATTGGAGGGGAGAGGAACATTGTGGTCACAACTATTGACATTGAAGGAGAAGTGTATGAAGAGCCTCTTGTGCCATCTTTTGATCTTACTATTTTAGATTATAGAGGTAAGGAAATAGAACCTATGATAGCATAGGCTGCCCAAAAATTTATTGATGATGAAAATTTTGTAAAGACTAGAGCTTTTGCCCATTTTTTATAGAGAAGAAATGTTGGTAATTTTGAAAAGAAGTGTAAATTAATAAAAGTAGAGAAACCTAATAAGTTGGAATTTGAAATTGAGGATGAAGTTAAATTTGAATTCATGAAGGAATATATACATATAACCTTTGAAGGGGGAAGACAACTATTGAAAGACTCTGGAGTATTAATCTTATCTAAATGGGACATAGCCAATACTATGATTTTTTATTCTATTAGGAAGGCAAAGGATACTCAATTTAAAACTAAGGAATAAATCCTATAAGAACATAGAGGTTTAAAATATAGAAATGATCACCAAGCATTGGTGATATGGTCTATTGAAAAGGGGGATAAAACTAGGCTACAAGAAATTTCAAGTGCTAAGCATATAGGTAGTCTTATGGTTTATAGAGAAGATGAGGTAGATAGTACAAAGGTATCCAAAATAACAAGGGAAATGATGTACTTTGGGTTGGTATTTTTTCAAAAGGTTAGAAACAAATTCCTAGAGCTTAATGCCAAGTTTGAAGAAATAATAAAGGCACATAAGGAGAGAGGAAATAGGATACGTCAATTGGAGGCTTAGGTAGCTCAAATGGATAAGAAACTAGGAAAAAGAAAAGTGGAAGAATCACGTTAGCCCCAAATTAGCTATCCTCACCCCCTAGTTAAACCATTCAAGTTAACTCACTTGGTAGAGTTACCTGACACTCCACAAAGGAAAGAATTTTGTATTACTAAGGAATTTGAAGAAGAAAGAATAAACTCTAGGTTTTGCATGTAGAATTAAATGATCTATATAAAGATAAAATTAGGAAAAAAATCTTATATCTAGTAGATAAGATTGAATGGCCAACATTTTATGAACAACTAGTAAAATTTTTAGATATGTGGAATGAAATAAACAGTGGTGAAGATGCTTTAAACCCTATCATGAATAAATGGGGTGGTAGGGAAAAAGATGTCACCCTTTTGTGTGTCTCAGTTATTAGTCTATCTTGTGAATAGATAGAAAAAAAAAATTGATATGACTCATAATTTACCTAATTTTGATGAAAAGAGGGTTAAAATACAAAAAGGATAATAATTTGTCTTTCTAAATATCTAGGTGAGAAATTTGAACTCTTTCCCCATGCACTTATAAAGGTAGATAAAATAAATGAAAAGGAAGAATGGGGAAAAGAATTAGATGATTTATTATGTCATAGAATAAATAGATTCATAAGTGACAAAGGACATTTACTATGAGCAGTGACAACTAAGGAAGTTGTTAAAGTGAAATTATTCTATAATTCCATCAAAGAAGAATTTGTTGAAATCAATAAAATAGGAGATTTTGTGATCAAGAAACAATGTGAGGTCTTGAGTTTTGATTGGCCTGATGACACAATTTTCAACAAATGGATGGAGGAATTTGTGCATGCAAAGAAAATGGAAACCAAAGAAGATGATGTGGACTAGGATGAGAATCAAACAATTATGTGTAGAAGAAGACAAAAAAGAGCAACCAACTTTAATTATAAGCATAGTGGTCCCAACTAACGAGATGGCAACTAGGGAGTCAGATATAACTATTGTTTTAACAGTGCATGATGATGTGGATGGAGAATCTCAAGTTGACATAACTCTACGAACATTTGGATCAATTTCACCATGTGCAACTTCATCAGTTACACCATCTAAGGAATACCAACAACTTTGAAACCAATCATGAACCTCTTAGCATAAAAAGTGTAGCAAAAAAGTGGTCCCCACAAAAGGATATTTATGATGTAAAGTTTTTCTATTGCACAACTTTTTGTCTTTTATGATAGTAACAATGTAAATATCTTTATGTCTTAAGGACAACTATCAGTTCCTCTATTCCTAAATCTTGTTGCATCTCACACTATATAAGTGAGATTCTAGGGATAGAGGAAGGCCACTAATTTAATGTATAAATTTTAGTTTTGTTAGTCTTTTTTGGTCCATTCTTTCTTGATATCAACTCTTTGATGTATTTTCTCTACAAATTTTGAGAATACATTAATTGTCCATGATCATGATGTCTTATTTTGAGTTGTTCTGAGTATTACCCAATATTATACAATTTTTAAAGAAGATTAATACAAATATGAACTATCCTAATTATCTTTTCTCTCTAAATCTTGTTTCCATGTTTAGTGGCTAGTTATTTTGAAAATGTGTGAGTAAAGCTTTTTCAATTTAATGCAACTAGGATAAGTTGTATGTCAATTTGTTATTTCTTTTGATTCAATGAATTGAGTAAATGCATCAATGAATATGACAAGATCTTTAGGCATTAGGAAGGATTTATGTAAGAAAGAGTTGTAGGGAGAATTATTGATTATATTGATTGTAATGTAGTCAATTAGGTCAATAAATTGGATAGACTCTAAATCTTAATGGATGAGGCATTGATCAACTATGTTAGTTAGCATATGGAAAGATCATAGATATAGATGTTAAGAAAACATCTAAAAATAAATAAAAATTTTACTTTAAATATTTGAAGAATGTAGAAGCTAGTTAGCACTTGTTTACATTTAACCTCTAAGTCTTAGTTAGTTGCTATTACCCACAATTATATGTAGATCTAAGAATAATTTTGACCAATTTTCTATAGGGGATGAATATTTTTTATAAAATATCATGGAGTGAATGAAATATGAATGTAGTATCAGGTTGTGAATCTTTTATCACTTAGGTGCACCCACCTTGGTTTTGCACAGAAAAAAGAGTAGAAAATATGTCATGATTTTGTTGAATTTGGGTCCACATCTGAAGAACATATAGCTATTTATATGAGGTAGCCAATCCTTAGGTTATTATGGTCTTCATCATCTTGGTATTAAGTATTTTATTGCTTAGTAGAGTAAAAATACCAATAGTGACATCTCAATGATTCTAGAGAATCATTTATTTCAACCTCGGTTGTCTAATGTAGGAGCATCCTAGGTTGCATTGTCATCCCATATGTTTGTCAAGTTTCTTAGTTTTTTTTGAGTTGTAATGTCTTGCATTATTGAGTTCTCTATGTTTGTAGAGTTCTTAGTTGTTTTTGGGTTATCCTTTCATTGTCGAGTTAGAGTGGTTATGAGTTCCTTTGTTTACTGAGTGTTGTTGAGTTCCTTTCATTGTCAAGTGTTGTCAATTTCATTGAGTTGCATCATTTTGTTTGGTCCTTCATGTGACAAGTTTTCTATGTGTATTTTTTTGTTAGAGCCAACCTTTACATTTAATTTGGTGATACTTATTTTTTAAGAGCTTGCTTGTGGCTTGTTTTGGAATTTGATATAAGGGTTTAATTAATTGGTATTTGCAATAGGCCAACTTGTGGTTGTGCATGTATTTAAAGGAGTCTTTGTTAGAGTCTTGGAGTGGAATGTTAGGATAATGGTAGCATAGGAAGAGAAGAAGTAAATTGGAATCCAAAGTTTATCATTGTGTATCAAATTTGAATCTAACATTTTGATGAATCTATTAGGCATTTTTCCCTTTTAGCTCTTGTGTTTTTTGTTATTATGTTGTTTTCTACTATGTTTATTCTTGTAGGTGGTTTGGATAGTTGGGTGTGCCTTTGGCCCTGGTTATCTCATCATGCCTTGTGTTAAAAAGGTAAAAGCTTAATGTGTCTAAGATCTGATAGAAGAGGTGAATTCAAATCTAGGGAATTCAACACATTCTACAATGATAGAGTAATCAAGAAAAACATATGTGCACCTAGGACCCCTCCATGGGATGGTAAGCTAAAAGGAGGAATAGATCAATCATGGACTATGCTAGGACATTGATGATGGAGAATAATATTGTACCTAAGTACTAGAGAGAAGCTTAACATATAATTATTTATACCTTGACCAGAGTACAAGTCAAGAAAGGTACAAATATTAAACCTTTCGATTTTTGGTATGGTTATGCACCTAGTATGAAATATTTCAACACTTTTTGAAGAAAATATTATATATTGAAAGATAATAGAAATGGAAAACTTGATGCAAAAATTGATGAAGGTATATTTTTAAGATATTCCACTAAGAGAAAAGCATATAAGTGTTTGAATTCTAACACTAACAAATGTGTGGAAAGTGAAAATGTGAAAATTGATGAATATGTTGAAAATAATGAAGAAGAATGTAAGAAGGAACCTAAAAATTATAGAATTTTTACATACTTTGTTGAAGGTGAGTCTAGCACTTTACTTGAACCTGAGAAGAAAGTTGTTGAGCAATGACGGCTTGTATATGTCAAGTTACAACAATAGCATGCCAAGAATCTAGAATTTGGTGTCAAGCGTCAAGAAGTGCATATTGAGTATCAGGTAGAGCATGTCAAAAATCAACAAGTGAAGATTAAATAGCTAGAAGAACAAGCTAAAATTGATGCAAGAGCATCCTTGGTGTAAGAGAAATCTTGCATCACCCAAAAATATTTCCTTTTTGTTTCTTGAATAATGGTAGTCTTAGTGCAAAGTTTTTAATTTTGGAGGCTTACTACTTATTACGTTAGTCATACCAGATAGGAATATCCTAATATTAAAGGTGGATGTTCATCTTCGATATATTTGCCTACTAGTTGATTCTTAATGCCATATCATGCATATTCATAGATTTATTATAGATTTTTAGTGTACATTTTTTATATAAAAACTTCAGGCTTAGTGTTGAAGGCATAAATGTGCTTAGATGAGGTTCAAAAACTTGACGAATGGGTTCTTGCATAGATCCAAGCCTATAGATCAAAAGTGAGGATTCTAAAAAGTGGATATAATAGTCAATCAAAGAAACAATTTTAAATTTATGGCCTTCCAAAGTTGGACCAACCAAAACTTCCAAAATAAATCTCAAAGGTTTATTTGGTTAACTCTATATGTATGGTTAGGGTATGTCAACCCTAGGTATTAAGTTTGATTTTCTACAACCTTTCTAAGTGACATAAATTTTCCTATTTAATAAATGCCCATACATTATCAAGGATAGCTCAAGTTGATAGTTTGCAGCTTTGTCTTGCAGATTACCATAATGAAGGTGCCCTTGTGGGTTAGCATATTATAATCCTAAATTATGTAATTACATATTTGTTGTGATTATAAGATTATCATATTTTGTTCTCCCATAATTGATGTTCTTCCTTTGTTTCTATTATGTTTTTAAGGTATTAAAGGGAGCACCCTTCATCAAGTGGTATTAGAACCAATTTTTTTAGTGTGTAAACAGATCACCGACTATGAAGTGATTACACTAGAACTTTGGTTTGGGCTGAGTGTGTAAATAGGGCACATATTGTGAGGCAACTACATGAGGGCCATGGTTTGGTCTAAGTGTGTAAATAGGTCATTAATTGTGAGGTGAATACACGGGGATCATGGTTTGGGCTAAGTGTATACATAAATCATTGATTCTAAGGTAATCAGTACTAGGGTTTTAGATAAAGAGAAAAAATTCTCCATGAAAAGAGCACAGTGGAAGAGATGTATATGTGAAACCTCAGGGTTTTAGAGCCCTCCAAAGATAGATGCAATCATTGGAAGAATAAAAGTGCAGAGGAATAAATCTTCTTGTAAAAGATGAAAGTGGGGATGAGGATAATAGAGAAGAAGAAAATGATGAAGTACAGGAAAATACAAACCCAAAGGAAGAGGGGTTTTTTAATACCATCTACAAGATTAGAAAAATATGTAAGTTTTAGGTTCCCACATTTTTAGTAAATGTTAACCTAGAGGAGTTGATCAATTGGATTAGTGAATTGAGGGAATACTTTGTGTATGAAGATATTGAGGATCCTGATAGGGTCAAGTTTGTGAAGGTGAAACTAAAGGGACATGTGAAGATGTAGTGGAAAGAGATTTAGTTGGAGAAAAATAGAAGAGGAAAGGGCTAAATCACTAGATAGGACTGGATGATATCTGAGTTAAAGAGAAAATGCATTCTCATGAATTATGAGCTAGATTTTCTAATAAAAATGTAAGGGTAGAAGAAAGTGGGAAGATTTGTTCAAGAGTATACTAAAGAGTTCTACCAAGTTCTCATTAGAACTGCCCATGCAGAAGCCTATAAGGAGAAAGTTGTTAGTTATCCTAATGTGTTAATGCCAAGAATTTTGGGGGGGGCTGAGTCTAGTTCAAATGACTAGTATTGAGGAGGCATACCATTTTGCCCAGTTGAAATGATGATCAAATGATTAAGGATGAGGCAAGTAGTAGTCAGAACTAGAAGGGGAAATATTCCAATCATTTTCATATTTAGAATAATAGAGATTAGAGAGGAAGAGGGCAAGGATCTAGAAGAGAAAGTTTCCATGGAAAATGATTTCACTATGGAGAAGTAGGACATAGAGCATTTGAATGTTTCCAATGGTAAGGAAGAATAGATTAGAGAATAGAAGACAAGACCAAAGTTGCACATATTGATGAAGATGCCAAGTCATCACTCTAAAGATGTTGAAAGAGGAGAGGTCCTAGTTAATAGAAGAATCATGCTTATTGAGAAATGCTCAGTGAAGTTCAAGATTGGAAGCTATCGGGATGAGGTGCTTTATGACATCATACCTATGGACATACATCATATGTTGTTGGGTAAGTCATGGTAGTTTGATAGGTATGTTGTACACGATGGGAAAGAAAATACCTACACTCTAAAAAAGGAAGGACTGAAACATAAGTTGAATTCATTGAAGGAGAAATAAGAAAAGGTATGTAGTGTTGTCAGAATATTTTTTATTGATGAAAAGGATTTTATTTAATGTATGAAGCATAAACGTATGTGTTTTTTAATCCCAAAAGATGTAAAGAAGTAGATTAGGTACTTGAAAAAGTTGCTAATTTATTGGGAGATTTTACTTATATTTTCTCACAAAATGTATTTGATGGATTACCCTAGTGAGGATGATCATTCATCAGATGGATTTGATTCAAGAAGCCAATTTTCAAACAAGGCAATGCATAGAATGACACTAGTAGAAAGTGAATAGTTCAATAGATAGGTTCATGAGTTGTTGTAGAAGGGGTTGATTTGAGATATTTTAAATCCATGTGATGTATCAATTGAAAAAAAATTGACCAACTGTATATTGTCTTTGATATTACCCAAAATGTGAAGACTTTTATGCTCAATGTCTGTCAAGCTCACTTGAGTGATGAAGACAGTTTCTAGTGTCTTCCAAGAATTCTAGAGCAAACCAAGTTTAGGGACAATATGTGTCAAGCTTCACTCAAGTAGCAAAGGAATTTTGAAGGAAGAAAATGTCTATCAAGTTCACTCAGGAACCAAAGGAAATTTGGCATGGAACCCGTTTTAACTAAGCTCACTCAGTTATCAAAGGAATTCAGTTTAGGATGTATTTTTAACCAAGCTCACTTAGTTACCAAAGGAAGTTTGAAGAAATTATTTTTTAGAGTTAGTATTCATCGAGTTGGGTCAGCTAACAAAGAATTTTCTTGAAATAACATATTTAGTTTGATGAATTTATTTGTTAAGTCTAGCTGACTTAAGGGATGAATATTGAATATTTGAAGGTATATTCAACCTGGCTTCAAAAAGGAAAAATATATAAGGTTAAGTTGTCGAATTCAAAATGAGAAGCATAGGATTGAAACAATAATTGGAAGGATGGTCTAGTAGCCTGAGTTTACCAAGTTACATTGAAAATTTTTATCAAGAGGATCAAGTATTTGGGCCATAATAGAGATCTAATTTCAGCAATGCATTTTCACTAGCAATCATATCATATCATTTTTACTCTCTAATGATTATATTAGTGTATCAAATCTCTTAATAGGGCTAGCTTAACAGCTAATTGTCAAATCCTCTAACAATGTGGCATTTCTAAATGAAGTGTCTAAGGACCTCTAACAAGGCCACTCCTAATAGGGTGATTAAATATTTTAATAGGGTCACATCTAACAGTGTGTTTTCTAACTTTTAATAGCTTTGGATCCTAAAAAGGGTCACTTCAAAAGAGTGAAAAATAGTAACTAGATGTAATTAGTGATTTTTCCCATATTGGCTTTCCATGTTAAATCCTAGTGTCATATGTGTTCATGTTATTTTATTTATGCTTTTTTTACTAAGTTAATTAAATTTAATCATGCTAAAAATCTTAAGAATTAATATTTCTATACTAATCAAGTTACAACAATTCTTATTATTTATTGAGTGATTTAGTGCTAACCAAGTTACTGTAGTATTTTTAGTTTCAATAGAGTTTGGTTTTTTTTTGTATTAATATCTAAGGGATCTGGGATTTGTTTTTATGTTTAATGATTCACCTCTTCCCTCTTATTTACTCCTCTTATATTTCCAACAATTGGTATTAGATTTTTTAGTGGTTGTAGAGAAGGTTTCAAGGACCTAAGCTAAAGATTAGGATGTCTTACAGAAGGGAGATTCCTAAGTTGAATAGAGATAACTTCAATGCATGGTAGGAACTTATGAAGTTTCATTTTTCAAAAATTGGTGACTTAGGTCTAAAGTATCTAAACATCAGGTATGTGCCACCTACTAGAACATTGACTATTGAAGATATTACAGAGAAGAAGAATCATAACATTGTGATGATTTTTATTGCTTCAACTCTCAACTATACTGAATTCATTAAGGTCAAAGACTATGGTATTCCTTATGAGATGTGGATTAAGCTAAAAGCCATCTATAGAGGAGATGATAATGTGAGAAGAGTTAAAATACAAAGTCTTAGAGGACAATATGATCAAATGAAGATGAGAGAAGATGAGAACATTGCAAAATATAGTGATAGAAGATTGTGAGGTAATTTGTACTAGGGTTTTAGAGGAAGTCCAAAAATGCTCCATGAAGAGAGTTTGTTGGAAGAGTTGTATGTGTTAGACCTAAGGGTTTTAGAGCCCTCCAAATATAGATGCAATCATTGGAAGAATAAAAGTGTAGAGGAATAAATCTTCTCTTAAGAGATGAAAGTGAGGATGAGCATGAAGAAGAAGAAAATGATGAAGTAGAGGCAATTATAAACCCAAAAGAAGAGGGGTTTTGAAGGCCATCTCCAAGATTATAAAATAACCTAAGTTTGAGGTTCCCACATTTTTGGGAAATTTTAACCTAGAGGAATTGATCAGTTAGATTAGTGAATTGAGGGAACACTTTGAGTATAAAGATATTGAGGATGTTGATAGGATCAATTTTATGAATTCAAAACTAAAGGGACATGTGAAGATCTAGTGGAAATATTTTTAGTTGTAGTAAAATAGAAGAGAAAAGGACTAAATCACTAGATAGGACTAAATGATAGATAAATTGAAGAGACAATGCATTCTCATGGATTATGAGCTATATTTGTGAATAAAAATGTAAGGGTTGAAGCAAGTGGGAAGACTTGTTCAAGAGTATATAAGGAGTTCTACCAAGTTCTCATTAGAACTGCCCATGTAGAAGCTAATAAGAAGAAATTTTTTAGTTATCTTAATGAGTTAATGCCAAGAATTTAGGGGGGCTAGACTAATATTGAGGAGGCATGCCATTTTTCCCTAAGAGTTGAGGAGAATTTGATCAAAAAGTTTGATAACAAAAATAGTGGAAGAGATCATGGTGGAAGATCCACTGGATGGTCTTATAGAGGCTAAAATGAGGATCAAAAAATCAAGGATGAGGCAATTAGTAGTAATAAAAACTAGAGGGGGGAAAATTCCAATCATTTCCATAATTAGAAATAGAGATTAGAGAGGAATAGGGAAAAGATCTAGAAGAGGAGATTTCTATAGAAAATGATTTCAACAGAAAATGATTTCAGTATGGAGAAGGAGGGCATAGAGCATTTGAATGTTGGAAATGTTAAGGAAGGACATATTAGAGAATAGCAGGTGAGGCCAAAGTTATGCATATTGATGAAGATGAAAAGTCATCACTCTGAAGATGGTGAAAGAGGAGAGGTCCTAGTTAATAGAATAATCATGGTTACTAAGAAATGCCTAGTGAAGTTCAATGTTGGAAGCTACCCGGATGAGGTGCTTTGTGATATACCAATGGATGTATGTCATATGTTATTGGGTAAGTCATGGAAATTTGATAGGTATGTTGTACATGATGGGTGACAAAATACCTACACTTTGACAAAGGAAGGAGTGAAACATAAGTTGAATTCATTGAAGGAGAAAGAAGAAAAAGTATGTAGTGTTATTAGAATATGTTTTGTTGATGGAAAGGAGTTTCTCTAATGTATGAAGCATGAACATATGTTTTTTCTTTTAATCCCAAAAGATGGTAAAGAAGTAGAGGAGGTACTTGCAAAAGTTGCAAATTTATTTGGATATTTTCCTAATATTGTGTCAGAAAATGTACTTGATGGATTACCCTAGTGAAGAAGATTAGTCATCTGATAGATTTGATTCAAGAAACTAGTTTTCCAAAAAAAGATAGTGCACAAAATGACACCAGTAGAAAGTGAATAGTTCAATAGATAAGTTCATGAGTTGTTGTAGAAGGGGTTGATTTGAGAGATTCTAAGTCCATGTGTTGTATCTATTGAAAATAATTGACCAATTGTATATTGTCTTTGATGTTACCCAAACTATAAAAAATTTTCACTCAGTGCTTGTCGTGCTCACTTGAGTGATGGAGATAGTTTCTAGTGTCTTCCAAGCATTCTAAAGTAAACCAAGTTCAGAGATAGTATGTGTCAAGCTTCACTCAAGTAGCAAAGGAAGTTTGTAGGAAGATAGTGTCTATCAAGTTCACTCAGGTACCAAAGAAAAGTTGGCATGGAACCAGTGTTAACCAAGCTCACTCAGTTACCAAATGAATTTAGTTTAGGATGTAGTGTTAACTAAGCTCACTTGGTTACTGAAAAAAGTTTGAAGAAAATATTTTCAGAGTTAATATTGACCAGGTTGGGTCAGGTAACAAAGTACTTTCCTGAATCAGCATATTTAGTTTGATGAATTTATTTGTTAAGTCTAGCCAACTTAAGGGATAAATATTGAATATTTGAAGGTGTATTCAAACCAAATTGAAAATGAAAAATATATAAGGTCAAGTTGTGGAATTGAAAATAAGAAGCATGGGATTGAAAAGATAAATCAAGGAAGCAAATTGGAAGGATAGCCAAGTATCCTGAGTTTACCAAGTTGCATTGAACATTTTTATCAAGAGGATCAAGTATTTGGGCCAAAATAGAGATCTAAATTTAGAAATGCATTTGCATCAAAAATTAGGTCATATCATTATTACTCTCTAACAATTGTAGTAGTGTGTCAAATCTCTTAATAGGGTTAGTTTAATAGCTAGATTCCAAATCCTTTAACAAGATGGCATTTCTAAATGAAGTGTCTAAGGACCTCTAACAAGAACACTCCTAACAAGGTGATTAAATATTTTAACAATGTCAAATCTAATAGTGTGTTTTATAACCTTAACATGGTTGAGTCCTAATAAGGCTCACTTCAAAAGAGTCAAAAATAGTAACTAGTTGCAATTGGTGGTTTTCCCAAATTGGGTTTCCAAATTAAATCCTAGTTTTGTATGTGTTTATGCTATTTTATTTATGTTTCTACAACTAAGATAATTAAGGTGAATCATGTTGAACATCTTGAGAAGTAATATTTTTGTGCTAACTGAGTTACAACAATTCTTAGTGTTTACCAAGTGATTCAATGCTAACTGAGTTACAGTGGTATTTTTAATTTTAGTAAAGTTTGGTTTTGTTTTGTATTGACATCTAAGGGATCTAGGATTTATTTTTGTTGTATATGATTCACCCCTCCCCTCTTAGTTATTCCTCTTATATTTCCAACAATTGGTATCAGTTATTTTGGTACTTGTAGAGAAGGTTTTGAGGACCTAAGCTAAAGATCAGGATGTCTTACAGAAGGGAGAATCCTAAGCTAAATAGAGATAACTTCAATGGATGGAAAGAACTTATGAAGTTGTATTTGGAAATAATTGGTGACTTGGGTCTAAAGTATCTAAATGCCAAGTATGTTCCACCTATTAGAATTATGACTATTGAAGATATTATAGAGAAGAAGAATCATAACATCATGATGATTGCTATTGCTTCAACTCTCAACTGTACTAAATTTGATGGGGTCAAAGGCTCTAGCATTTCTTATGAGATGTGGATCAAGATAATAGCCATCTATGGAGGATATGATAATGTTAGAAGAGTTAATGTAGAAAGTCTCAAAGGATAATTTAATCAAACAAAGATGAGAGAAAATGAGAACATTGCAAAAGATAGTAATAGAATCAAAGCCAATGTATGTGCAATCAAAGCATTAGGATGAAAGATAGAAGATGAGATAGTGGTAAGCAAGTTTCTCATATCATGCTTCCTATATATGCAATTAATTTTTTAGCAATTGAAGAGATGAGAAGCAATCTAAAGAATGATATAACATTGGATGTGGTAGTGGGAAGGTTGACATCATTTGAGTTAGATAGTTATGATAACTATGTTCCTACCTCTAGCAACCTTGAGTCTATAGTTCAAGCCAAGATATCACTTAAAAAGAAAGCTATAAAATCTAGAAGGCAATTTGATAGTAAGGATGAATATGGTTTTGATGAAGATCATGAAGTCATTGAAGCATTACTTGCAAGAAGATTTCCCAAGGGAAAAGGAAAGTACAAAGGTAAAATTCCTTTGATCTTCTTTTCTTTGAAGAGGTTGGTCACACTATTGCAAGGTGTCCAATCAAATAAAGAAAAGAAGAAAATAAACATGACAAGCACAAAGGCAAGACAGATCTGAAAAGATGCAAGAACTACAAGGACAAAGGTAAGAAATCTTGTTACCTTGCTAAATATTCTACTAGTAGTGAAGAAGATGAAATGGTATATATTTCTATCAAGGATGAATCAAATAATGAGAATGATAAAATAGCACTTATCTCACATGTTATTAAAAAATACATAGATCATTAATAGTATTTGTTCTCACTATATGACTGGTGACAAATCTAAATTTGAGAACTTAATACACTGTGATGATGGAAATGTTAGATTTGGTAATAATGAACCATGTTATGTGAAAGAGTGTGGCTCAATTGAATAACATTGGATTCAAGGTAGAATTCATGAATCGAAAGGCCAATCTACTGGATTGGAAAGGAAATTTGGTTGGGATTGGCAAGCAAACAAAAGGTAACCTACTCTACCTAGATCTAAAGGAAAATTCATGTTTCCTAGCTCAAGTACAAAAAAGAAGGTTATGGAATAAAAGGATATGTCATGTGAACTTTGATAATTTGGTCAACATAAGCAAGAATAAATGGGCTAGAGGAATTCCAAAACTCAAGAAACTAGACATGGGTATGTGCAAGAATTGTCAAATTGGTAAGATGGGAAAGATAAGTTTTAAAAGCAAGAATTATCATTCTAAAGAAGAGTTTGAGCTGGTTCATACAGACCTTTCAGAACCTATTGGCATAGAAAGCTACATAGGAGATATAAGTATTTTATTTTATTTGTTGAGGATTATTCCAGAGGGTAAAAGCACAAACCTATGTCACCCTTTTACAAAGGAAAACGCTAACAAAGTGGGGAAGTGACTATGTGCCATGTGACATAGTGGGATCAATTTTTAAAGGAGTTTATGAGTCATGCCAGGCTGGAAAGGTGTGATGAATTGGAGCATAGTAATTGGTGAAATATGATATGTATGTACCAAGTTGGACATGTGTGTACCAATGAGACCACATTTTATAAAGCTTTATTGGAAAAATATAATAATTTTTCATGATCGTCGATCTTTTGAAGATCAACGAACAATGCTTCATTGCATCATAGAGATGGGAATGATTTAAAGTGGGGAAGCACCTATTTGATACATGGCAAGGACTTTAAAACTTTAAAGTAGCATTTATATTTTTAAACAAGGTCATCCAATATTGTGTGATCAACAAATGAAATTCAAATTTGAGGCACAATGCAAAAATGATTATTAAAGGTATTAATGTTATTCAAGGTTAATTTTGTGTGACCTTAATGCTGAGATATAACTTGAAAATTCACCATTACTAACCCACATAATCATAAATCTCTTAGAGTGCAAGGGTTTATAGAGCTAGGGCACAAGATCCTGTATGGTTTTCAGTGATTTACAGAGTGAATTCATAGAGAAAAAGAAACAAAAATCAATGTGTAAGTGGTCTGTAACTTCTAAAAAGTTGAAAATTTATAATTGTGCTAAGAAGAATTTAAGATGCCTCCTTGAAAAGAATTTTTTGGCCAAATTAATTACCTTAAAAGATTTGTTCATGATGATTTCCTTGAACAATTACCTCTATTTGTGAATGAATTAACAAAAGGAAGAGAAATCATCCCTAAAAACCCTAGGTTGGTTGTAGGTGATGGTTTCTATGATAGAGCCAATTGGGTAAGAGATGCACAGGTTTCAATAGGGGGTTTAGAATTATTTGAAAAATGGTTTTCAGAATGCAACTTGGACACCCCATTGAGTAATGTTTGGGAGTTTGACATTGGAAAATTGGTTTTTCCTAGGGTATTTTTTAATAGTAATATATTATCTAACATGTCCAAGAAGTACGACCCCATCACTAGAATTGTGAAGAACCATGTTGGGGATAATCTCTTTAGAGTTTCACCTGCTTTGATTATAAAGGTATTCAACCTTAACCCCAACCAAGAAACCCATGAGAAAAATTATATGGATGAATTTCAAGAAAGATATGATGCATAGAGGATATACTTGAGGATAGGGCCACTATAGCAACATGTTGTAAAAATTGGGTCATTACCTATGGTTACACCTAATATCCCAGAACCTCTAATGAAGAAATATGTTAATCCTATGACACAGGCCCTATATTTTACTCTTTGCAAAATATTTGGGATGGACAAGTAGGATTACATCCAAGGCTTTATTTTTCTCATTATGGCTCAAACTTTGAAATTTGGAATGAGCACAATTCTTGACTTTGTTACTTTCCTAGCCGAGGAAAATTCACAATGGTTTGGTGGGAATAGCTCAAGGTAATGTGACTAGGCCTTTTTGTTAGTATTATTTGTTGATGCACATATTTCTTTACAAGGGAGTTACTTTTTCCTCCAAGGAAATGAAGTTAGAACTAGAAAAAGATGGAGAGAAACTCCCAGTTCAGTTATGGAGCATTGACATGACTTGGGAAGTCACAGATGCCAAGTATGTCAGATTTGATAGATACTTTTCTTCAAGGCTCAAAATGCTTTTGAAAGGGGATAGTCCAAGAATCTCACAACCTTTATTAGAGCTAATTAGATTCAAGGACCATGCCAAGGGGTTATTGGTCAGTCATAATTGGGGGGAATATAATCGCATACCTTGTTTCTATTGTAATCAGAGTTTATGGTTTCTTGGGAAAACCCCATATATTACCTTCCCATGTACCTTTGAAGATATGAATGGGTAAAAGCACAAACCTATGTCACCCATTATGATATCTAGAGGGGTTACGGATGAAATGCTTACAGTTATAAAGGTTATGGCTGAAATGCTTATGATCATATGTACATGGCAGGGTTCCCTGTTGACATGGCCTGTACCATTATGGCTAAAACCCTTTCGGCTAAAAGAGTTTTGGCCATAACCCTACCTCTTAAAATAAATGCCAAAAATAACTTTTTGGCTATCATTTTCACTACAGTGGTTATGAGATTCTTGGAGAGCGGTTAAGGTGTTTTAGCTATAATAGGGTAGCAGTTCTTTTTTTTCATTTTTTTAAATTTTTATGTGTTTTTTTATTAGTAAATGTTAATGGTAGTCAAATTAATTATTTTTTACATGTTTTATTAGTTAATTATTTAGATTTGTTAATATTTCAATATATTTAAATTGTTTTTTAGATTTGTTAGTAATTTATTTAAAATATAAGCAAGAATGTAGTCAAACAAATTAGGTAAAAATGTAAAAACATATTAGGTAAAATATAGTCAAATATTAGTTAAAAATAAACAAAATTAACTTTTTTATATTCAAATTTGAAATTAAAACCTATCATTAATTTCTAAAAAATTATAAAACACTTGTACATTTATATGAAACTTAGAAACACTTGTACATTTATATGAATCTTAGAAAAAATGTTTAACACTGTAGCTAAATCAAAATCTAATTTAGTAAATAAATTTAATTACATGTATACACTTAGTTATAATTTAATCAAGATTTTTTTTTTTTTATCGCATATACATGTACATGTATGAAAATTTATTTTTCACATTTGCATGAGCATGTTAAAATACATTAGATATGGTCTCTAAGATAATTTGTTTTAAAATACATGTACATGATTGAATAGCACCATGCATTTAATATTGTGTATTTATATACATGTGTTTCAAATTAAATTTAACTTTTAATTATTTTAATGTATACACTTGTATGTTTATATGTGTATATATATGCAAGTGGAGATCTCTAGATAGTTATCAAATTTTGCCTCTTGTAGCTTCACACTCATGTCCTCATACATTATATACATATAGACATTATGGCATCTTGTTTAGGGGATTGTGCTTCTACATCCTCAAGAGATGCTAGTGTCCATAGAGGGGGTCAGAGTGCTGAGTCTGGTGTAGCACGCACATCCACATCCTCCACTGAGGATAGACAAGAGTTATTTAGAGATACACTTGCCAAATTATCTTGTGCTATAGAGGTTCTAGACTCCTTGATTTCCTCTTCTACCACCCTCCCTAATAGGGAGAAGATTATGTTGATGTGAGAGGAGTTGTTTCATATGATTCATACCATTGAATAATATAGCCCTATTGATTATATCAATATTGATATATTTTATTCTTCTCTATCTCACAGTGTCACTGGCACTATGAAGTATAGACAAGTTGACACTAAGGTCTCCACTACCATGGTGAAGACCATGTTTCTATTTTATATAGATAGAACTAGAGTTAGAGGCTACTCTATGATGAAGTGTATTGATGAGCTTGTCATACCATTTATATATCCTTGTTGGTTGGCTACTCATCATAGATGGCCACAGAAGGATGAGTTCCCTTTGTATTTTTGCAAACAATTGTTTGCAAAATTTCATTTACAACATGATGTTGATTACACAAATTATCTAGGTCATGTTAGGTAGGGTCTATGTAGACTTTTAGAGAGATTCAAACCTGTGGGCACTCCTACGCCCATTAATAAATGGGAAATGGTGGGTCCAAACCTTTTGGTTATGCCAAGAGGTCCAGAGATGGGTGATGTAGGCATGAGTATTCTTGATGACACACTTAGGACACAAATTTATTCAAGCACTGCCACCGTTGCTACACAATTGTAGGAGATTTCTTCTAATTGGTGTGGTAGATATATGTTATGGTCTCAAGGTATTTTCTCATAGCTACATCATTTAGCATAGTTGTTGATGATGCATGTTGGGTAGCAAGCATACCTTCTCCACTAGAGGTGTTTTCAGTTTTAGATGTGGATGCATTGCATCATTTGTGATCCAATTTAGCATCTAATCTTTTGGATTCATATCAAGCATTATCTATAGTCATAGGGATTCCACTTAATGACATTGGCACTAATATTAGTCATATTCTATCATGTATAGTAGGATCTCAGGGCTCACAGAGGTAGGAGGACATTCCTACACCTTTTACAACACCTACTACTATACAGGCCCCTACAACACCAACCTTAGCTACCTAGAACCCTATAGCACCATCCCCAACTACTTAAGACCCTACAGTACCCCCTTACTTAGGATTTCGCTGCTAGATAGCTTGGTCTATTTACCTCTATTCTTTTAGATGGCATTATCAACTTGGATGCTAATAATGCTTTATCATTGCATAATGTAGATATCAATCAGATCGGTAGAGCATTACATGATGCTACGGTAAATATGTCTATATGTTTAAATTTATTTTAACTATGGTCAAATTTGAACTTAAACATATAGGAACAAACATATATTCTTGATACAATCTAACTTGTGTGTACATACATACATATATATATATATATATATATATATATATATATATATATGTATGTATGTATGTATGTATGTATGTATGTATGTATGTATGTATGTATGTATGTATGTATGTATGTATGTATGTATGTATGTATGTATGTATGTATGTATGTATGTATGTATGTATGTATGTATGTATGTATGTATGTATGTATGTATGTATGTATGTATGTATATTATAGGGTCTGAGTGATAGTATGTTACATTTTGGTGATTGACAGACACCGACAAATCCTACACATCATGAGTCTCAAGTATGTTACAATTTAAATATATATTTGATTTATATGTATGATATAATTTGTCTATACATAATTTGACATTATCATTTGATATAGGGTTCAAATGTAGTTGATAGACCCTTTTGGGGACATCGATTAGGAGAGGGATGTAGCTAATTAGATGGTCTTTTATTTTATATTTTATTTTGGAGACATTTGATATAGTATTTTGGATGTACATGTTTATATGGACACTTTGATGTTTTATATGTTATTTGGATACATGTTTATATGGAGACTTTGATATTTTATATGTTATTTGGATACATGTTTATATGGATACTTTGATGTTTTATAGATTATTTGGATACATGTTTATCTGGATACATGCTTGATATGATATTTTTAGACATTTGATACATGATATTTTTATACATTTGATATGGGTGCATTATTCTCCAGATATATTTTATTATATATATGTACATGTCTTAGATGTTATTTCATAGATGTATATGTACATATGTTCATGTTGAATGTGCATGCATGTTTTCAATATTCATATTTTTATTAATGTTTATGTACATGTTATTGATCTTTTAATGTCAAGATTAATCTTTTATGTTTATGATGTGTTATTCATGTTTATGTATGTGTTATTCATCTTGATGCCTTATTCATGTTTTCAATATTCATGTTTATGTATATGTTAGTCATCTTAATGCCTTAATCTAAGTGTAATTAACTATATTTAATGACATTTCTTAAGGGAAGATCCTAAATTATACATAAGAATGTAGATTAAAATGTATTTTTTATCTCATAGATGTATGTATATATTTTTATGTTAAAAGTAGACATGTATGTTTTCAATATTCACATTTTTATGTATATGTTATTGATTTTAATATCTTTATCTAAGTGTAATTAACTATATTTAATCACATATCTTAAGGGGAGATCTTAAATTATACATAAGAATTTAGATTAATGTATATTTTATTTTATAGATGTATGTAAATATGTTCATGTTAAATGTAGACATGTATGTTTTCAATATTCATGTTTATGTATATGTTATTATTTTTAATGCCTTAATCTAAGTATAATTAACTATATTTAATGGCATATCTTAATGGGAGATCCTAAATTATACATATATAGGAATGTAGATTAATGCATAGGTAAGAATATAACATATACATGTACATAAGAACATATAAAGAGTATGACCTAAAGAATACATGTTACAACATTTAATTAATAAAATTTTAATACATATAAAACATAAATATTATATACAAACATAAAGAATGTATCATTTAAGAACATAAATATTATATAAATAAATATATAAGAGCATTAACAATCATAATAAAACATAAACAATATATACAAATACTAAAGGGGTTGTCTTAAGGAGAGGTCCTAAAAAGTGATACTAAGGGGATGTCCTAATAGGTGGTCTTAAGGGGAGTTTAGGAAATAGGTGGTCTCAAGGGGAGGTTAGGTAATAGGTGGTCTTAACGGGAGGTTAGGTAATAGGTTTTCCTAAGGGGAGGTCCTAAGAGGTTGTCTTAAGGGGAGGTCCCAAGAGGTTGTCTTAAATGAGATATCCATATCTAATTTAAATAAAAATAACAAAACATGTCTAATTTTGCATATCCAAGATAAATGATCCAATGTATACAAATTTATAAAAAAAAATATCATGTCAACATTAAATATGAAAGTATAAGAGCTATATAGACATAGTTGAACTAGAACTCCACAATAAGTACATAGGTAAACTAGAGCTCCAAAAACATTGTATTGTTAGGATCCTCTCTAATTTTTATTATTTCTAGAAGTTTTTCATGCTCTTCAATAGATAGTTTCGACTTTTAATTTCCATGACGTCCTCTTCTTTGTATTGCTTCAAATTGTAACTTTGTTTCTATAACATGGTTACTATAATGTAAAACATTTCCTCTGGGCTTGTATTCAATAAATTCAATAACTCTATTAGTTACCCTTGTTTTTTGATAATATGTTCCTTCAATAACAATTGATCGAATTGGATATGATTGTTCATTAGCATCTATAGTTCCTTCTAGTGACTTGTTTTTTTCTTTTGTGCATCTTAAAAGATAATAGTCCACATTTTTCACATTATCTATGCTTAAACTAGAAAAAATATCTCCTGCACACATATAAAAATAGATAAATATAAATTAATTTTAAAATGAATATACATGTATATTTATATATATATATGTATGTATGTATTTATGTATGTATGTATGTATGTATGTATATGCACACAAACCTACCATAACTAAATTAAAAATGCACTCATAATTAGCTAAACAAACAGGATCATGAATGTTAATGTCAATGTCAACATTTTCAAAAGGAGGCTTTCTAACTATCTCCTTCAAATTTCAATGTGAAACATATCCATTCACAATATTTTCACATACACTCACTAGATTTTCCTTAATGCAATCATCACAAAAACATGTTTTCTCTATTACTTTAATTACTAGAGGTTTATGGTTTCCTGTAGTCATCACTTGATGCAAACTTCTAATACCAGGAATCATTTGAAAATTGTAAGGATTAGATCGATCTATATCTGTTAAAAATACAAAAATTAATTGTCATATTTCAAAATAAATATTTAATAAAAATTTTGAATTTGAAAAATACATTAAAAATAAATATAAATTTCACCTTTCACTTCCCAAAAGTAATGCTTATTGTATTCAATATCTCGAGTAGAAAAAATGAACTTTCCACCATTCAATATAATTTCATTTGCACTCTCTATCCTATTCCTTGTATGTACATACAACATGCATATATATAATTTAAAATATATACCATGTGTGTGTGTGTGTGCGTGTGTGTGTGTGTGTGTGTATATATATATATATATATATATATATATATATATATATATATATATATATATATATATATATATATATATATATATATATATATATATATATATATATATATATATATATATATATATATATATATATATATATATATATATACATACTAGTATTAAACATGCACATTAAATGCATATTTACCTACAAGTTCATGTTGTCAAAGCCCATGCTTTATACATGTTTCCCTTTTCCATGTCCACTTTCAAAGAAATTTCATAAAAACCTAACATTAGTTCTAGCATGTTGCATTGCTAACAAATTAAATGTTTTTACAGATTTGAATTGCCATGTGAACATGAAATGATAAGTAGAAACAATTATTTGCATACATGTATCAAATCAAAATTGGCATGTACAGATAAATATAAGTTAAAATAAAGTTAAATAAATGTGTAAGTTCATGTATACTAATCTACACAACCATCAAACCAAATCTAGTGCTCTGAAATATTTATTCCACGATTTCTAAGATCTTTAGAGAACATTGAAAAACAATGAGCCACATAACTCCTGGCATGAACTCTATCATCACTAATATAGAACTAAACTTCTTTGATGATGATGTGTTCATTTTCATCCAACCTTTCTATCTCATCCATCTCAAATTGTGCATGTCTATAGGTCACTTGCACAAATATTGCAACTTGTTTAGAATGAAAATATTTCCCTTGAAGCTTTTTTTGAGGTGCAAATGTATAATTCTCAAAAAATCTACAACTGAAAGTATACAACCAAGTGAAAAAAAAAAATTGAATCACGAAATTTTTTAGCTTACCATCATGCACCATGACAATGTTAGATATGTGGATATATCAATGGATGAAACTTGGTCATAAACTCATCATAATGCAATTCACTCTCCTTCAATACATTTTTTATGGATTTATCTCCTGTCTTATTTTGGTATGTCTCATATTCATATCTTATCCATGAAATTGGTGTTGATTCATTAATATTCTCAATTTGCATTGAAAATTTATGTAAATCTCCACAATCTTCACACTGATTTTTTATGCATTGCGATTTGAACTCATCTAAATCTTCTAATTTATCACATAATATGGACTTGACAAATTCGGTTCTACTCCTAGGGATGACCAAATTAGGATCAAGTACTACCATAACTTTTTTATATATTGCAAGTGTAGACCAAATTCAACATGATTTCAACAACAAGAAGTTTCACATATCTTATTTATGTGTACAAAGGAAGAATGAAAACTCTCAAATATTCTCTGACATATTTTGACATTTAAAATTTCTTGCTTGAATGTTTGAAATAATTCACTTTGAGTTATATCTACAAAATGTTTTAGATGTTCAAATTTGGCCCCTATCTCTTGATCTTTAATTTGTATAGTATCATATCTTTTGGAAGAAACACGAGAACGTGTAGTCTAAAATTCAAAAACTTGTCTTTTTACATCTTCAAAAATTCTATCTTTTTAGGAACTCTACAAATATTCACCTCGTTATTCTCAATATTATTATCTAGCTTATTTCTCCTCTTGATGTATCTCTAAATAGTTCTTCTAGATATATGCAATACATCAGAAATTGCACATACCTATTTTCTATGTGTCAATTTTCTACTAGATATAGTAGTCATCAATGCTCTACATGCATTACTCAAATCACCTCCTCGATTTGTGTTATCAATATTGTTATAAGCATTTTGCAAGTTTTCAACTATTATTTTATTAATAGTATGCACATAGTTTGTCCTATTATCGACACCCAATGACTCCAAAAAAAAGTCTCATATCTCTTCTCCCAAATAACTTGACAAATAATTATGCCTATCCAATATACTTTTATCTTCAAAATATTCATCTCACATGTTTTGACAATTCTTTCTAATAGTGTTACCATTTATCATATATTTAGATGGAATTTGGTTTAAAAGTAGTTCCTCATCCAAATCGATCAAATTTTCTATGTCTTTTAATTTGTTTTTATTATTAGAATGACCAATTTCTTCCTCTTCATTACTTTCATCTTCTTCAAAAATTTTAGTAGGTTGGTTTTGTTTACATTTTGTGTGACCTTTCATTTTGTCATCTCTTATTCTATCATATTTCCTTAATCTTTTCCTTGCACTGCCCATTGAATACTTTAATCTATAGATGAAAAAAATTAGATTTCACTAAATACCAGCTAATGCTTCAATATAGAATACATAAAAATAAGTAGATGAGAAAAAACACCTTAAAAAATATTTGATCCTTTGCAGTTGTGATTAAATCCATGAAATAGTTGTTGAAAATGGCTTCAAAAGTCCTTATCTTCTGAAAATGCTCTTTTATTTTTCATTTTTTTCTATATTTATTAAAAGAAGGGGGAAAAAATTATTTTATATGAAACAGCCAAATTAACTGCTAGCGGTTTGATAGGCTAATAGGGGTTATGGTTGAAACCTTTTCAACTGGAATCATTCTAGCTGGAAGGGTTTCGGCCGTAACTATCTATGTGGCATCCTAAGTGGCAGCCACACAAATAAAAATAAGAACTTCTGGAAACATCTCAATTTGAAGGCCAATTTGACCTACTAAAATGAAGTTTTTTTAAAAGCTTAAAATATACTTCTGTAGGTCTTAGAGTCAAGATTATGATCATATAATTTATTTTTTATTTTGATTATGGATAATATGTTATGATTTAAAAATATTACAAGTAGGTATTTTAAGATTTAGAAAGATGTCTATTCAAAAAAAAATTTAAATAGTAAATCATGTTCAAAAATTATTATTTTTTAATGTTGCACTAGAGGAAAGAGTCTCCTTCAAGAAAATGTAATTTTTAAAATTTTAAAAAAAAAAGTAAATTTGATGGGAAAAGTTTGGCAGGAGAAAAAATTGTCAATTTCTAATAACTTTGACTTTAACCAATTATAACTTGAAAAATATTAGCTAAATTTCAATTTTTCTTTTTTGGTGCAACTCTAACATATTCCATAATTAGACCAAAATATGATCATTTGCATATATTTGTTTGACAAAGAAAAAACTCTATATTTTTAGCATTTTTTAAAAATTCAAAAATAGACTTTAAAAATTAAAAAATAAATAAAATTTTCACTCAAATTTTTAAAAAAAACAAAAACATAAACTTCATCCAATTTTACACATTTCGCCAGTTTACATCATCTGCAAATTCTAAACACAAATGCCACTTTTATGTCGTTAAAGTTGAAGAGTTTAAATTCTAATATCACTTTCCTTTATAAAAGGTGACACAAGATTGTGCTTTTACCCAATTGCAGAGTTACTATGGTAGACTAGGTTAGTTGAGGAAAGGGATATATTGGGTAAAGGTAAAGGCACTTTCTTCCCTATTGTGATTTTTATACATGATTTTGTTGTTGTTAAGAAAGGATGGAGAAATTTAAGTTTATTTGTGGATAGATATCACATGGCCCAAACTCATGCTAGGTACATTGATCTAGAAATATTTTATGACCTGCTTAGGGAAATAACTAAAGCTAAAGCTTGTGAATAGGTTGTATATTTCCCAGTGGATGTTATTAGAAATGTTTTTTATTATAGGAACAAGAAGTTAGAAAAGAAAAGTGGGTAGTTTTTAATAAATTTTTAGAATTTATCAATAATTTTGAGCCCAATTATAACCCCTTGGAAAATAAGAAGTATTGAGGGGCCAAAATGACTGCACTAATGAATAATTGTGTTGTGATAATGCAAACTTTGAATGAGAAGAAGAGCATCATATTTAAAGCATATCTAGATAAGTCTACAGAGGTGGAGAGGGTGGTTACTCTAAGCCAGTATACAGAGGAGGGATAGATATATTGTGGCTCCAAATATACAACACATTTCCCCCTACAAAAGGCCAAGATCAGAGAGTCCACCTGACACCAATGCACCTAAGACAAAAAGGTTAGAATATGGATCCTCTTCTCATGCAGGAGAGTATTCACCATACCAAACTGCCACTCATAATAGATGATGAAGCATCTCTGAGAGAGAAATTGAGGCAAATTAGAGGGAAGGGAGATATCATTGTCACCACTACTAATATAGAAAGAGAAGTGCCTAAGGAGCCTCCTATGCCATCCTTCGACCTTACCATTGCTAATTATAGAGGTAAAGAGATTGATCCCATCATTGCACAAGCATCCCAAAAATTTATAGATGATGAAAATTTTGTTAAATGTAGGGCTTTTGCATTTTTTTGTGGAGAAGAAATATAGGAAATTTTGAGGAAAAGTGTAAAGAAATTAAAGCAAAGAAACCACACAAATTGGACTCTAAAATTGAGGAAGAGGTAAAAGCCAAATTTTTAGAGGACTTTTCCCATCTAACACTTGAGGCCAAGAGATGGTTATAGAATCAAGAGTTTTGGTTTTTCCTAAATGGGACAGAGCTAATGCTATGATTTTTTATTCCATTAGAAATGAGAAAGATGTGCAATATAAGACTACAGAAGAAATGTTACAGGCATATATAGGGGTAAAATTTAGTGATGATCACCAAGCTCTGGTTATATGATTTATTGAAAAAAGAAATAAAACCAAGATGCAAGAGATTTCAAGTGTTGAGCATACTGGTACACTAATAGTGTACAAAGAAAATGAAGTTGATAGTGGAGAAGTCACAAAAATGGCTCAAGAAATGCTAGTTTTTGATGGTGTGGTAGATAGGAAAGAAAAGAGCAGATTGTTAAAACTTAATGCCAAGTTTGAAGAACTACTTAAGGCATATGAAGAAAGAGGAAAGAGGATACAATTGTTGAAGAATCACGTATCCCAAATGGACAAACAGCTTGGAAAAAGGAAAGTGGGTGAGTCTAGTAGGTAAAGAATTGCATATCCTCATCCCCCAGTTGAGCCATTCAAATATACCCCCATTGTTGAATTGCCTAATACCTCACAGAGACTTGAGTTTTATACTACTAAAGAGTTTGAAGAAAAGAGGAATAAGTTATGGGAAATACATGTTGAATTAAATAGTCCATATGAGGAAAAACTCAAGAAAACAATTTTGTACTTGGTAGACAAGATTGATTGGCCAACTTTCCAAGATCAATTGGCAAGAATCCTAGAGATGTGGGATGAAACAAAAAGAGATGAAGACACATTGAAGACCATTGTGCAAAAATGGAAGGAAAGGGATAATGATGTTACTTCCATGTATAACTCTGTCATCAAATTATGATGTGATTAGATAGAGAAGATTTTTGATATAGTCAATAATATGATAGAATTTGATTAAAATGGGTTTCTATTTAGAAGAGGACAAAAATTTGTTTTTCTAAGTATATAGCAAAGAAGCCTAATCTCTTTCCCAATGCACTTAAAAAGATTGATAAAATAAAAGAAAAGGAAGAATGGAGACATGAATTAGATGAGTTGTTATGCCACAGAATGAATAGTGTTATAAATGAAAAGGGGCATGTACTATGGGCAATGACTAATGAAGAATTTGTTAAAGTATAATTTTTCTATAATACTATTATAAAATATTTTGTTAAAATTGAAAAGATTAGGAATTTTGTAATAAAAAGTAGTAAGAAATCCTAAATTTTGATTGGCTCAATGACACTATTTTCAAAAAATGGAAGGAAGAACTTTTCTCTTCAGAACAAAAGGTAGCACAAGAAGATGATGTGGTAGCTAAGGATTCAAAAATAATGATTACCCTAATAGTTCATGATGGGGCCAATGGAGATCCCTAAGTTGAGGTAAACTTGCAAACATCAAAACTAGACACATCATTAGCAAGTTTAATAGCTACATATTCCAAGGAATCAATATAGAACAAGATCCAATCATGATATCCATAGCATTTGGAGATGTAACAAAAAATGGGCCAGCCAAGAGAATACATTGATGTAAAGTTTATCTGTTACAAAAAATTTTGTCTTTTTGTGATAGCAATGAAATGTAAATATCTTTTGTCAAAAGGATGGCTATAAATTCTCTATGCCTAAAGCTTGTTGTCTCTCACATTATATAAGTGAGATTCTAGGGCTAGAGAAAAGTGTCCGATTTATTGCATATTTTAGTCTTGACAAAAACTTGTCCAATCCAATTTTCTTGATGTACACTTTGCGACATGTTTTCTGTACAAGTTTATGAGAATACATTAATTTGGCAAGATTTAGATGTTTAATCTTGAGTCATTCTAAGTCTTTCTCAATTGTATACAATTTTCAAAGGAAATAAATACAAAATTGAATTGTCCCCATATATGTTTTGGTTGAATCTTGTCTCCATTTTATTACTTTGTTATGTTCATGTTGTATGAGCAAGGCTTATTCAATTGAATACAATTAAATCAAATTGTATGTCAATTTACTATTGCTTTTAATATAATGAATTAAGTAAATGCTTTAGTGAGATTGATAGGATTTACATGGTAATAAGAGGGATGTTTGTAAGAATGAGTTTCACTAAGAATTGCTGATAGTATGGATTGTGATGCAATCAATTAGATCTATGAATTGAATGGTTTGTGGGTCCCAATGGATGAAGCATTGATTTGATTGATTCGATCTACAGATAGAAATATCATAAATAAGCATCAAGCTTAAATTCAAAAATCAATTTTACTTTACTGTGTGAAGAATATCAATGTTGGTCAGCACTTGTTTGCATTTGATCCTTGACTCTTAGCTAGCTACTATTGTCAAAATTACTTTTAAACCTAAGAAGAATTGTGACTAAATTTTCTTTAAGGGATGTTTATTTGTAGTTAAATGTCAAGGAATGAACCAAATTTGCACATGATAGTAGATTGAAAATTTCCCATCCCTAAGGTATACCCACCTTGGTTTTCCAGAGTCTAAAAAGTAGAAAATCTATCTTGATTTTGTTAAAGTTAGGTCCAGATATGAAATACATATAATTATTTATAGGAAGTGGCTGATCTTCAGATTATTTATGATTTTGTTTTCTTTGTATTGAGTATTGTATTTCTTGATAGTTAAAAAAAACACCAACAAAATGGAGACTCTGTTGGGCAGTTGCTTAACACACATCTATGTGTCAAAAGTACTACAGTTTCTTTGGTCAGGATGTATATTTGTTTGTCAAAGTTGTTTAGTACTACTTGTGGTTATAGTGAATTTTTTTAGAAACAAACCTTGATAATTTAAAAAGAAAGAAGAAAAACTCATAGTACCACAAGTGTATACTGATGTATATAGCCCTTATAAAGTGTCTTATCTGTCAAGAAAGAGTTGTAGTCATATGTTTTTGTGATTGGTTCCTCTATGTTTCAAGTTATTTCATATTTTCTTATGTTTTACCCTTGAAGTCAAAAGCTATTTTATTTTTATATCTTCCATAAAATAGGGTGGCAACTCAGTCAAGGTTTTGAAGCTAGTGCTCATTTGATAAGTAATAAACAATGGTTGACAAGAAAAAAAAATACAAGAGCCTATACAAGAGCCAATCTTGATATACCATTGTGCGCTTATCTACTCCAAGGTGGTAGAAAGAACCAAAACAAAAAGAAAATAGATGTAAATCCCACTTAGAAACCAAGGGGTAATGCTTTAGTAAAATCTCAATATCAACCAGTGGTAGGGAGAGAATTTTCTTTATTAAGCTCTCAATTATAAACCACTAGACTCTTAGGAGGAGTATTGAGTACTCCATTACAAGATGAAAGGGCTTATCAGGATAATAATATGTCTCTAATGGAAGATCCATTCAATAGACTACATGTGGTAGATGAAATGAATCATAGGTTAAGATATAATAATGCAATGGACAATCCTTTTAATCCCAAAGTAGTTCTCTATGAGGAAACAAACATTACAGATCTAGATGATCCTATTGATTCAAAGGCCACTTCTAAAAATCCAAAAGAAGTATACTTAGAAATAAATGTTTTAAAGAAATAGGTTGTAGAAGAAGAAGCTAAACATGATCATTTAGAAAAAGAAAGAGTACAAGCCACTCTAAATTCTATTGTTGAAAGAGATAACCTACTTACAAGGATGGTTGCTTTGAAGGAAGAAAACAAGAAGTTAGAAGAAAGGACCTCAGTCCTTCATGATGGTGTGTTTGGGGATATAGATAATTTGACATCTAATGTTCTACAACAAGAAAAGCTTATCAGCTAGAGGTAAGAACTGATTATTTCTCAAGTCCAAGTGTACAAGCCTATCCAACTAGATCCTACTATGAAACCCATAGATGCAGGAAAAGGAAAAGCTATAGGAATCCAAATAAATGAGCCCCAAGTTATGCCAAGTAGATATGTAAATCCTCCCATGTCTAAACTAGATCTTGATCTAGAGAAGGCTAGAAAAGATAGAGAGGATTTGACAAAAGAACTTGAGAAGGTTGAAAATGAGGCTCAATCTGCAGAAACCAAAAGAAAGATTCAATTCATCAAGTCTAATTCTTCCTTACCTTCATGGCCTAAATTGTCCCCCCAACTAAAACTTCTACATTTTCTTTTGGACTAGTGATCTCTAGCTAGGATATGTCTTAATCTACCCGTATATCATTATCCACTACTAGTATTCAGATCACTAATGTTCAAATATAGCAATCCCAAAATGTTGCTCATAATTAGACCAATATAGTAATCATATCCAATGTTGTTTGTTTTTAGAAGAAACCTATATATAGAAAAATATAGACAAATATCATTTGTAGGGATTCCTAGTCTTCCTTATCCCATATCTTTTGATATAAGAGACAAAGTTGTTAAGTTCTCTAGAAATAATGCTATTGCTGGTGAGGAGCACTTGAGATTTTTTATAGATATGTTAAACAATTTTGAAGTTGAACATGAGGATGTAGTGATAAAATTGTTCATACATTCATTGATTGAGGATGGTATAGATTGGTTTAGGAGGCTACCAGATGATTGTATTAGTTCCTAGAATGATTTGGAGAAGTTGTTCAAAGAATAATCTGGAGATAATACTAATGTTGGTTTTATGTTGAATGATTTCAATAATATCAAAAAGAATCCTAATGAATCTACATTTGATTTTAATGTAAGATTCTAGAAGGGAATATACAAATTATTCTAGTTCATGAAATTGAATGAAGATGTATGCCTTACAACATACTTTAATGCTTTTGATAGCAAGGTGGCTTATCAATTGAGGGATAAAGAGCCTAAAATGTTAAGAGATGCTTTCAAATTTGTAGTAAATATTGAAAATATCAAAAAAGCATCTAGTAAGCTTGGGAGAAGAGATGATCCAAAGTTGTTTAATCCTAAGAACAACAAGAAAGAAAATGACAAAGCTCCTATAGGTAAGAAGTTTGAAGAACCCACAATAGGTCAAGTGTTGGACTTGCTAAAAAAGATGAACCCAACAAATTTCAACTCACAGAAACCTAATGTTAGTGAAAAGGCCCTAGTGAATAATAACCATTTTAATAGATAGCCAAGAATGTAGAATCACCCCTATACTATTTAGTGGAAAGATGGTAAGCCAATTTCTAACCAAACCCAAAGTATAAAAGATAATGGTACACCAGATCCTCTACAAAGGAGTTTTGTTAATATGAATGACAATGTACCATGGTGCATTATATGTCAATCACACCACTCTTCAAATTATTGTGTGGTTGCTCAGTCATTTACTTCAGATCAAAATGCACAAGATGAGAAAGAAGAAGAAGAAGAAGAAAAAATCCATGATGATGTAAGCTGTATTTGAGAAATTGTCTATTGTAATTAAGCATGAATTGGAATTTTGTATGGATTCATGAGTCTTGTGGACCATGTACTTTGATGGGGCCACATCTAAAGAAGGTGTAGGGGTATGAATAGTCTTTGTTTCTCCTAAAAAGAATACATTTAGATATTCATTCACGTTGAACTTTTCTTGTACCAATAATGTAGTAGAGTATGAAGCTCTTTTGTTAAGATTGAAAGTTGCCACCAACCATGGAATTAAAAAGTTGCATGTCATAGGTGACTCGAAATTGGTTATTTCACAAATAGAGGAAACTTATGCCTCAAAAAATAAAAGTTTGAAATAGTATAGAAATGTTGTCTAGGATTAGATTGAATTTTTTGATGCATTTGGTATCTCTTGGAAGGATAGAAGTCAAAACAAAATGGTTGACCTATTGGAAAATGTAGCAATCAAGCCTGAGGATATGTCATTTATAGGAATTTCATAGATTGAGGTTTAGAATAGGCCTTCAATACTAGATAATATTGAACACTAGCAAGTCTTTGAGGATGATAATGATATCTTCAATTTTATGCTAAGTGAAGACAAATATCATGGTCAAGACTTAGACTGTAGTGATCTAATTGAAATTATAGATGGTAAGGAAACAATTTTTGGTTAAGAAATCATACAATTGAAGACTAATAAAGTACTTAAAGGGTTGGTTGTTCTTGAGAACAAGTTTTATAATCAAGACAAGGTATTGTTGAAGCTCTAGAGAAAATTTACATTGGTCAAAATTTGCTAGCTAAAATTAGAAGACCACTAATTGATTTGCTAAGGAAGTACAAACATGTTTTTTCATGGTCATATGATGACCTCAAAGCATATAGATAATATTTATTCCAACATGTCATACCATTAAAATATAATGTAAAACCTTTCAAATAGGAGCAAAGACTAGTAAATCTCACCCTAGCCCCCAAAATGCAAGAAGAGTTGATGAAGGCAAGGGATAGAGGGATAATCAAACCAATTAGACACTCCACTTGGGTTTCAAACTTGGAACCTGTACAAAAGAAGAATTAAGATATAAGGTTATGTGTAGATTTTAGAAATATAAATATTGCATCTTTGCAAGACAATTATGGGTTACCAAACATGGAGGCTATGGTGGAACAGATAACTAGCTATAAGTTGATGTCTATCATGGATGGATTCTTAGGATACAACCAAGTGTTAGTGAAAGAAAATGAAAAATCCAAAATAGCTTTCACAATTCCATGGGGTACGTATGTATATGTTAGCATTCCATTTGGGTTGATTCATGCAGGAGCAACTTTTCAAAGGGCTATGGATATAGACTTTCATGATTACATCAATAAATTGATGGTAGTATACCAAGATGACCTCACAGCTTATTCCAAGAAGGTTGAATACCATTATAGACACTTGGAAAAGATCTTTATCAAAGCCTTGGAATATGGGGTATCCTTCAACCCCAAGAATTGTACATTTGGAGTAATTGAAGGCAGATTACTAGGACATATAGTCTCAAAGGATGGAGTAAAGATAGATCCTAAGAGAGTGGTAGCCATTGACAAGGTGCCCAAGCCAAAAAATGTGAAGGGAATACAATCTTTCTTTGGGAAAGTAAACTTTTTAAGGAGATTTGTTACAAATTTTGCTGAGATTAGTAGATCTAATTCAAAAATGCTCAAGAAAGGAGCTACTATTAATTGGGATGGTGAACCTGCATAGGCCTTTCAAGATATTAGAACTTCCATAAAAAATGCTCCAGTTCTTAGAACCCTAGATTATACTAAACCAATGCACATATTCCCTTTTGCATCCTTTCACACTATAGCTATAGTCTTATTATAGAAAAATGAGGAAGGATATGAGCAGCCTATTGTATTTTATAACAAATCATTACAACCTATTGAACTAAAATATGAAATAAATGAGAAACAAGCATATGCCCTGGTTAAAGTTGTTAAGGCTTTTAGGTGTTATTTGGTAGGTCCCATTGTCATTGAATTTGTACCTAGTGTAGTTGTCAAGGACATATTTTGTCAGCAGGAGGTATCAGGTAGAAGATGCAGATGGATAACCAGGATCTAAGAATTTAACATTGAGATTCAAATCACAAAATTAGTGAGAGTTCAAGGGTTAGCTAAACTTATGGCTCAGTCCAACTTGAATACTAATCAAATAAATTTGGTAATAGATAACCTAAGATCATATCTATGTGATATGAATCATTTTGAATGGTATACTAATGTTATTCATTATTTATAACATATGCAAGCTCCTACCCATTTGACTAAAAATGAGAAAAGAAACACAAAGTTACAAGATATTAGATATATCATTGTTGAGAATAACTTATGGTGGAGGAACTTTGAAGGAGTGCTACTAGAGTATGTTGATCAAGAGAAATCAAAGGAAGTATTGAATGAAATGCATGCTAAAGTATATGGTGGACATTATATTGCCAAGACCACTACACATAAAGTGATGAGAGCTTGATTCTAGTGGCCTTCCCTTTTCAAAGACGCTTGGGTAATGGTTAGAAAATGTGACGCCTATCAGAGATTTGCAGGTAAATTAAAATTCTCAGGCAACACTCCACTAAAACCTCTAGAAGTTCAAGCACCATTCTAGCAGTGGGGGATGGATTTTATAGGTGAAATTTCACCTAAGTCTAGTAATGGTTATTCATGGATCTTGGTTGCTACTGATTACTTCACAAAGTGGGTGGAGGAAATTAGAACATGAAATGCAACTAGCAAGGTTGTTAATAACTTTTTGCTAAATAGTATCATTTCAAGATTTGGTTGTCCTCAAAGGATTGTGATAGATAATGAAATGTACTTTAAATTTGATGAGTTTATAAAATTTTTTGATAAGTATGGGATTACAAGATCAATATCCTCTACCTATCATCCACAAGGAAATAGACAAGTTGAGTCCATAAATAAGTGCTTGTTGAAAGTGATAAAAAGAAAAATGGATAATAACAAGAAAGCTTGGGATCCTAAATTGCAGTTAGCAATATGGGCTAATAGGGTGATTGTGAAAAAGGCTATAGGTGTAGTGCTCTTTGACATTGTATATGGGATCTAGGCAAGAACGCCTCAGAATAATTTAGTTGGATTATATAATTACATTCAAATGTATGATTAAGAAATCACTAATGACATGCAAGAGAGATTGGATGAATTAGTAGGATTAGTTGAAACTACAAAAGAAGCATCCCTTAGAAATTAGAAGTTGCAATTATAGGTCAAAACACTTTATGATAAAAGGATAGTGAGCAAGAAGTTAGAACTTGAAGATTTAGTCCTCATGTGGAATGCCAGAATTGAAGATAAGTGAAAACTTGGAAAGTTTGATCTTATATGGTTAGCTCCCTATCTAATTGAAAATACATGGGGACAGAACTCTTATATTTTGAAAGATCTATCAGGCAACATTCTTGAACTACCATTTCATGGACAGTTCTTGAAGAGCTAGTTTTGCTAAAATACTTGTTTTTTCCATGAACAGTAGTTTTAGAGTTTCTATACATTTGTATATTCTTTCTGTCTTCTACATAAGTCCTTGTATATTCTTTGTTTGGTTTTTTATCTCTCTCAAAGTTGTCAACTTAGAAGGATGGTTAAGTTTGTGGTCTACTTCTCCCAGGGATTCATTATCCCCAAATAGAGCTACTATTGGCCTAGTTTTTCACCCTTTGTCATGTGTTAAAGCTTGTAGTGAAAAACCCTAGGGTTATAGTCCAAGATTGGTGATTTTCTATTGAAAACCCTAGTTCAAAATTCTTAAAGGTCTTTTAAACCCTTATTTTGTGCCCTAGCTTTCAAAAAAGGTAGCTAAATATAATTTCCTTATTCAAAATTATGCATGACATGGTTATCAAAAAAATTTCTTCTTCGCAAAGAATACTTTATTATTTTTCATGAATTAAACCTTTTTAATTTTAAAGCTTACTCTAACCATGGTTATATCTCTTAAACATTTGATGACACATATAAAATCTGATGGTTTATTTTGGTTGAGTGTTGATCTCTCCAAGATTGATGGTAAGTGCTTGCCCGCAATGTAAAGATGCATGGTTTTTAAGAAAAGTAGGGAAGCACCCTTATGACATGTAGCCCTTGTTGACAGTGTTTTTTCAATGTGCTACAAAGAGTCATAGCTTATCAAGACCTCGTCAAACTTTTTTCAAAATTGTTAGTACCTATTAGTGCACATTTCATTTTCTTGCAATATCATTGGGTAAGCCAAGAATTGAGGTTCTTCTTACTAACATTTCATTTGGTTGTTGATCTTTGGAAGATCAACGGTGAGTGCTTTACCATTTTGAGAATATGCAAGGTTTTTAACCAAATTAAGGAAGCACCTTGTTGTCATTTGGCACATGATGATATTAGTAATACAGTCTCTAAAAGGTATTACTGTTAGTGATAGTTGTCAAACATGGTTATCACAAGTCTAATGCATTCATTGGCTAGTGTGAGTGACTCAACACTAAATGATGTAATTGTGTTCCACCATTGATCTTGATGAGATCAACAGATGGCACTTTATCACTAGAAGAAAATGCTTGACATTTACACAAAGTGGGGAAGCACCAATAGGACATGTGGCAAGGATGATGTCATGGACTGACTTCTTTTAAATGCAATAATCAAGTTTGTGCTATGGTAGTTGTTAGACATGCTAGAACGCAAAGGAAGCACTTTATTGGCTATAATTTCATAACACCATTGATCATAGATAAATAAACAAATAGTGCTTACCCACTTTACCAAAATGACTAAACTTGAATCAAAGTAGGGAAGCGCCTATGCACCATGTGACATAGTGGGACCAGTTTTTAAAAGAATTTCTAAGTCAAGCTAGGCTAGAAAGATGTGATGAATTAGAGCATAGGAATTGGTGAAATATGCTATATACATGCCAAATTGGACATGCATGTACAAGTGGGGCTGCATTTTATAAAGCTTTATTGGCAAAATATAGTAATTTTCATGATCATCAATCTTTGTAAGATCGATGATTAGCACTTCATTGCATCACAAAGATGCAAGGGATTTAGTTAAAGTGGGGAAGCACTTATTTGACATGTGGCAAGGACTTTAAAAATTTAAAGTAGCATTTTTATTTTTAAACAAGGTTGACTAATGCTATGTGATCGGCAAATGAAATTCAAATCTGAGGCATGACACAAAAATGACTATTAAAGGCATTATTCAATTTTACTTTGTTCAATCTTAATGCTGAGATATAACTTGCAAATTCACCATTATTGAGCCACATAATTGTAAATTTCTCAAAGTGCAAGAATTTCCAAAGCTAGGGCATGAGATCCTATAAGGTTTTCAGTGATTTATAGAGCAAATTCATAGAGAAAAAGAAATAGAAATCATCAGGTAAGTGGTCTATAACTCCTAAAAAGTTGAAAATTTATGATTGTGCTGAGAAGAATTTAAGATGCCTCCCTAAAAATAATTTTCTAGCCAAAATGATTATCTTAAAAGATCTATTCATGATGATTTCCTTGAATAAATACCTCTATTGGTGAATGAATTAACAAAAGGGAGAGAACTCATCCCTAAAAACCCTAGGTTGATTGTAGGTGAGGGTTTCTATGATAGATCCAATTGGGTAAGAGATGTACAAGCTTTAGTAGAGGGTTTAGAATTGTTCAAAAAATGGTTTTTAGAATGCAACTTGGACACCCCATTTAGTAATGTTTGGGAGTTTGACATTGGCAAATTGGTTGTTCCTAGGGTATTTTCTGATAGTGACCTATTATTTGACATGGCCAAGAAGTATGACCCCTTCACTACAATTTTGAAGAGCCATGCTAGGGATAATCTCTTTAGGGTTTCACCTGCCTTGATTACATAGGTATTCAAGCTTAAACCCAATTAGGCAATCAATGAGAAAATTGATATGGATGAATTTTAGGCAAGATATGATACATAGAGGGTATACTTGACAATAAGGCCACTATAGAAACATGTTGTAAAAATTGGGTCATTACCTATGGTTACACCTAATATCTTAGAACCTCTGATGAAGAAATACTTTAATCCTAGGGCATAACCCCTATATTTTACTCTCTGCAAAATATTTGGGATGGATAAGTAGGATTATATCCAAAGATCTATTACTCTCATTATGGCTCAGACTTTGCAATTTGGAATGAGCACAATTCTTGACTTTTCTACTTTCTTAGCTGAGGAAATTCACAATGATTTGGTGGGAATAGCTCAAGGTAAGGTGAATAGGCCTTTTTTCTAGTATTCTTTCTTGATGTACATATTTCTTTACAAAGGAGTTACTTTTTCTCCAAGGAAATGGAGTTAGAACTAGAAAGAGATGAAGAGAAGCTCCCAATTTAGTTATGGAGTGCTGACATGACTTGGGAAGTCACGGATTCTAGCTATGTCAGATTTGATAGATACTTTTCTTCAAGGCTCAAATTTCTTTTAAAAGGGGATAGTCCAAGAAGCCCACAACATTTATTAGAGCTAATTAGATGGAAGGACCATGCCAAGGGGTTATTGGTTAGTCATAATTGGGGGGATATAACCCCATGCTCTGTATCTACTATAATCGGACTTTATGGTTTCTTGGGAAAACCTCATGTATTACTTTTCCATGTCCCTTTGAAGACAAGAATTGCAAAGTTACTATGATAGATTGAGTCAATTGAGGAAATGGATATATTGGACAAAGATAAAGGTGCTTTCTTCCTAGTTGTGACTTTTATAAATGATTTTTTTTTGTTAAGAAAGGATGGAGAAATTTAAGTTTATTTTTGGATAGATATCACATAGCCCAATCCCATGCTAGGTACATTTATCTAGAGGTATTTTATAACCTTCTTAGGGAAAGAACTAAACCTAAATCTCTTGAACACGTTGTATATTTCCCAGAGAATGTTATTTGAAATATTTTTTCATTACAAGAATAAAAAGTTAGAAAAGAAAAGTGGGTAGTTTTCACTAAAGTTTTAGAATTTATAAATGCTTTTGAGCCCAATTATGACCCCTTGGTAGATAAGAAGTATTGGGGGGCCAAAATGAATGCACTGATGAATAACTTTGTTGTGATAATACAAACTTTGAATGAGAAGAAGAGCATCACAATTAAAGCATGTTGAGATAAGTCTTCAGAGGTGGTGAGAAGGATAAATAGCAGAATGGTGGTTATTGTAGGACCTAAAAAATAGGCTAATGTCTAAAATACTATGAGAAAATTAAAAAATCACTAAACATACATTGACACCCTCTAGTCTACCATGAAAGCCAAATGAATCAAAAGAAGAAAATAAATTTAAAACTCCCTCTTTCATTTGTAGCTCCCATGTCCTTCTTTCTTCTCCAAGTGATGTAGCTCCAAATTGCCTATAATGAGCACAATTATGAAGCAAAATGCTATAATGATGATAATTCTATGAGAGCACTTGAAGATGTGATTTGAATGTTAGAGAAAGAGTGAAAAAATGAGAAAACTAGGGACCTGAAAGGACTTAAGAATTAGGGACAGGAAATGAGAGAAAGAATGCTCATTTTATAATCAACAAAGAGGATGAGATCATTGGAATTTTAACCCTACATATGCAACATGACAAGAGATTCCTTCGAGAACCCATGATGAATATAACACAAGATGCCAAGTGTAGGAATCTATGATGCTTGGAAATCAAACATCGCTAAATGTGGAAGAGGATCTATGACACATCATATGACACCTCAAGCCTACTTAAAGCCAAGAATCTATGACAAAGGAAGCCAAATATGGATGCACATAAGAGAATAAGAATAGTGGATTATGACATATCTTAGCCCAAGTGTCAAAGGAGAATCCACGAGGTGTCATACCCATGTGTCATGATGATGTCACCATTTTGTGGAATATTTGAATTAAAAATCCATTATTCCACACAAATAAAAATTAGTGAAAATGGAATTAATGGAGGAAATTGTGAATTTCCATGGTTTGAAAATGATGAACCAATTAATTAATAAAATATCAATTAATTGAGGAGGTTAGTTAAGAATAATAATTAGTAAAATGACATAGGATTAGATTATGGGTTATTTAATCCTATAGAGAAAATTAATAAAATGATTGGCCAATTTGATTAAATAAGTGTGATAGTATCATTTGATGAAAAGTGATGATGATATAGATTAAATAGGATGATAATAGGAAGACCAAATCCATGGTCAAATTGATTGATTGATTAACATGCCAAGGAAATGACATGAATTAAAGATACATAACATTTAATTGATACCATAAATGCTACAGGATCAAGAATGATTGATAAGGTTGATCGTAATAATATCAATAGACATAGTCAATATTATTAAAATGGTTGATAATGTCATGATGCCACATTGAAAGACTCAACAATGTCAAAGATTGGATGACATGAATGATAGTTTGACCTAGTACTGAGAGCCATGAAAGTATTAATGTTAGATTGATAAGATTTGACAGATTAATAGGTTTCCAAGGCACTAAAAGCCACAATAATGCCTAGGATTAGATAAATGATGATTGATTTTGGATGTTTGATATGTTTCATGATGATTCAAATTGATTTTGGGTGATTTTGAGTTTATTTGAAATGGTTTTGAGTTGATATGAAATGATTTTGAAATGATATGAAATTGATGTAAAAGAGTTTATGAATGATGATAGACACTATTGACATATGATTAAGTTGGCCAAAAGATTGGAATTAGTGGATTGATAAAATGGGACAAATTAGTATGAAAGAAGTGATGAAACCATAGATGCAAACTATTTTTGAGCATCTACATTTTGCTTCTCTTTGATACAATGTGATTTAGAGTGTTGTGTCAAAGAATGCTAATGAAAAAGCCATAAAAGAATGCCCTAGTAATGTGCTATATATTTATGATCCCTTGAGAAATTGACCAACATAGGCATATGATAGATAGATTTCATCAACAATGAGAAAACAAAACCATAGCAATCGATGGATCAAAAATTATAGCTAAAATGTGAAAGTTATGGGCTTCGGAGTGCAAAAGGGCATTGTGACCAACACAAAAAAGGATTCTTTCACATCCATCTAGGTAGAAACACACTATAAAAGGGCTTGGAGAGGGCTTTAAATTTCATTTTCACCTTCACTTTTGGAAGAAAAGAGCTTTGGAGCAAGGAGAATGGATCAGCTACCCAGGGAGCAACACCATGGTGAACGAGTGTGTACCTTCCTATGATGGGTAGAAATTGGACCTCTAGTGAGTACATCGAGGCCATTTTTGTAATTTTTATGATTTTTCATGCTTTTCCATTCTTTTTCCTTCTTTTTAGGCACCTAGGAGTTTGTCAAGGTCAAATAGGGTCAAATGAGGGTCTTGAGACCAGGTCAGGGCATCCAAATACCCCAACTACATTCAAAAAACATCCAACTATGACATGGGTGCACTTGGCATGCCCAAGTGTGCCTTGTGTGTACTTGGTATGACCAAGTGTGCCCTAGGTGCAATTGGGAGACTCAACTAAACCCTAAGATGCTCTTGGGGTCTGAACGGGGTCTAGATGGTCCTTGATCAACCTGAAACTTGGTGTGGACTAGAATAACCATAGGGGGATGTCAAAAACATGTTAAGATGTAGGAAAATTTGGTCAAAATGGTCAAACTTATGGAAAATTTAGGTCAAAGTAAGGTGAATGCTGATAGAGAACAGTGCAAAGGGCCCAAAAGGGTGCAAACAAACACAAAATGAACCAAAACTTGGAGCACATGTTTAAAATCTTAGGAAGAGTTGAAAAAATAGTTTAAATAAGGTTAGGATGATTGGAAAAAAGTAAAACCTAGTCAAATGTAGCTCATATGGAGGAAAATGGCTAACAAATGAATAGGGATAGGGTCAAAATGATGCAAATGAGCTCAAAATGACCCAAAACTTGGTAAACATGTTCAAAACCCTAGAAAGAGTTCAAAACATAAGTCAAAATAATCAAAAATTCTTATAAAAAGTCAAACTTACTCAAACAAGAGTCAAACTAAGTCAAACTTGGGTCAAAATTAGGATAAATTAGATGCAAAACCATGGGAGGTTGACATAGGCTATATGATTATGTAGGAGGAGCTGCCCCTATTATGAACAAGGGGACATAGACAATAGAGTCTTGTGTTACATCACTGAATGATAGCTGGTGAGCATGGGATCTTGGCTCTTCTTGGTTTATATTATGTTACATTTATGCCAGAATTGAGGGGGAATAGGGCACTATGGATAGCTTTGATAGAGAGATGGCACTCAAAGACTAGTTCATTCCATCTCCAAAAAGGGGAGATGACTATGACTTAGAGGATGCATGGCACATCCTTGGGATCCTTATTCATGAATAGTTAGTGGTGTATGACCCAGCTATAGGACAAGCAGCACTACACCACTTATTTGGATGCAGAGATGAGGAGCTAGGGACCTAAGATTACAAGATCAATTAGGACCTATTGGTGGCACATCATGAGTGACTAATAGCTATGATCTAATGGGCGATCGGTGGATTATTGATACCTGATAGGTGGGGACATGGATTCCCTATCAAATGAGGCTGAGTTATAGAGTAGATGATCATGGATGGTACTATATTTTCCTAGAGCCCATGCATGTTGGTGATGTTGTATTACTATCTGCATCAAGTAGCATACAGATGTGGGCTATCA
The DNA here is from genome assembly GCA_028749045.1 of Cupressus sempervirens. Lineage (NCBI taxonomy): Eukaryota > Viridiplantae > Streptophyta > Pinopsida > Cupressales > Cupressaceae > Cupressus > Cupressus sempervirens. The sequence continues at coordinate 557,764,378 of CM053784.1, read as the reverse complement.
TTTAGTACTGGCAATACATTTTTACAGATCTAGGCCTATGACCACATTATAGTATTTAGGTCTCTTGTAGAGTGAGAGATGGTGGAGGACATTCCATATGCATACAAATAAATAGGTTTACTAGCACGAGGACCTCTAGGGTACATGAGGTACTTCTAACATCAGATATATAATATGACATAGTTTTTTTGGATGCCTTAGAGAGATTTCCTTAGATGATATGATGATGATATTCACCTACCATACTATAGGTAGGAGCACTATCTCATAAGGTGCACAGTGATTGGACATTTGGTGATAGAGATGTACTAGCCAGAGTAGGTACAAAGACAATTTGGTGAGATACAGGATATACCAACTGGTCTAGCATTATTTGCCTAGTCTAGAGTAGAGGTCTAAGAGTGGGGACCACCCATTAGGACACAAGTGGCATATTCATAGCTAGAGGGGTTACCATCAAGGATATGGGAGCAGCAAAAAATTTAATGGATGTAGGCACAATGGCAACATATGACAGATGGTTTCCATAGCATCGTCCTAGGCCTTTGACAAATCTAGTAGTACTAGTACCATGAGTGAGGTCTCAATAGAGTAGGATGAGGAGGATGATGGGGAGGAGTAGGATGGGGGAGAGGATTAGGATCAAGGAGAGGAGAATGAGGATGGGAGAGAGGATGATAATGAGGAGGAGGATAGGGGTGATGATGATGGCGAGGATGAGGATGGGGGTGATGATGAGGAGGGGGGAGATGAGGATGTTGAGGGTGGTGTGGGGGGTGATGATGAGGATGCTAAGGGAGAGGATGAGGGAGATGATGAGGAGGATGCTAAGTGAGAGGATGAGGGGGATGAAAATGAGGGGGGTGGAAATAGTGGGGGTGTAGATAGTGTTGGAGGTGGTGATGAGGGAGAAGATGAGGATGACTATTGGGAGACTAGGGGTGATGGTTGTGAGGGAGGTGATGAGGATGACACAAGTGGAGATGCAATTGTAATGGATATGGAGGGGGATCCAGTGGACTATACCAAGAAGGAACTAGTACTAGTACAGGTAGGGCCTAATCAATTAGATCTGATGGAGGTAATTAGAGGTTTGTGGAGTTATTTGGCTCAAGTTGTGGTAAAGATGGATGTTGTGATAGGAGAGAGTGATGTAGTCATAGTAGAGAGAGATTGAGCTATGGCTAAGAGAGACCTTGTGGTGCACAGGGTAGAGATGGTAGTATAGGAGTCTCAAGAGTTTATTAGCAGCATCAAAGATGCAAACCTCCAAGAGATGGAGATGATGATGAGCAAGGAACACATGGAAGCATAGTATTGGAGGGATAGTATGAGGGAGTGGTACAACTAGAGTAGAGAGTAGAGAGTTTTCATGCATTGAGATCTCACTCCCATCAGACACATAGGATACAAAGTAGCATAGAGGTGATGGGGCCTATGAGGCCATCACAAAGAGTAGAGGGATCATCCTCAAGGCTGAATAGAGGTCGTGAGGCTAGGGATATCATGGGATGACATTGACAGACTCATTCATAGAGGGGCTTCTCTATTTTTCTTTTTGGTTTCTATTATACTCTTTCATGGTTCACACATATGGGCAATTAGTATTGATGTAAACCATGGTCATGCATTTATGTTATGATGACTATATGAGATGGATTATGCATATGCCTTAGATGTTTTATATGGATGCATTTATGTTTTCTTATGTGGACTTTTATATGATGGCATCATGCGTTGATTTATCACATGTTATGCATAGGAAATGCCATGTTTTATTTTTGCCACATGTTTCTCTCATGAATGAATGCCTAATACAATGTAAAGAATATGGGATCAATGTAAATGAAATGTAAAATAATATGGATGAACACTTAATAAAATGTAGAATGATATGGAACAAATGCAAATGGAATGTAAAATGAATGCAAATGAAATGCAAATGACATGTAAAATGAATGCAAATGAAATGTGAAGATAATATAAATGTCATTTTTATGCAAAGATGTATTGCTTTGGATCATTATGGACTTTTGACATATATAGGAATTTAGGACAACAATGCTTTTGATGTATTAGAGTATGAGACAAACATAGTGGATGAATAAGACATAGAAAATGGAAGAGATGAGATGAGGATTTGTTAGTATGATGAGAAGGCTTTTTATTTTGTAAAGTAAACTATATGTCAAACAGAGCTTTATTCTAATATGGAAAATGGAGTGCAATATGTCATGGCATAAACGGCCAGAGCGCAGAATGCAAACCTTTTGCATAAACAAGCACGATGAAGACAGAAAATGACCTTGTCCTTCCTAAGGCATATATACATGCCTCAGACTCTCAAAGGTACATTTTAATAGGTATAAAATAAAAGATAACCATGAACCATCCCGGCTACTCTCATAGATCAATTTATATCATCAAGTGGAATAGGAACATGATCAAAGAAAAAATAAAGCAAAAATAAATCACTCACTAAATAGTGTGAGCCAACAGCTATTCTTGTCCATTATTACTTTTTTTTTAGGTTTTGAGGTCTTTAGATAGCGTTTGATAGGCTGATATTTGATGGTTTTGATTGTTGATTTAGTTGATAGGTTCATGGTGACATGTTGGATTCACTATCAGTTCATGTTGTTTAGATAGTGTGATTGTCATTGAAGAGTTGTACTTTTTGATTCAATCTACAAAGTGAAAGTATTCACACAAAAGGGGTGATTAACCATAGTGACTATTGACAAGGTTTATTACAAGTTTTTGATGGGTTTTTTTCTTTTTAGGGTTTTTGAGGATATTTGATGTTTTTGGTGTAACTAGTTTCTTCAAGACATTTTATGATTTTTAGGATTTTCTTCAAGACATTTTATGATCAAGGAATAGAAAAAGGGGAGAAAACTAGATGGAATCCTGATAGATTTGTTGTCTCCTAATTTAATAGTTTTAAAAACAACCAAGAAACCAAACAAATGCATCTAAGGCTAGCAAATTCCTATGATAGATACACTAGACTACAATCTTGGGCCAACTATAAGGCATAACTCCTTCTACTTTAGGCTCTTCAAGACCAAGGTAGGTGGACCTTAGATTCAATTGATACCATACCAGTGCAAAAACATATCCCTGAACCTATTAAGTAGAAGAAAACCCCTTATATCTCCTAAAGCCTTATGCACTAACAAAGAAATGCAGTAGCTAATTACAACTCTATGAAACACACAATCTGAGTGAGGGTTAAAATTTGATAACTCTTCAACATAAAAGGGTAAAACACATTTGATTAATAATGTTGAATTCAGCAAAACCTTAGATATGCAGCAGTAAGACTTTAATGATCCTATAGTTGACCAATGCGTAATCCATTAGGCAAATCCATGAATCAAATGCATATATATGGATACCTGATACTTATGTATATATTTAGATATGTGATCTATCTATTTACCTTGTAAATAAACATCTGTGCTCAATCCAAACCCCATTCTTACATGATACCCTTCTCAATAAACCTACAAGTTGATTCACTAAAGCATTTACATAACCCCTTGAGTTACAAGAAATAATAAGACAACATATAGCCTTAAGGGACTGCAACTATGATCTAGGATCTTTCTTCAAAGATCGTAAAACATTGAAGCTCACTGAGATAGGAGACAAGATTCAAGATGAAACTCAACCTAGTGTTATTTGTATTAATTTTTTTGAAAACAATACAACCATATGCATGAAATGAAAACGTGAACACACCTAACAGATCTAAACTATCTGTATTATCCTTCCTAACATTGTTCATACAAGAGAATTATGCTGAAAGAAATGGTGTCACAATCACGTGAACACATCAAAAACTAGAACTAGGACCTAGTATCATAGTAGTGAGTGGTTTTTTCTCCAAAAAAACTGGAGCCTCTAAAATGAGAAAGAATGAGAAAGATATAGGATGAAGGAATTCTCAGATCTACTTTACATTTGACATGTATCCACTCAAAATTCCTTCCCAAGAAGATGAAAAAAGGTCTTTCTACCCTCTCTCTTCATTAGGTGAATCAAATCTTCATCATTTAGCCTCCCAAATGCAAAAATATCTCAGAATGTAATGATGAAAAAAAGTAATTGATTCTGATGTTAAAATGAATTCATAGTAAAAAGTGAGAATTAGTTGAAAGTAACCTCCAGAATGCAAGAAAATTGTTAAAAGATGATGTTCTTCACATTCAGATCCCAACAAGCCTTTAAAACTATCCTCTTACCAATTTTGATGATCCATGATGAAAACTATTCATTTTGCTGAGAATGCCCCAAAATTTATAAATTAGCTTACAAACTGAACCAATGAAGACCTATGCAAAAATTGACATTAGATTTAGGAATTTTGTCTTGTTTTAGTTCTGGTGGTATATTAGAGGGTCTATTTTGGATAAAAATTGCCCCTGTTATGGCCTTCTGAAGTTTATACCTCTGTCTCATGGCTTCCATATAATTTTGCAAAAATTTATCCCTTTTCAAAATTCAAAACTATAGAATAAATCCTCACTTAGATTTAAAGCTTTCTGACTTGCACGTAAATCTGAGGAGGAAAAAATTAATTAATTTGAAACCTTTAAAAATGCTTACCTTTTCAATTTGGGTCAAACTAGGTTGATCGACCTTGACACGCGGTGCATTCTAATTAGTCCTCTATTTTGCCACCTCACTATGCCACCTAAATGCCACATCACACTCACTATGTCACTATATTAGCAGGTGAGCAACTTCCTCTTAGTGATGTAGCGAGAACCCTTAGATCTGCCACATGGCACAATCTAGTACACTTCATAAATCTAATCACCACTGACTCACCCAACTGGTTGCCACTTGTCATTCAATGGTTCACAAATGGCAGTGCAACTGGGACCCACATTGCATTTTGACTCTTGCCAAATTTTGGAGGTTTTTTGACAACTCGTTAGCTAGAAAACCTTGGATTTTTTGGCTAGCGTAGTAGCGACTGGCCTGATTTTGCATTTTTCAAGCGGCTTCATATGCTGAAATCACCATTTTCATATGCGTTTCTATTCAAAATATACCTCTAACTATGTCTTCCTGGAAGACCATAGGCCCCATAGTAAAGCTAGCACTTCAAAAGAGCTTGTCTTAAAGACATATTGCATTGTGTAATGAATGGTATTTAAAAATCTCTTAACTCCTACTCCCACCGAATGTGGGATAAAGAGTTTTAAGTGTTTCTCCATTGAACACAGACTTCCTCTTTTTTTTAACCTATTGTGGATTCTCCTTTATAAATTGTGTGGCTTTCATTTTAATTTTGGATTTGGTGGCCTCTTACTCCTAACGTGGAGTTTATTCATGCTTAGCATGGCCTTGGATATTGACGTGGAGTACGCAACAGAAGGGAAATGTAAATGATAAAGCTTTCTAATATACTCAGTTCATAACAATACAGAGAATCACAAATAGAGAATTATAATTATGAAAATGAAGAAACCACAAGATATGAACCAAAAACCTAATTCTTCTTTTCATTATTCCATTTTAGATCACATTCTCCATTCATCAATTCTCATTCACTCCTCCTACTCTGCCCTCCTACTATTAGAGATTTTATTGCATTGTATATATAACTTTGTAAAAACTAAATAGACCCAATAACTTCCCATAACCGGCTCCTCAACTAACCCTAACTTCTAAAAAACTCATTATTGTATCAACGACACTAATGTTTGTCCCCCTAATTATATCATTAAAACAATCATTTTAAAACCAAGACATAACCCAATAATTAAAATAAATTATGCATACAGAATCTTGGATCATTGAATAATTTCTAGTCTCATGATGCCCCTGCATCATACTCCTAGGGACAGAAAAATTCAAGTCCCCTTGAATTGTTGTGACCTTCTTCCAGATTTTCCAATTGTATGGTATCACAATGATGACTGAATTTATACCCCTTACCATAATATACAGGTTCCAATCTATAGGGTGAATGCCCTTCTTGGCATGTGTAATGATAACTTTCTGGAATTTTGGAGCAAATATAGTAGTTAGAATCATTATATCATCTCTATAAAAATACCAATCAACTTGATCCATAATCTAGTCCTCTTCCTGTTTGCACATCTCTAGAGTATCACATTCAACAACAAATACTTCATCCTTTACATCAATAGTCCTCTCCTCAGCATCTAATTTTTTCTCTACATTTTTTCCTTCCTAATCAATTGTGTCAACATCTCCATCATCCAGGAAATTTATTTCTTCAACCATACCTATCACCAACTCTCCCTCATCTGCAAGAACCTTTTCCTCACAAGGTTCAACAACAACCTCTTATTGTTCACTCTCACTCTCACTCTCTACACCAGCATTCATCTGATGTCTATGCCCTTCCAATGGAATGTGTACCACTTCTTGATCCTTGTCTTCATCAATAGCTTCATCTTCATCTACTACTTGTTCCAAAAGCAATGTTATCCTCTCCCACTTTGCAATACTCTTATCTAACTCTTCTCTAAGATTCTTGTAACTTTTTCCTTCTATTTCTTCCAAAACCCTTCTTAGGCCACTCAACTCCTCTTGTCTCATCCATTCTATTTCTTTTTTTCTTGCTTCTTCTTCCTTCTTCTTTATTTCTCTTTCTTTTCTCTCCTTTTTATCCCTGTACAAGTACTCCTTCAATGCCTTAATTATTTCTCTTTCACTCTTTGTCAAAACCATCTTCTCAAACCAATCTAGGTTTCATTAGATATCCAGCCACCACCTTGGAACACTCTCAGAGGATAGTTCAACTCCAAGCATCAATAAGGGACCTTCAACCTGGAAAATCCTAGATCTTCTTCCCAGACCTTTTGCTATGCTCTGATACCAATCTGATGTGGAGTGCATAGTAGAAGGGAAATGTAAATGGTAAAGCTTTCTAATATACTCAGTTCATAACAATACAAAGAATCACAAATAGAGAATTATAACTATGAAAATGAAGAAACCACAAGATATGAACCAGAAACCTAATTCTTCTTTTCATTATTCCATTTCAAATTACATTCTCCATTCATCAATTCCCATTCATTCCTCCTACTCTACCTTATTCTACCCTCCTACTATCAAATATTTTATTGCATTGTATATATAACTTTGCAAAAACTAAATAGACCCAATAACTTCCCATAACCGACTCCTCAACTAACCCTAACTTCTAAACAACTCATTATTGTATCAATGACACTAATGTTTGTCCCCCCGATTATATCATTAAAACAATCTTTTTAAGACCAAGACATAACCCAACAATTAAAATAAATTATGTTTATAGAATCTTGGATCATTGAATAATTTCTAGTCTCATGATGCCCTTGCATCAGATATTCCTTTTTGCAATGTCTCGCCTACTTCTTGTCTAATATCAAAATGTGGATGCTTATTGCCTGTTGTGGACTGATGGCTTTACTCCAATACTATAAATTTTTCTTTTCATGGGCTTTGGCTTCTTATAGCCGCTTTGATGTGAAGTGTGGGTTTCTAAGCTTCCTGCTACATAGGTTCATTCTAATGTTGCATCTTCTAAAGAATGCATTTTTTATGCTACCGCATTGGGTGTCTTTTCTCCTTACTGTCATCTACCTTACACATGGCCTCTGCTCTTTTGTGTTGATTTCCCATGGTTTTATTAGACTTAGGATGCTCATTGCCTACTGTGGAGCTTTTACTCATAAGTTGCAGCTTTATCCTTTATAGCATGAGCTCCCTTTTTTGTTTTGGCGCAGTCCTTACCCTAGTTGAACTTCCCATAGCTAGTTGTTCTTTTGCCTAAAATTTCTTGAGGCTCATAACATTGATGTGGCTTCTCTTATAGCTATTATAAATTTATTTTAGAATATTTGTGGGCTCCCCCTAAATATGCTCTGTTTCTTTGATGGCATCTACCTCTGCTTCTGACCATAGCCCATGGACATTTTTGCTAAAGGTTTTTCAAATTTCTTCAAAAAAGGCATAAAAATAGCAGTTGGACACCTCTTAGGCTGGTTTAGGTCCTTTTTCTTAATGTTAGGATGTTTCAACATTAGAAACAATCTAAATTTATATTGCAACATGGATTAGTCATCTTTCACAAGCCGCCCTTTCTTTGTTGCAGGTTCCTCTACAATTGGACTGCATTGTTTACACTTGGAAATTGTAGTGGATTTTGTAGCTTGCAATGTGGTTGTGCCAAATAGCATCATCATCTTATATGCTTTCATCATCCTTTAGCCAGCTCCCTCCTATTTGTGACATTTGAAATGGAGCTATTTACACATTTTGTTTTTTTTTAAAACTCCCCAATTTTGGAGCTACTTGATCAAGAACAATTCCACTAATAATGACATTGAAAATGGTTGTGAATGTTTCACAACCACTAGTTTCTCCATGTCTAACAAGGACACCTACATATCAAAGAAGCAATTCCCACACACCAAACACTAACCATATGTAAATCCTACACCCAATCCTTTCACAACATCCCCTTTCTTCCCTAGCTTTAGAGTAGTTCCAAGAGCTCTTGAATAAGCTTGATGATGGGGACACAACCCAAGCATAGAATGGACACAACAAGAAAAAGGAAATTGTATTAACTATGAAAATAAGCTAGTATATTCAGTACAAAGAAAATAGACTTCAAAACATGCCCTAAGGGCTTACAATAGCATAAATCTGGAGATAATTTTCCCTTTTAGTACCTCCTCTCAAACTCCACTCCGAACTGCCTTTTACAATGCCAGAAAAGTCCTTAAATAGGCCCTAGAGGGTTAAGGACTAGGAATACATTCTAGAAAGTACTATTTAGCATCCACCGACCAAATAGAAGGCTCCAGAAGTTGTGTTAGGGGTCAACGCAAATCTAGAAGAATCTAGAAACGGTAACCAAACTTTCAGGAGGCATAACTTTTGAACAGTAGCTCTGATTGACGAACCGTTTACGTTTTTGAAAATCTCCCGAAGTTCTCTATAGCTTTATGGATCAGCTTCACTCATTCCCCATTTTTGGCAATTTTTGAATTCATTTAATGCCCCTAACCTAACTTTGAAGTATTCTTAGGAGGTCTCCAAAACTTGAAAAACTACGATAACTTTCAAACCGTGGGGCCTTTTGACCTAATTCTTTTTTTTGAATGCTTTAAATTAAAATTACATTCGTCTAGCCAATTTACACCTCCTATTTCACCAAAATGATGGCTTAATTACATAATCCTATTTTTTTGGCATTTACACATATCCCAAGGTGTTCAAATACTCTATCCTAGAATATTGGTAGTGGAACTATGAGAGTTGGAACCTTTATTTGACCCAAATGGGTATCAAAAAATGAAAAAAAATGAAACAAAAACTAAGTCTAAGTACATTTTTTTGGGTGACACAGGATTGCCCTTATACCTCTGGATGCTCTTGCATCAGACACCCAGGGTAGATTGAAAAGTGACCCTGTCACTTTATGAATGGTAGAGGAAATCCCAAATGGGAAACGTCAGCTACTGAAATCCAACTTAAGACCTCTATTGGCCATCCTTTCCACTTGACCAAATACTCTTCATACTGCCTATTTCTGGTACTCCTACCCACACGATGATCTAGAATATCTTCTATCTCCTTCTTCTTAGAAGCAGGAATTGGACATGGCTCTAACATCAGCTCCTCATCTGCACCATCATCATGATACTCTGTTAAGTCTACAATGTTGAAAATAGGAGAAATGTGAATAGCATCTTGCAACTCCACCTCATATGCATTTCCTGAGTTATGTTTCTTCAAAATTTTGTAGGGGCCAAATTTCTTCATTTTCAGCTTGTTGTAAGTACCGGCTGGAAATCTTTCTTTTCTTAAGTGTACCATGACTAGATCCCCTACTTCAAATTCCTTATGTCTTCTCCTTTGATCAGCCCTAGTTTCTTACTCTTGATTCATCTTGATAATGTGTGCTTGAACCTCCTCATGTAGACACTTGATATGTTCAGCAAATTCTTCAGCTTCAGCACTTGTCTTCTCCCCTTGTTCTATCTTCCTCAATTCTGGTGCAGTCCTTGGGCTACTTCCTTATACAATTTGGAATGGTGATTTATCTTTACTCATATTTATAGAGTTATTGTAAGAAAACTCTACTTTTGGTAGAATCAAATCCCATCCCTTGGGCTTATCCCCAACTAAACATCTCAGCAAATTGCCTAGACTTCTATTTACCACTTCTGTTTTGCCATCAGTCTGTGGGTGATGTGTGGAACTTAATTTCAAGTATGTTCTCAACTTTTTCCACAATGTTCTCCAAAAATACCCCACAAATTTAGTATCTCTATCAGAAACTATACTCCTTGGGAGACCATGTAGTCTTACCACCTCTTTGAAAAAAAAGTCTGCAATATGGACAGCATCATGAGTTTTGTGGCATGGAATGAAATGTGCCATTTTCGAGAACCTATCAACCACCATAAATACTGAGTCATTACCCCTTTGTGTCCTTAGAAATCCAAGAACAAAATCCATACTTATGTCCTCCCATGGCTTTGATGGAACAGGCAATGGCTGATATAGTCCAGTATTGTGGCTAAATCCCTTGGCAACTCTATACAAACTTCTTTACATCTTGTGAAATCTGAGGCCAAAAATAATGTTCTCTAAGAATGGAAATGGTCTCATCTCAACCAAAATGTCCTGCCAACCCTCCACTATATTTCTCCTTAATTAGATTTTCCCTCATGGAACTCCTTGGAATGCAAAATTGACTGACCTTGAATAACATACCATCCTGAAGCAGATAGTCTAACCACTTAGTTCTGTCTACAACAATAGGCTCTTTACAAGCTTTTCATGCTTCAAGAAAATTAGGATCCTCAGGGTACAAATTCTTGAGTTCATCAAACCCAACTACTTCAACTTGCATAACTGTAAGCAACAACTGTCTCCTGCTTAGTGCATCTACAACCCTATTAGATTTTCCACTTTTATGCTTCCACACAAATGTATAGCTCTACAAGAACTCTACCCACTTCATATGCCTCTGATTCAATTTACCTTGGCTATTTAGGTACTGTAATGCCTAGTGGTCAATATACAAAAAAAATTCCTTTGGCAATAAATAATGCCTCCATTTCTTTAAGGCTTGAACTATTGCATAGAACTCTTGATCATAAATAGAATACTTCTTCTTTGCATCATTTAATTTTTTGCTAAAATATGCAATAGGCTTACCTTATTGGCTTAATACAGCCCCAATAGCACTGCCACTAGCATCACAATCCACCTGGAAAACCTTTCTAAAATTTGGAAGTGCTAACACAGGCTGTTCTGTCACCTTTTTCTTTAGTAATTCAAAACTTCTTGCAGCTGTTGTAGTCCATTTGAACTCTTTTCTATCCCCTCTTATGGTGTCAGTTAGGGGTGCACATATGCCACTAAAATTCTTAATAAACTTCCTGTAAAAAATAAATAGGCCATGAAATGATCTTACCTCAATAGCAGACCTTGGAGTAGGCCATTCAAAGATGGCTTTTACCTTCTCTGGATCCATTTTGAGACCTTCAGGTGATATAAAAAACCCTAAATAGACTAACTCCCTTTTTGCAAAGATACACTTCTTCAGATTAATTAATAGTTTCTCTTCCCTTAACCTTTCAAGGACACTATGGATATGTAATAAATGTTCTTCTAAAGTCTTGCTAAAAATTAAAATATCATCCAAATAGACAATAACAAATTTTCCCAAGAAATTCTTAAGTACCTCATTCATAAGCCGCATGAAGGTGCTTGGGGTGTTTGTCAATCCAAAGGGCATGACTAACCATTCATAAAGGCCCTCCTTGGTCTTGAAGGTTGTTTTCCACTCATCTCATTCTCGAATTTGTATCTAGTGATAACCACTCTTGAGATCTATCTTTTTGAAGTACTGAGCTCCACTCAAATAGTCCATAATATCATCCATTCTTGGCAAAGGAAACTGATACTTGATGGTTATCCTATTTATAGCTCGAGAATCTGTACACATCCTCCACTCTCCATCCTTCTTTGGTGTGAGTACTGTAGGTACTACACATGGACTTAGGCTCTCCCAAATCAAGCCCTTCCTCAATAGCTCCTGAACTTGTCTATTTACCTCCTCAGTTTTAGTAGGAGTCATCCTATGAGTAGCCTTGTTAGGTAAACTAGCTCTTGGGATTAAATCTATCTAATGACTAATTTGCCTTACTTGTTGCAATCCTTCTGGAACATTATCAGAGATAATATCTCCAAACTCCCCTAGTAAATCTAAAACTTCAAGTGGTATTTCACTACTACCTTCTTTATCTTTCCTAGGAATCAAAGCATAGCACATACGTTGATGTTTCATGCCATCTAAAAACTTCTTTCCATCAACAAGACAAATCCTAGTACTGCTACATACCTTTTCACCTTCCTTTTTCATGGGCTTCAATTTGTGGCGAACTCCATCCTTTGTTAGAGAGTATGTGTTTTCATGTCCATCATGTACTACATGTCTATCAAATTGCCATGGTCTACCCAAAAATATATGGAAAACATCCATTTGAATAACATCACAGAGAACTTCATCATGGTAACTCCCAATTTTGAATTTCACTAAACATTGTTCACTTACCAGGACCTTATGATCATCTTTCACCCAAGCAATCCGATAGGGCTAGGGATGTTTCTCCCTCTTGAGCTTCAGCTTAGAGACCATCTCCTCTGATACCAAGTTATCAGTGCTACCACCATCAATGATCACATCACAACATTTTTCTTCACATTTGCACCTGGTACAAAATAAACTCCTCCTTTGTCCTGGTTCAATCTCGCCACATAGTAAGACCCTTTCATTTACTAAAGTTTCTCCTCTTTTTGCATCCTCTAAATGTGATGATTGTGCATCTTCATCCACATGAGCAACCCTAGCTTGACCCTTAGCTCTCTTATCTATCCTTCCTTGTTGTTGAGGGCATTCAAAGGCATGATGACCTTCTTCATTGCAATGGAAATAGGTACCACAAAATCCTTCACTTCCTTGTCCATGTCCTCTATCTCTTCCTCTCTAATTTCCAAAGTCTTGATCATGAGAGTGGTTGAAACCCTCATTCCTCTAGTTCCTGCTAGTACCCACATCTTTATTCTTCTTTTTGGTTTCATTGCGGCCTCCAGATGACCTACCACTACCCCTTCCTCCTTGACCACACCCTCTTTGTCTCCCTTCAAACCACTTATTAAGCTTCTCTTCAACTTGTAGGGTAAACTGGTATGCCTCTTCAACGATGGTCATTCTTACCAGACTTAATTCCTCCTAGATTCTAGGTCGCAACCCACTGATATAATGAGAAACCTTCTCCTTATTTGCTTCTACATGCCCTACTCTAATCAAAAGTTGATAAACCTCCTCTGTATATTCTTGGATTGATCTTCTTGCTTGCTTTAACCCATGCATCTTCTTAAACAAATCAAGCTCCTAGTCCATAGGAATGAATTGCTTCTTCAATTTGTCCACCATGTGATCCCACCTTGTGATATTCTCCTTTCCTCTTCTATTTCTTTCCAATTGAACCTCTTGCGACTAGATTTTGGCATGGCCTTTCAGTTTCCAATCGATCAACTCATCTAGTTTCAAATTTCCTAAAAATACACCCACATCAATTGTAGGTCTTTTTCCAAACTTAGTAATGGCCCTAAACAGCCTTTCCTCTACCTAATTCATAACTTCCTCATCAAATTCCCCTTTTGGTACAATTTCATCTTCATTTTCATCCTTACTGTCATCACCTACGACAACATTTGTTCCTCTACGGAGCTCCTCCTGCAATGCTTGTACCTGCCTTCGGAGGGCTCTAACCTCCTCAAGATTAACAGCTCTAGCCCTTCCACCATGCTCTCTTCATGGAGGCATCTTCTTAACTCAAAACCACAACCACATAGTCATGGTGCAAACTACCTCACAGTCGGTGCTCTATCTACACACTTAGGAAAACTAGGCTCTGATACCACTTGATGAGAACACAACCCAAACATAGAATGGACACAACAGGAAAAAGGAAATCGTATTAACTATGAAAATAAGCTAGTACATTTAGTACAGAGAAAATAGACTTCAAAACATGCCCTAAGGGCTTACAATAGCATAAATCTAGAGATAATTTCTCCTTTTAGTACCTCCTCTCAAACTCCACTCCGAATTGCCTTTTACAATGTTAGAAAAGTCCTTAAATAGGCCCCAGAGGGTTAAGGACTAGGAATACATTCTAGAAAGTGCTAGTTGGCATCCACTGACCAAATAGAAGGCTCCAGAAGCTACGTTAGAAGTCAACACAAATCTAGAAGAATCCTAAAATGGTAACCGAACTTCTGGGAGGCATAACTTTTGAACCGTAGCTTCGATTGACAAACTGTTTACATTTTTGGAAAGCTCTGGAAGCACTCTATAGCCTTATGGACTAGCTTTGCTCATCCCCCATTTTTTAGCTCTTTTTGAGGTAATTTAATGCCCCTAACCTAACTTTGAAGCATTCTTAGGAGGTCTCCAAAACTCAAAAAACTGTGATAACTTTCACACTGTGGGGCCTTTTGACCTAATTCTTTTTTTGGAATGCTCTAAATTACAATTACATTCATCTAGCCAATTTACACCTCCTAGTTCACCAAAATGATGGCTCAATTACATACTCCTATTTTTTTAGTATTTACACGTATCCCAAGGTGTTCAAATACTCTATCCTATAATACTGATAGTGGAACTGTGAGATTTGGAACCTTTATTTGATCCAAAAGTGTCATGTCTCCTTTTCAAATAATTAAAAATAATAATCTTTTCTAAGGCAGGCAGGCCCAAAAAGGTGAAGTTTCAGAAAAAGGGGATAATCTTTGGAAGCTAATGGACTAAGAAATGAAAATTATTATTAAAATATGTTTTATTAACCCTTCTTGGACGTGATTTAGGGTTATGCCCTCTTTTAAGGAGTTTGGAGGCATTTTGGGCTCATTCCAGAACTTGATTTTTGCTCATTTCTTTGTTGTTCTTCAGAGGCTGCCAAACCTGTGGAGAAGGAGACCAAAGAATGGGAGTTTTCAGGTTTCTAGGAAGGATAAGGATGGTAATTTGAATCCATTCCATGTGCATGCTCATACAGAATTTTCCTTTGTGTTGAACAATGCAGATTTGTGGATTTTCGGGTGTGTTTTTTGTAAGAGTTTGGTGTTTCTAGTTGAGTATTTCATATCAGTTTGGGTTGCTGCTATATTTCAGACTTTTAGATGTTAAAATAGAGCCAAATATATGTATTTGTTCATTATTATACTTTTGTGGTAGATTATTAGTGTTTTTGTGGTGTTTTCAGACTATTATGTGTTGTTTTCGAGAGTCCGATGAGCATTGTTTTTTATCCTCTATTTGGGAGTTGTTGTGTAAATTTTATACGGATCTGAAAATTTCATTTTGCAGGATATTATGCTGCTGAAATTTCTATAAAAGTGTCCACTTTCAGATTTATTAATAATATGTGAAGCTGTGAAGTTTTTGGCACTATTTTCGGCATACCCAATTTGGGGTTTATTGAGAATTTGGTGGATCTTTGAAATATTGGTTATTTGATTTTAAAGATTTGATTAGAGGCTTGAAATATCATATAAAATTAGAAAAGGGACATTTTAGTGGTATCAGAGCTATGATCTTGCCAGCCTGAGGGTTTGTAGAAGTTTGCATGTCAGTTTTGACAACTACCCAAATCTTGCATGTCATAATTTATGGTTGCATGTTGCTTCTAATTAGCTGCATGTCAAAATTTATGGTTACATGTTACTTCTAATCATTTTCATGTTAGATCTTGGTGAATTTGGTGGTTGCATGTTGCTTCTAATTAGGTGCATGTCAAAATCTATGGTTGCATGCTACTTCTAATCATTTGCATGTTAGTTCTTGGTGTTTGAAGAAGTTATAACCTATTGGGGTTACACTCTACTTTATCCAGAATGGATAGGTATAGTACAGATTCTTAGAGGACACAATCTTGGATAATTGATATCCAGAGTCAAAACAGTAAGAAGGATGGTTATTTAGACATTCAAGATAAACCTAGGAAAATAAGCCATGACATGTCTGAACAATTGGTTGAGCACCATTGTATGATGAATGACATGCTATCTGACCTAGCTAAGGTGGATAAGTTGACTAGATTTCTATTTAGCAGATTTTCTCATAGGGCAGATGACACAATTACCAAAAACTTGCATGAGGAGTTTGAGAAACTAGCTTATAGCCAAGTAGAGGTCTCAGATTCTACTCCACCACAGGAGGTAGTGAGAAAGGATATTACGTAGATTGATAGTAATGGTCAATTTGATACTCAAATTGAGATAATTGTATATAGGTAATCAAAGGGTGATGTCACAAGTATTCAGGATGGTATAGCTACAACAGGCAATGACTACAGCATAGTGGGTTCAGATGATGATTATGAGGATGTTGTTGTGCATGACGGTGAGATACCTGGTAGAGATGAGCAGACATTGAGCATTCATGAATTTGCTGAGAAAGAGTACCAGGCATAGTTAGATGCTTCATCACATGAGGTTGAGGCTAGTATTACTTCACATGATTTGTCTAGCCAGCTAAAAGTGAACAAAGACAATATTGTGACTTCATTATCTCATCATGACAGGTATGTGGAGTTAGTTGGTATTGGTAATATTACTCAGGTGAGGAGTTTTCTTGAGTTACCAGCTGATTCTAGTTTACAGATATGGACTCAAGATTGTTATATTGGCATTTGGGATTCAGCTAATTGGAGATCTTTAACACTTTTTAGTAGTAGTGTCTGTTTGGGTGCTATCATGGATTTGATTAGCAGATTGCATGGTGTTGTCTTTTCTTGCACCAGCAGCTTGTTCAATGTTGGTATTAGTTTTTATACACCAGTGTTTAGCTTTGTTCATATATCCAGTCGACCATACTTGCTGGAATGTGTTGATGATCTTTCATATTTGGCAGTGTGTACAGATGAGTCCCAAGATCATATTGGCATTAATGGCATCCAAGAGGATGCAGTGGGCAATTTTGAAGACTTAGTTTCCTTGGGTACAAAGGAGTTGGACAGCAGTGCTACAATTTTTGATACTCCGTATGTTGATAGTAGCTTTAGAGTTGATTTACAGGATATGGATGGTAATACTCTAGAGACTAGTAACTTTGAGGATACTCCTTTAGACAATGCATCAAAGGAGGTTTGTAGGAGATAGTCAAGCCAGTGTCATCATGTGTCTAATCAGTTGAGAGTTAGTGAGTGAGACATTGTTATCACTTGCCAACATTTTGATGCTTCTCATCAATTGTTAGCAGTTTATGGATGGGGTTCTCCTACTAGTGATGAGCAGGGAGGCAATTATCTTTCCTTGATAGAGTTCCACTCTTTATGGGAGGCTATCCAGATTTTGAGACAGGATTATATGCAATTGGTAGTGGATAGAGATTATCTTATGGAGTAGGGTAGTACAGCATATGATGCATTGTTGGCCAAGGAAGATGAGGTGAGTGAGCTTACTGAGAAGCTTGAGGTGACTTCTGAGATTCTTGAGAGTACACAATTGGCTTTCAAGGAGTCACAGTTTCATTTGGCTAAGGTGACCATGGAGTTAGAGCAACTATAGTCTTTACTAGATTCCATACAGTCACAAGCTATGGTGTCTGATGATCTGAGGATGTCCATGGTCGAGATTGTCAAAGACAGTGGAGATGGGGATGCATCCATCCTTGATGCTAACATTGGCCTATCAGGTTCATCTCCACTAGAGTCAAGTTCAGTTGAGTTGGATGCTGTGGTAGATTGTTGTGGTATTCCTGACATGGTGGTGACCTCTAGCACTAATGACACGAAGACTAGAGATGTTGTATCAAAGACCATGTGTGATGTTGGTGATCCAATAGTTGGCATGGTTTCTACTAGTAATACTACTCCCTTGGTGATGTCTTTAGAGGTAGTAGTCAGTTCCAACTTGGTTAGTGATCAATTACAATTAGTTACATCTGGATTGCAGTCTGAGCCACTGATTGAGATTGGCGCATTCTATTAGCATTACACTGTGAAGTATGCTCATCAATTTACCTTTGATGACCATGTTGATGAGATGATGATACAGATATGTACTTTGGTTCCTAGTGCTTATCATCAGTTATGGGATAGTTTGATGCCTCGGGATGAGATTTGTGATGGGCACGACATGGTGATGGGTTTTGCAGTTGACAGCTTGATAATACGTGACTTAGAGCAGGAGTTTCAAAGTGATGCTTTAGTGGGTGTTGTTATTGATTCTACTCCTTTGGATATAAAATCTCCTGACTTAGTTGGTGATCAGTCACAGTGGGTTGTATCACTTCTTCATGGTGAGATGTTGATTGAGGTTGGTTTTTTTTATCAACATTATATTGCAAGGTATGTACATCAGTTAGCATTTGATCCTTGTGTTGAGGAGTTGATGGTAGGAAAATTTGGTTTGGGTTCCAATTCTTGCTATTTATCTTGTGATGGCTTTTCACCATCAGGGGTGCATGGGAGTTATGGTTATGAGATAGTGGTTAGTGATCTACAGAGTTGTGTTGACTACAGGAGTTGTACAATATGTGGTTTCTCCATACTTAGTATAGCTTCATTCGAGAGCATTCACCATTGTTGCAAAGTTGGATTGTACATTTCGTATAGGATAGTTGAATGTGTTGATGGTATTTACTATGTTGGTAGTTTGATTTGTCCACTTTTCTTGGGTTTTGATGTTCTAAGAGTTTGTGTCTCATGGGTTTCTGATTGTGGAAGTTGTGACTTTGGAGTTTGGTTGAGCAGTAATTGTAAGTTTGATTATGGATTCCTCTTGGTTATATTGCAGAGGATATTGCAGGAGCCTGTGTTAATTGACAATAGTATAGTTCATGACTACAATTGGCATCCAGGTGGATTGATTGGTTTATTGTTCAGCCATTGCTTGAGGACAAGCAATATTTGGAAGCGAAAGACTTGCCATGTCCACTTTTCAAA
Source organism: Cupressus sempervirens (assembly GCA_028749045.1). Lineage (NCBI taxonomy): Eukaryota > Viridiplantae > Streptophyta > Pinopsida > Cupressales > Cupressaceae > Cupressus > Cupressus sempervirens. The sequence goes on along the minus strand of CM053784.1, from coordinate 557,745,359 downwards.
TAATTAAAAATAATAATCTTTTCTAAGGCATGCAGGCCCAAAAAGGTGAAGTTTCAGAAAAAGGGGATAATCTTTGGAAGCTAATGGACTAATAAATGAAAATTATTATTAAAATATGTTTTATTAACCCCTATTGGATGTGAGTTAGGGTTATGCCCTCTTTTAAGGAGTTTGGAGGCATTTTGGGCTCATTCCAGAACTTGATTTTTGCTCATTTCTTTGTTGTTCTTCAGAGGCTGCCAAACCTGTGGAGAAGGAGACCCAAGAATGGGATTTTTCAGGTTTCCAAGAAGGCTAAGGATGGGAATTTGAAGCCATTCCATGTGCATGCTCATACAAAGTTTTCCTTTGTGCTGAACAGTGCAGATTTGTGAATTTTTGGGTGTGTTTTTTGTAAGAGTTTGGTGTTTCCAGTTGAGTATTTCATATCAGTTTGGGTTGCTGCTATATTTCAGACTTTTAGATGTTAAAATAGAGCTTAATATATGTATTTGGTTGTGATTATACTTCTTTGATAGATTATTAGTGTTTTTGTGGTATTTTCGGGTTATTCTGTGTTGTTTTCGGGAGCCCGATGAGCATTTTTTTTTTATCCTCCATTTGGGAGCTGTTGTGTAAATATTATATGGATCTAAAAATTCCATTTTGTAGGCTGTTATGCTGCTAAAATTTCTATAAAAGTGTCCACTTTCAAATTTATTCATAATATGTGAAGCTGTGAAGTTTTTGGCACTATTTTTGGCATACCCAATTTGGGGTTTATTGAGAATTTGGTGGATCCTTGAAATATTGGTTATTTGATTTTAAAGATCTGATTAGAGGCTTGAAATATCATATAAAATCAGAAAAGGGACATTTCAAAAAGGATATCAAGAAATGAAAACACATGAAACAGAAACTAAGTCTAAGTACATTTTTTTGGGTGACATAGGATTGCCCTTATACCTCTGGATGCTCCTGCATCACTTGAATAGCATAGTCCCTCCCACGAATGAATACATAGTATGCACTTGAGATATCACCTCTCTTGCCACTTTGGTTACTTTTGAGCTGAAGGGAACAACTCGTGCTTCATAAAATTCCAATAACCATACATCTCTAACATGTTATAATACTAATGAGCTAACAAAGCACATGATGTAGTACTTTTGTTGTAATTTATTGATGTATAATTCTTAATTATAGGGCTACTCATGGTGCCCTTGCTCTCGGAAGAAAATCTGGCAATTCATAATGATCAACATCATTTTAATCTCTGAGTATCTTCAATTTCACAGCTTTTCAATCTTAACAATCTAGTATAATTAGTCGGGCCCCAAAGTGGGTTCGGCTAAAATAAATTTTTTTCCAAATGACTAAATCCCCAAATTGATCTACTGAATGCCTGACACTGATTTGATGAAAAATCAATCAATTTGCATCACTTTTTAACATTTTAAAACTTATTTCACCTCTGTATGCAAATTGTCAATTTTATTCCAGGAGGTCCTTTGACTGGCCTTAAAAACTGATCCAAACACCTAGCCAAGCTCTAAAAATTGGCACGCTAATTCTTTGTTTAGCATTCTTGCACCATGTCAAATATCATCTCATGAGGAATTTGAGGTCAAAAGATATTCACTTTCAAAGTTGACGTCTCAGAACTACCTACAAGTAAACATGTTAGAAAACACTAAATTGGGTTCAGATTTGGCTTCAAAAACTAGGAAAACTAACATGTGGGAAGATGAAAAATGGGGCATTATTTCTCTATCATGAGGACAATATGAATATGTGATTTGGGCCCATGGAAAGCAGTCAAAGTGAGCTACTTGGATTTTGTGGATTGGAAACAACGGCAAAAAAGCAATTTTTGTAAATGGAATGGACCTGGAAAAGTGTGCAAATGGATTTGTAATGACTTGCAAACTGGCACACTTAAAGTACTTTTAGACTATAACACAAGGGTACAATCCATTTGATCTAGCCAATCATGGGTCTCAAGATATAACATCCCAAACAGGGGTACCAAACAATCTGCATTTGACACTAGTAAAAATATAGAAATTGCGCTTGGAATCATGTTTGAAAATTGACCAAACAGATTTTTCATGAGCTGAAACTTGAAACATAACAAGTCTCTAACATCTATAATACAACACAAAAAGAATTTTAGTTTTTTAGTCAACTGGGTCAAAGTTATAACTCATCAAATAGGGCTTCCTAGAATTATGCACAATTTGCAAAAGCATGAAAACAGTAAACTACCAACTTTGAGGGATTCAAAACTTAGTCAAACAGATTCAAAATGACTAAAAATCAAAAACATAGGTTCTTAGGTATAGACACTATATACTCCCAAAGTGAAAAATCATGAAAGATTTCTAGGTGTGAGATATTTAGATGCAAACATGACCTCCTGTCACTATTTGACACTTCGGTGAAAAATGTAGATTTGACATTTCCTCAAAACAGGATTTTGCCAAATGACTTGAAATGACATTTTATCATTACAGAACACATGGATAAGCTAGATGAAGGGTGTTAGAAACAAAAAACACCACTTAGGCCTTAGAGGTACAGTTAGGTACAATCTCATTTAAAAGCATTTTAAAAGGCTTGAATTGACTCAAAATTTCAAATAGATGCTCAAAATGAGACTACAATTTTGAGCACCAACAAGATGAAGGAGCAAAAATTGATTACACATGGTGCCTGTTTGTCAGGTTTTGACTTTTGGATGAAATTTTTCTCTTGACTCAAATTTTCATGCCAAGACACCTATTTGCCAAGTTTTCATAAAGCCATCCATTTTTTCAGGACTTTTTTCACTTTTTTCTTTTCTTTTTTTATGACTTTTTGCTATTTTTTGATTTTTTTTGAAGACTTTTTGCCATTTTTTTCATATTTTTTCTAGATTTTTAGATAGAATCAAGTGTACTTGTGAAGATGCATGTTATTGACAGACATGGGCAATGGTTCACCCTTTAGAGTCGCGAGCTGATATACTTTGGACCTAAATGATGCAGTAACTACATAAGGTCCTTCCAAATTGGGTTCAAATTTGCCTTATTTTTCTCTATGTTGTTGAGTCTTGTAGTTCATCTTCAATACTAGATCACTGATCTCAAAATGATGACCTCGAACTTTTTTGTTATAGCTCTATTTGATTTAGTTTTGGTAAGCTTGCAAATGTATCAAGGCAACTCGCCTTTGTTCATCAAGGATTTCTAGCTCATGGATTCTAGATATTTGATAGTTTTTATCATCAACAACATCTTGTAGGGATACTCTCAATGATGGAATTTCAACTTCAATAGAAGTATAACCTCAGTGCCATAGACAAGAGAGTTTGGTGTTGCACCAATAGGAGCATGTGCACTTGTTTGGTAGGTCCAATGAGCTAGATTTAGTTGTAGGTGTCAATCTCAACTAGAATCATTGACATTCTTTTGGAGAATCTTAACAATGGCATTATTAGATGCTTCTACTTAGTCATTGCCTTGTGGATAGTAAATACTAGATTATCCATAGTATATGTTGTACTTCTTGTAGAGCTTATCTACATCTTTGTTTTGAAATGAACTACCATGGTCAATAATAATAGCCAAGGGGACTCCATATTGACATATGATGTAGTTTAGAGTAAACCTTGAAATATGCTTGCTAGTGGTGAAGGTCAAAGGGACATCTTCAATTCACTTGGTAAAATATTTTTTTCTGTGATAATGAACTTTTGACCATCAAAAGATAGAGGAGAAATAGCTCCAGTAAGATCAAATGCCCATAGGGACATGGAGATATGATTGATTGCAATTCTTGTGCTGGTGTATGGATCATATTCCTATGTATCTGACATTTATGACATGTTGTGGCAAAATCATGGGTATCTTGTTCCATGGTTTCCCAATAATATCCATCTCTAAGAAGTTTCTTGGCTAGACTTAGACCATTGAAATAACCTCCAGATATACCTTCGCAAACCTTGTGTCAGGTAGTTTTAGCTTCTTGTGAGTCAAGGCATCTAAGAAGGGTTTGGTCAAAGATCTCTTGTAAAGGGTGTCATCGATGATGATGTATCTAGCGAGTTGATGGATAAAGGTTCGACAATAATTTTTGGATAAGTTGGGTGGGAGGATTTGGGCATGTCAGTAATCATAAATGTCTTGATACTAAGGAGAATTTGGACCAGCAATTTTGCACACAAACTTAGATTGAGGGAGCTTGAATGGTGGAATCAAAATTTTCTCAACAAGGAATTCACAATGTTCCATATTTTGAGGCATATCAATCATAGAAGTGATGGTAGCCATAGCTTCAGCTTGCTTGTTGTGTATTCTTGGTAGCTGATGAAAAGAGATAGTGACAAATTTAGACTTAAGGAAGTCTACCATTTTCTTATAAGGAATTACCTTATCATCTTTGGTTTCATAGTCATCATTGACTTGGTGGATGACCAACTGGGAATCACCAAAGACTTATAAATGTTGAATGTTCCATTAAATAGCTGTCTTGAGTCCTGTGATCAGTGCCTCATATTCTACTATGTTGTTCATACAATGGAATGCTATCCTGTATGGCTTGGGAATTATGTCTCCTTAGGGAGTGATAAACATAATGCCACCTCCTGAACCATTTCATGTATGTGATCCCTAAAGCTTCTATTCATTAGCTATATCCATGTTAAATATGGCTTCATCTAGAAAGTCTATCAACATGGGATGATCATCTGTCATATGTGCTTCTACTAACTAATCTATTATTACTTTCCCTTTGATTTTATTTTTATCTACATATTTATGTCAAATTGATTTAGGATCATGACCCATTTGTATAAGTGTCCTATGAGAGCGGCCCTACTTAGGAGATACTTTAGTGGGTCAATCTTAGAGATGAGCATTTTTTTTTTATGGACCATGTAATGTCTTAGCCTTTGGGCTGCAAAGACAATAGCAAAGCAAGCTCGTTCAATGAATTAATAATTTATTTCATAACCTAAAAGTGTTCTACTAATGTAATATATGGATTTCTCTATTCCTTGTTCATCATATTGTGCTAAGAGGAGCTCCTAACGTTGTATATGTAGTAGATATGTATAGAATGAATGGCTTGCCTAGAATAGGAGCCATTAAAACTAGTGGATGTAAAAGATAATCCTTGAGCTATTGGAAAGATTCTTGGCACTACTTGTTTCATTGAAAGGATACTCCCTAATGTAAGAGGTGTTGAAAGGAGTGACATTTGTCTATCTGTTGTGCAATGAATCTATAGATAGACTGTAATCTTCCTTGTAGTCCTCTTAAGGTTTTAGATTTGTTGGAGGAGACATATCAAGTATAATTTTTACTTTCTTAGGATCTATTTCAATGCCTCATTGAGAAATAATGTATACTAGGAGCTTTCCAAAAGCAACCCTAAATACACACTTTTTTGGATTTAGATAGAGCTTATGGCTTTCCATTCTATTGAATACCTAATCTAGGATGCTCAAATGATCTTTTCTTTTATAGAATTTTCAAAGTAAGTCATCAACATTTTCTTCCATTAGGATGTACATAAAATCATGGAAGATGGTAGTCATTGCTTGTTGATATGTTGCCATGACATTTTTAAGACTAAATGGCATTATGTTCCAGTAGTATGTTCTCCAAGGGCATGTAAAAGTTTTTTTGTGTTGATCTTCAGGAGCTATTCTTATTTGATTGTAGCTAGAAAATCCATCCATTAGTGATAACATATCATACCTAGCTACCATGTCTACAATGATATATATATTTGGTAAATGAAATCATCCTTAGGACATGCCTTGTTAAGATCACAAAAATTAGTGCATATCTAGATGCCCCTAGAGTATTTACTTAATGGTACTAGATTAGATATCCACTCTGCATAATCAATGGGTCTTATGAATCTAACATCCAATAATTTCTTCAATTCAACTTTGACAAAGAGGGCAACTTGAGGATGCATTTTTCTCAATTTTTTATTTACTAGTTTTATTCTTGGTTTTACTGGCAAGTGATGAAGAACTAGTTCCAAATCTAATCTTGGCATGTCTACATAAGAACAAGAAAAGTTGATCTACCTCTCTAGAAAGAATCTCACAAATTCATCATTTTCCTCTGGTGATAATGAGGTTGCAAAATGTATGACCTTGAGGTTGTTAGGAGTTCCAAGATTAATCTCTTCTGTCATTTCCACAAGTAATGTTGTTCTTTCCTTCAATGGGGGTGTGTCCAATCTTCTATCCTTGGGTGCCTTAGAGAGGTTTTCACCCTCAAATACATCCTTTATTTTTGTTTTTTCATGGTCTAATGGTGCCCTTTGGTTTTCACCAAGAGACCTACTATTGTCTTTTCTTGTTATCTTCTCAATTTTGCAACTAGAAGATTGAGTTGACTCCCCAAAATATGCCATGACATTTAGATCAATGGAAAATCTAGATTTGTGATTGCCTTGCAGTAAATCTTCATGAAGCTCAAAGAATTTTGTGATGGCATCATCATTTTCAAACTAGTCAAATGTTGGTGGTCCTTGTTGGTCCCAATCAATAAGTTCAGGGAAAACTAGGGAAATGCCATCATCGATATTGAATAAGCTTTGGTCTAAGGCATATATATGGATAGTTACTTTAGTAAAATATCATTGAGATCATGTTTAGAAGTAGGAGGGCTTGGATCCAAGAATGTTTTGATCCAAGGTGAAGAATTGGTTAGAGTGATACGAGGATTTTTGTTCCATAGGTAGGCTATTCGAGTCAGAAAAAATATGATCAAGACTGAGGGAGGTATCAACATCATCAATGTTGGATACAGATTGGGTAGGTTTGGGTTTAGTGTTCTCAGATGCCTTATTATCATTTGAAGCATTCACATCCTTAGACAAGGATAACTCAATATTAGGAAGACCCAAAACAAATGGTTTGAATCCAAGTCCCAAGCTACGAGGTCATCCTGATGTAGTGATGGGTTGAACAATGCCTTGCTTTTGACATCCTAGGCCACTACATCTATCATATCCATTTTTCTACATGATGGTGAATCTAGGTCCATACTTATCAAGGGATATAGGAGTAAGTTCTTGTTTTGATTTAGCCTTTTCAATCCATGTAGAGGTATTTTCATAGACATGTTCTTCATGTAGTCTGCCTCCACTAGTGAAAGCCATAGAAGGTTTCTTTTGAAATGTGAACTTAGGCTTGTTCTGTATAAGCTGAGGTTTACCATATGACTTGGGGGATAAAGGAAGTTTCCCAATGTGAAAGGAATGTGACATGGAGTACTCACTATAACACTGGTCTTGGATTTTGAGCTTTCCTTTGAATGCTAGTGTGAGTATGGAAGAATTGACATACTTGGAGGACTCAAGTGGATTTTCTTCATCGTTTGTTGACAATTGGTATGTAGTGGTTCCTCTAAGATTGGCACAAAATTGGAAGGGATCTAGATCACCTAGATTGGTGACCTCTACATTATTATAGGAGAATTTTAAACATTGGTGGTATGTAGAAGGCGCTACTTTCATAGCATGGATCCATGGGTAGCCTAGTATCATGTTGTAGTTAATTTCTATATCTAGGACCTAGAATAAAGTATTCTTAGTAGTTGAACCAACTCTGATAGGTAATATGATGAGTACTATAGAGAAGCACCCACCATCAGCATAGGCTTTGATCATGATCCTTTGAGAGGGATCCACATCATTTTCAGAATAACCCAAACCTTTGACTACTTTTAGTGTACAAATATTCAGCCTTGCTCCCCCATCTATCAAGACACATTTGACTTTAACATTATGGAAAAATATCTCAAGGTGAAGGGGATCATTGTGGTTTGTTCTATCTTTAGGAATATCTTGAGGGGAAAAGGTGACATGTTGTGATGTAGAGAGGTTGCCAACCATAGCTTAGAACTAGGTAACATTGATGTTATCTGGGACTACTGACTCTTTAAGGGCTTGATCCAAGATCTTTTGGTGTTGGGGGGATGCACGTAGTAGGTCCAAGATGGATATTTACATAGGGGTCTTGTTGACCTATTCAACAAGGCTATAATTATATGAAGTAGGAGAAGTAGGTCTACTAGGGGGTGCAGGCCTAGTAGAAGTAGTAGGTCTAGTTGGGGCTCCAGGTAGGGTGATCTTGGTATGGCATGTAGTGGCAATGCAACAAGGTTCTTCAACCTTCAAGGTGAATGTGGATATGTAAGAATTTCACTCATTGAAGCAATTGATGGTATAGTCATATCCAATGCATGTGTAATTCATATTACCTTGTGAGTTTGAGTTTGAACTTGAGGGTTTCTCTTTGTCATAATTACCCAAAGGATCTTTGAAGATAGTGTGATCAGATTTGGACGCTAGTATTGATGGATCAACTATGACTACACCATCATCAATGAGGTTTTGTATTGCATCCTTTAGTTGGAAACATGATGAGGTCTTATGTCCTTTGGTGCGGCAGTAATCACTAAAAATTTTGTCATCCCACCTATCTACTTTAGTTAATGGTTCATCTTTGATAGGAAGTAACTATAGAAAGTTTTTATTGAATAACTATTGTAGTGCAATCTCAAGAGGTATCCCCAATGGTGTGAATTTCCTGTCCTTAGTTCTAGGATGTCTTTGGGGTTTGTCCTACATGGAAGTCTTACTCTTCTATTGTGGGGCTAATGTTTGATTGGGAGTTTGTGAATTCATAGGGTTTGCACCTTTCAAAATCAATTAAAGTTGTATTGTACTAATCGTACATGCATCAAAAATAGCATCATTGGTCACATTCTTGTTTTTGGAGAAAAAAAATTTCCTTGTCATTAGAGGAAATGGTGTTTGTGTTTTCCTTGTTCATCTTAAGGATTCCCTTACGGATAAGAGCATCTTCAATGCTAGCCCCTTTTTTCATCAGTTTAGAAATGGTTCTTGGACTTTTGATTTTGAGTTCATACGTTAAGTCTAGGACTAAGTTTTCAATGCATAGGTTAACTTGTTCTTCTTCAAGAATATCTAGTGAGCATTGACTGACTAAGCTTCTCCAACATAGTAAGAACGTGATGAATAGTTCTCCTATCTGTTGTTTAACTGAGCATAGATTGAAAAGTGTCACCTCATTTGTAATGTTAAAGACAAAGTACGAGATGAACTTGTCTGCTAGATTTGACCAAGATTTGATATTACTAGGAAGTTTGGAGTACCATTCAAGTGTGGACCCACCTAGAGAATGAGGGAACAATCTCATGAGGTAAGTGGGCTGATCACTAAGTTCTGTACAATAAGCATAGAATTCTCAGATGTGATTAATAGGGTTTTCTTATCCTTGGTATTTTTCAAACCTTGGAGCCTCAAAGTGTTTTGGGAATGGACACATATACAAACTTTTATCAAATGGATTAGGACATAGGTCCCTCTCTGTATATAGAGCCTATTTCTTTTGGACTCCCAATGCCTCGACTTGTTTGGAAAGTTGTTTGAATTGTCGCAATAGCTCTTCATTAGGTTTCTGCATGATAGCTTTCCCTTCAAGTCTTTTGTGCCTATGAGTAGACCATTTGTTGTGGCAAGAGCTATGTCTACTCAATTCTGACATTTCTATGTCTGATGAGTCTGGTAATATGTAACTAGGTGGTGGAGGTATGGTAGTACCTTGAAGACAAAAGGGTCCCTATTGTGACACATGTTGGGGTACTTGTTGTGGTATTTGTTGGGGCAAATTTTGTGGTATCAATTGTGATTGATGTACCATGTGTTGTTGTTGTGCCGTTTGTTGTAGTTTTTGTTGGGATACCTCTATTGGTTGTATGTCAGACCATGTATGTGATTTTTGTTGTAGAGGTATCTATTGAGGTTGTTGTGGCACATGTTATTGTTGTAACAAATGTTTCTGGTATGCAATTTTTTGCTCAAGGCATCTTTGGTATTCCAACTATTGTTTGAGTTGCTCTTGTTGTTTATCAAACATGGCTTGTTTTTGTTGAGATTATTGTTGATAGATTGCATGTAAGTCAAGTGGACTTATGTTGGATTGTGTGTTAGGGATGTTAGATGGTTGTACCACTTGAGGTTGTTGTAGTTGTGGTTGATGTTGTTATTGATATGTCACATGTGTATTGGAAACATTAAGCCCTTGGACTATAGTAGGTTTATGTTGTCAGGGTAGCTAGTTATTTCCTTGAGAATTGATCACCACATTTGTATTGTTGTTTTGGCACCTTTGTGTGTTAGAGGTTTCTGCTTGGGACATCATATTGACTTGACAATGAGTTATGTTCCTTTTGGGAATAGGTTTAATGTCAATAAGACTTTTTCTTTATGTGTCAATAGGGATTGTTACACTTCATGTTTCACATGGTGTACTCGTGGGAGGCTCCATAACATTTGATGTCATAATACTTGGTAGAGTTAGAAGAAAAGGTGCACTTTGTTGATTTTCCTGCAAAGGAGGTATGTTTGGCATCCCTAGAGCACAGGTCCCTTTAGGCATGTCTTATTGTTGGACCATGTGATTTAGATCAAGTCTTGATGTCCTCTTGGGATACTTAGGAAGAATCTTGTTTTCCTTTATTGGTTGTGGTTCATCAAATAAGGGATTAATGTTGATGTGTTCAAATGTACTTTGGAGGATTTTGATAGTTGATTCTTGATGAGACCTTATAGGTGTAATTATCATGTTTGAAAACTCCAAAGGTTGTTTTCCCTTATCTAAGTCCAAATTGATCATGGGTTGTATGTTTTCAATTGTTGTATTGGTTTGATGTTTGGAATTAGGTCCCTCCACATTTGGGTTGAATTTGACAATTTCTTGGGCTACCAAAAGTTTGAAGTTCTTGCAAAAAAAAATTGTCTTGACATGCCCTAGCCATTTCTTCATTAGTGATGCCATAGTTAGTGTTAGAGTCATCACTTAGGTGCACAATACCTTTTTGTGTGTTTGATGTATTAGGGTTGAAGGTACTCATGTTGGGTTTGTTGAATTCAAAGGAATTTGTTTGTTCATCCTTGGGTGTGGTTGGTACAGTTCCACCTTCGGGTGGTATTGGCATGAATATAGGTTTAAAGTTAGGACTCCATTGAACCATCCCATTTGTAGGGGAAGTATTTGAAGAAAATCTCATGGTAGGTGAGTTGTTTAGGGTTTGTTGCATCATCTCTGGGTTATGGTGATCTTTTGGATACATGTTTAAGAGGTCCACAAGTAATAGTTGTGATGCCTCAATTTGATCTTTGTCAAAGATTTGTTCGGTATTCTTGTTATTCTTTTTTCTTGGATGAGGTTTTGTTTGTGTTGGTGCCTCAAAAAACAAGGGTTGGTAAAGTTCTTTGGGTCTCTAACTTGATTGTGTCCTAATGAGTGTTGGCATGATACCTAAGGATGCAAATGAAGTGGAGGAAAACTTAAATGGACTCCCTACCTCCCAAGTACTCACCTAAACTACAAATTGTGATTAGATTGGGGCTTTGAAGGTAAGAAGTTGGTAAGTAGGAGGTATGCAATGGGTAAACAGCGATGTTAGAGTGCCTAAAATGGAAAATGTGAATGATTTGAGTGTTTTAGAGTGTCTTGCAAGGCTTAAGGATGCAATACAAGGTGTAGATGTGTAGATTAGGTTTCTAGAACCTAGAATGAAGCTCCTAATTACCAAGTGTGCTCTAAAACTACCAAGTGTGCTCTAAAACTACCAACTATGCACTTGAAGTGTGCAGTTGGTAAAATAGGGGTACAATTAGTAAAACAGGTCAAAACTTGATACTTATGATGTGGGTATGCAAGATATGAGTTTTTTTTAGATTTTTAGGTGTTTAAGGATGTTATGAAACCTAGGAAAATACCAAATGAAGTATGGTTTTGATATGCAAGGTGCAAATGTCCTAGGCAAACTATGCAAATGCAAATGCAAAGTGACATTTTGGAGGTTGATTAGAAGAGATGAAAATGGCCCTATAGTATGAAAAATGAAGGTTATGGTTGGATTTTGGACTTGCTAATGACACTATAGGTTGATGTATGCAAGTTGGAAAATGAAAGGGATTGTGTTCTATGGTTGATAATGAAGTTTGGGATATGCAACATGAGGATAAGTGATCAAGAAAACAATTTGGTTGATAGACAAGTTGATAGGGTTTGATAGTGGAAATGATGCTAAGGTTTTGAAAAATGCAAGATAAGGGAAATATGCTACTAGGGTAAGTCAAAATGAAATTTAGGAATATGACAATGTAATGGCAAGGGTGTATCCAAAATTTTTGAACTTGGTGGAAATCTTTAGAAAGTGTTTTGTCTAGGAGTTTAACCTTGTGATAATGGACTTTGGATCTTGACCAAAAAGTGATAAAAGACAAAAAGATCAAAATGATAAAGATGACAAGTTAAAATCCATCAAGACATAGATAGAGTTTGACCAAAGAAAATGATAAGAAAAGATAAAAAAGACTAGTCAAGATCCATCATCCATCAACACTAGGAGATACTCTAGGACTCAAAATTTGTTCAAATTTTTGACTAAATTCAAAGGTTTTGGGGTTCAAAATGATGTTTAGGTGACTCAAAATGGTGGTTATTCTAATTAAATATGCAATATGTACATGTCCTAATATGCAAAATGAGGTTTTGGCTGCAAGATGTCAATTTGGATTAGATGCAAAATGAGGACCTACAGTGGCATCTAAATGGTTTTAGGGTCCCAAAATGCAATTTGGAGGCCCAAAATGGTCATATAGGTGCCCAACTATGCCCTAACAGCACCAAGTATGCTCCAATAGTACCAACTCCACCTATGGTGCAGTTGGGGCTAGTTTGGGTGTAGTTGGTAGTTTCATGGCACAGTTGGGAAGTAGGGTTGAATAGTTGTTGATTCTAAAGAAGGTGGTTGTCAAGTTGCTATGCCAGGAAGCTAGGATGTTGGGGTTGATGGTATGATGGGTTAAGAGATGCAAAATGAAGGTTACAATATAGGGAATGGTGTCCTAATTTAAGACAAAGAAGATTATGGGGTGCAGAATGTAGATCAAGGCATGCTAATGCAAGGGGACCTACCCAGGTATTTGTGAACACCTCTAAAGCCTCAAAATGTTGTTTGGAAGCCCAAACTAGGTTCTTAGACTACCAATTGTGCTTAGACAATACCAACTCCACCTATGGTGCAGTTGGGGCTAGTTTGGGTGTAATTGGTAGTTTCAGACTGTAGTTGGGAAGTCAGGCTAAAACTAAGGCAATTTTAAGTGCCAGGGCTTCCAGATTGATGTCATAGTAAGCTAGGTAGTAGAGGATAGTTCCAAGACCAAAAATAAGTTCAAAATGATGTGTATGACACTCAAAATGATGGTTAAAGTTTTCAATATGAGGTTTGGGTATGCAACAATGTAAGATTGATAATGCAAAATGTAAGCATTGGGGTTTAAATGTAAAGACTAAAGGATGCAAACTAAACCCTAATGAATGCAATGTGAAAAATGAGGGATGCACAATGAGGACTAGAAGATGTAAGATGAAGCCTATATTATGCAAGTATGAGGCCTAAACTATGGTGAATGCAAGTGGATTCTATGCAAGGATGAAACCTGTGTTATGCCAAGCACATTTAGGATCACAAATTGCTATGTTTTCTAAGCCTTGAATGTATTGGACCAAATTTTGAAAAGCTTTGACCATAGTTATAATGTTGAGATAATGTTTGATGTTTTGACAAGGTTTTAACAATATCCAAGGTGTAAATTTTAATGTTATATTTATCTTGATTAATGTTTTACATGCACACAAGACACATTAAGAAAAGAATAGTTGTTAAAAGTGAACAAGCACACCACAACCTAGGCTTTTGGACTATATCCACTAAATTCCTAATTGACCCAAAGTTCAGTCACCCTTATCTAGAGTAGACAACCTAGGATCTTGGCACCACAAGCTCCCTCTTATAGTGCACTCACTTCTCAAGGCTACCAAGATCCACTTCCCAAGGGGCATGACTTCCCAAGGGACTATTGTCTCTACTAAGGACTACAAGAATGTAGGACATCTTCATGGGCATGGATGACCCCTTAAGCTAGTGGATAGAAAGGATTTTGGCCACTAAAACACAATTTTTAGTAAGGACATTCTGTTCAACAAGTGAATGATTAGCTTCCTCGGAAGGTCTCCCAGCCACAAGAACTGGGGTTTGATGCACCACAAAGGTACTGGAGGAGAGCTATCACTCAGCAATATTGCTGACACAAATTTCACCATAATTGAGTTTTATATATAGCTAGAATTTTGACATATCTTTTAGCCCATTACCACTTTGAATTCATCCCCTGGCATACCGAATATCGAGTAGCTTGGTCCAAGGTAGGCTTCCTATAGAAGTCACATGGATTTCTCTTACACCCAAGATCCACGAATGGCGAGAGGAGAGGATACATCCATGTAACCCATAGGGTTTTAAACACTATAGACACACTAATAAAAAAAGAAAAGTTTATTTTAAGCACCAAATAAAGTGTTATTTACTCTAAGAAATCCAAACACATGGTTTTGACAAACACACAATGTCTTCGACAATGTCCTGCAAAATAAGCATTAGTAGTTTGTTATGATCATATCTTCATACAACAATCACCACATGCTATAAATAGACCATTAGAACAAAAAATTATCTAACATATGTCCTAGAAGAAAATGGAAACCTTAGATACAAATTCTGATTGAAATAGGTGCTTTTTGTGAACCAAGTGTGCTCTGACAGAGCAGACTACGCCCCAAAAGGCTAGAATGACCCAAAATGCCCCCAAGTGCAATCAAATAGTGTTTTACTATACCTATGGTGAATTTTGGGCCTAGAATGGTGCACTTGGTAGTTTTTGGGCACATTTGGGAGGTCAGTGGCAAGTTGTGGAGAAATGGTGCCTAAATAAAACCCAAAAACTGAAAATTTTAAAACCTATACTCCCAAGTGAGCCTAGACAATGCAGACTACACCCATGGTGTAGTTGGGGCCTAGAAGGTGTGTTTAGTAAGTTCTAAGTGCATTTGGTGACTTGGGAAAAATAGAAAGGGATTATGATGGCTCCTAGGCCCCTAAAACTACCTTCTAATGGTCCCAAGTGTGCCCGGATAGACCAAAGTGCACCCTAGGGAAGAAAGATCACAAAACACATGAAACCAGAGCATACAAGCATGTTCTTGGGCCCCCTAATTATACTATGTGTAATAAAGCAGAGAAAATAATGATTATACCCCTCCAAATGAGCTACTTCCTTGCACCTACAAGCACAAACACAAGAAACCCAAGTTAGTTAATCATGTTCACGTCGGGTTCACCAAATGTAGGCCCTAGAAAATGGGCTAATATCTAACATACTATGAGTAAATCACAAACTTGGTAATCATATATTGACACCCTCTAGTCTACCATGAAAGCCAAATTAATCAAAAGAAAAAAATTAAATTAAAACTCCCTCTTTCATTTGTAGCTCCCATGTCCTTCTTTCTTCTCCATGTGATGTAGCTCCAAATTACCTATAATGCACACAATTATGAAGCAAAAGCCTATAGTGATGATAATGCTATGATAATACTTGAAGATGTGATTTTAATGTGAGAGCAAGAGTGAAAAAATGAGAAAACTAGGGACTTGAAAGGACTTAAGAATTAGGGACCAAAAAAGAGAGAAAGAATGCTCATTTTATAATCAACACTGAGGATGAGAGCATTGGAATTTTCACCTTGGATATGTGACATGGAAAGAAATTCCTTGGAGAATCCATGATGCATATGACACAAGATGCCAAGTGTAGGATTCTATGATGCTTGGAATTCAAACATGGCTAAATGTGGAAGAGGGTGTTTGACATGTCATATGACACCTCAAGCCCACTTAAAGCCAAGAATCCATGACCAAGGAAGCCAAATCTGGATGTGTGTAAGAGAATAAGAATATTGGATTATGACATATCCTAGCCAAGTGTCAAAGGAGAATCCACGAGGTGTCACACCCATTTGTCATGATGATGTCACTATTTTGTGGAATATTTGAAATAAAAATCCATTATTCCACACAAATAGAAATTAGTGAAAATGGAATTAATGGAGGAAAATGTAACTTAGGAAATTATGAATTTCCACGGTTTGCAAATGATGAACCAATTAATTAATAAAATATCAATTAATTGAGGAGGTTAGTTAGGAAAAATAATTAATAGAATGACATAGGATTAAATAATGGTTTATTTAATCCTATAGACAAAATTAATGAAATGATTGGCCAATTTGATTAAATAAGTGTGATAGTATCCTTTGATGAAAATGTGATGCTGATACAGATTGAATAAGATAATGACAAGTAGACCAAATCCATGGTCAAAGTGATTGATTGATTAACATGCCAAGGACACATGACATGAATTAAAGATATGTAACATTTAATCAATATCGTAAATGCTATAGGATCAAGATCATTTGATAAGGTTGATCATACTAATATCAATGGATGCGGTCAATATTATTAAAATGGTTGATAATGCCATGATCTAACATTGAAAGACTCAGCAATGTCAAATATTAGATGATGTGAATGATAGTTTTACCTAGCACTAAAAGCCATTACAGTACTAAGGTTAGGTTGATTAGATTTGATAGATTGATAGGTTTCCAAGGCACTAAAAGCCACAACAATTCCTAGGATCAGAAAAATGATGATTGATTTTGGATGTTTGATATGTTTCATGATGATTTAGACTAATTCTAGCTGATTTTGAGTTGATATGAAATGGTTTTGAATTGATATGAAATGATTTTGAAATGATATGAAATTGATGTAAAAGAGTATACGAATGATGACAGACATTGTTGTGATATGATCAAGTTGACCAAAAGATAAGAATTATTGGATTGAGAAAATGGGACAAATTAGTATGAAAGAAGTTATGAAACCATATATGGGAACCATTTTTTAGCAACTACAATTACTCCAGGCCAATATATGCTACAAAGGAGGGATGGATATATTGTGGCTCAAGATATACAACACATTCCCCCTACAAAAGGCCAAGATTAGAGAGTCCACCTGACACCAATGCACCTAAGAGACAAAGGTTAGAATAGGGATCCTCTTCTCATACAAGAGAATATTCACCATCCCAAACCCCACTCAAAATAGATAATGAAGCATCTCTGAGAGAGCAATTGAAGCAAATGGGAGGGGAGGGAGATATCATTGTCACCACTATTGATATAAAAAGAGGAATGCCTAAGGAACCTCCTATGACATCCTTTGACCTTACCATTGCTGATTATAGAGGTAAAGATATTGATCCCATCATTGAAAAAGCATCCCAAAAATTTATAGATGATGAAAAAAATTAAATCTAGGGCTTTTACACAATTTTTGTGGAGAAGAAATATAGGCAATTTTGAGGAAAAGTGTAAAAAAATAAAATCAGAGCAACCAAAAAAATTGGACTCTAAAATTGAGGAAGAGTTAAAAGGTAAACTTTTAGAGGACTTTTCCCATATAACACCTAAGGGTGGGAGATAGTTGGTTAGAGAATCAGGAGTTTTGGTTCTTTATGAATGGGATAGAGCTAATGCTATGATTTTTTATTCCATTACAAAGCATAAAGATGTGCAATATAAGATTGAAGAAGAAATATTATAGGCACATAGAGGGGTAAAATTTAGTAATGATCACCAAGCTCTCTAGTTATATGGTCTATCGAGAAAAGAAATAAGATCAAGATGCAAGAGATTTAAAGTGTTGAGCATACTAGTACACTCATAGTGTACAGAGCAGATGAAGTTGATAGTGGAGAAGTCACCAAAATGGCTCAAGAAATGCTAGCTTTTGGATGTGTCCTAGCTGGGAAAGAAAAGAGCATATTCTTAGAACTCAATGCCAAGTTTGAAGAAATACTTAAGGCATATGAGGAAAGAGGAAAGAGGATACAATTTTTGGACAATCAACTATCCTAGATGGATAAAAAACTTGGAAAAATGGAAGTGGGACAGTCTAGAAGGCCAAGAATTGCATATCCTTGTCCCCAAGTTGAGCCATTCAAATCTACCCCCATAGTTGAATTTCTTAATACCCCATAGAGACCTGAGTTTTATACTACTAAAGAGTTTGAAGAAGAGAAGAATAAGTTATGGGAAATACATGTTGAATTAAATAATCAATATGAGGAAAAACTTAGGAAAACAATTTTGTGCTTGATAGACAAGATTGATTGGCCAACTTTCTAGGATGAGTTGGTAGGAATCCTGGAGATATGGGATGAAATAAAAAGAGATGAAGATACATTGAAGCTCATTATGAAAAAATGGCAAGAAAGGGATAATGATGTTACTTCCATGTGTATCTCTATCATCAAATTTGTTGGCATTAAGTTATTATTTCCATTAGTGACAACACATATCTATATCAGTATAGCTACCAAGCTCATCACTCAGTCTACAATGTATCCTAAGCATTCAGTGGTTACCTTGTACATTCATCACTTAAGTAGTTTACACTAAGCTTCATAGTTCACACCGAGCATTGTAGTATTAATCGAGCTGAGTATAGCTACCGAGTTAATGTGCAATCCAGTAGTGCCTACCAAGTTTACAGTGTTCACCAAGCTTCACAGTGTTTATTGAGTGATGAAAGCACAGTGTTTACCGAGTGATGGAAGTGTAGTGTTTACTGAGTGAAAGCAAGGTAAACGAAGGATTCAATTTTTACTGAATGATACTATATCCACCAAGTCTCCAATGGTTACCGAGTTCAGAACTATGTTAGGTAATTAGTATGGACTGAGCCTTCACTTCTACCGAGTGCATGACAATGTCGAGTAATGCAGTGGATGTCGAGTATCAAAAGGTCACCGAGCCATTTCAGTGAACTCGAGTTATTTACTATTTGGCTGACTCAGTAATATTTTGTTCACTTGTGTTTTAGCCGACCTTGCAATTGTAATTATTGGAATGGTATATATTTAATGTATTATATCATTTGCAAGTGATATGAAGTATGAATTGAATGTATCAAGAAAGACATGTAATGTTTTGAGAAGAATAAAAGTGAATCAGTAGAAGAGCAGAGTATTTAGCAAGGTCTACAAGGAACAGTAATAATTCATCAGTCAAAAGAGGTGATCTATACTTCAAGTATCTAATCAAAAAATTAAGTTTGTAAGTAGATCCACTATTTCATCCTAATAGGTGAATCGGTTTTGTAAATTCTTTAATAGGGTAGACTTAACATTCTTTGTATAAATCTCCTAACAAAGTGCATACTTCAGTGTATGTTTGTAAATCCTCTAACAAGGTGGACCTAGCAATCCTTTGCACTCCATTCATCACAATTACTCTAGGAGAGCTACATGCACTTATGGAAGAAAAAGAGGAAGAAGACAAGGAGTAAAAAGCACATGAGGAAGAAGAAGATCTAGTTAAAATTGCAGCAGAAGTGATTGCATCCCTTCCTAACTCTCCATCAAAGACTGTTACATCCACTATGGAGATAGCTTCTGCAAGTGAGATTGTGAGCACAATTTCCACATCAATTGTTCAATCTTCACTGGCCACCTACCAGCTCTAGGTATCTGAAATAGAGGTGCCAAGCACTTCATCTACCGAGTTGTTTGTCACTTCTTCAACTATCGAGCCAGCCTCCTCAACTCCTTCATCAATAATAAGTGTACTAGTGAGTTTCACAATTTTGATTTCAAAAAGTTCTATAGTTTTTTCAGAATTATCTACATCTACTTTAAATCTAATTAGTTCAGATACTACTATACCAAGTGTATCATCATTTGTGGGAAGTGGTTCAGTTTTTTATCTGATTAGCACTCATATTGGCATTCAATCCTCAAGTCCTATCCTAGTTTTTACTGCTAGCCCTTCCATCTCCACTATTGTGCCTGTTCCTAAAGTCAAACCAATCATCACAGAAGTCAAACAAAAGCATCCATTAAAACTTTTGATCACTGGAAAAGAAATTGCAGAAGACATTGACTTGAACACAGAAATAGTAATTCCAAAGATTGATTATGACAATGCTCCATTGAAGAGATGAGCTTAGGTAGTCAACTCATAGAGATGAAAGCTACGCAGAAGTAGTTAAGGTCTGAAAGGGATAAGGAATATAGAATAATTGAGAATGCCAAGAATATAATTACAGATGCTATAGGTGTTGAAGTAGATTCTACTCAACACATTTTGATTTAGTTAGAAGAGGTTGTACAGAAATTTAATGAGGATTCTTCTAGACAAGAAAAATTTATTGAGAAAGCTAAAAAGAAATTTGATCATAAGGTGCTAGAGAATATTGCTCAAAACATAGCAATAAAGCAAGTTGAATTGTCAACATTTTTGGGAAACTTTGAAAATTCTTTTCATGATGTAGCATCACTTTTTGCTAAACTTTGTGATATTTTTGGATTTACCAAAGAAATAAAGGATAAGTTAAATAAGATTGACATTGATATGCAATCAAGTGCCTCCAAGCTAAAAATGGACTCCTCCCCCACAACCTCCCATCACACCAAGATCAGATATTTGGCAGATGTGCAGGCAGAACTATTGAGAGAGGAAGTAAGGATCTAGTCTACACTCATAGACATCTAGAACATGATCCTGCCTATCATGGACACAATGCAAAAACATATTATTCACTAAAAAACATTGGTCCAAGATTAGAACTTCTCAGTGGCTGACCACTTGATCCAATTATCAGCAAAAGTTCAAATTGCCCTCTCCACCTGTCAAATTTTGCAGCAAACTTGGGATAGTACTTTCACAGCCATCCTTAAGGTACATCAAGAATTTCTATCTCACTTTGGTGTAGCCATATAAATTGTATATATGTAGCCTTTGGAATTACTATCAAAAAGGGAGAGAGATTCAGAGATTCAAAGATTTAGCATAATAAATGAGAAGAGATATCACTATAAGTGATAGGGGGAGTTAGCACTCAATAGAGTTAGCATGTGTACATAAGTATCTTTGTAAATATAGAAATGTATATGTAGAAATTCTACAAAGATCAATTTTGAAAAACCAAAATTCATTCAGTCAGGTTGTGTACATATGTTTTGACTTATAAGTGTTTTGTCACTAATGCCAAAGGGGGAGATTGTTGGCATTAAGTTATTATTGCCATTAGTGACAACACTTATCTATATTAGTACAACTACTGAGCTCATCACT
Source organism: Cupressus sempervirens (assembly GCA_028749045.1). NCBI lineage: Eukaryota > Viridiplantae > Streptophyta > Pinopsida > Cupressales > Cupressaceae > Cupressus > Cupressus sempervirens. The sequence continues at coordinate 557,724,226 of CM053784.1, read as the reverse complement.
CAGTCTACAATGTATATCAAGCATTCAGTGGTTACCTTGTACATTCATCACTTAAGCAATTTACACCAACCTTCGCAGTTCACATCAAGAATTCTAGTGTTAATCAAGCTGAGTATAGCTACCAAGTTAATGTGCAATCCAGCAGTGTCTACCAAATTTATAGTGTTCATTAAGCTTCATATTTTTTACTGAGTGATGGAAGCACAATTTTTATCGAGTGATGGAAGTGTAGCATTCAGTGGTTACCTTCTACATTCATCACTTAAGCAGTTTACACCAAGCTTCACAGTTCACATCAAGCATTCTAGTGTTAATCAAGCTGAGTATAGCTACCAAGTTAATTTGCAATCCAACAGTTTCTACCAAATTTATAGTTTTCATTGAGCTTCACAGTGTTTACCGAGTGATGGAAGCATAATTTTCACCAAGTGATGGAAGCATAGTGTTTACCGAGTGATGGAAGTGCAGTGTTTACTGAGTGAAAGCAAGGTAAATGAAGGATTCAATTTTTATCGAGTGATACTATATCCATCGAATCTCTAATGGTTACCAAGTTCAAAACTATGTTAGATGATTAGTATGGACTGAGCCTTCACTTCTACTAAGTACATGACGATGCCGAGTAATGCAATGGATGTTGAGTATCAGAAGGTCACCGACTCAGTTCAGTGAACCCAACTTATTTACTATTTGGCCAACTTAGTAATATTTTGTTCACTTGTATCTTAGTCGACCTTGCAATTTTAATTATTGGAATGGTATATATGTAATTTATTATATCATTTGCAAGTGATATGAAGTATGAATTGAATGTATCAAGAAAGACATGTAATGTTTTGAGAAGAATGAAAGCGAATCAGTAGAAGAGCAGAGTATTCAACAAGGTCTACAAGGAGCAGTAATGATTCATTAGTCACAAGAGGTGATCTATAATTCAAATATCTAATTAGAAAATTAAGTTTGTAAGTAGATCCACTATTTCATCCTAACAGGTGAATCAGTTTTGTAAATCCTTTAACAGGGTAGACTTAATAGTCTTTGTATAAATCTCCTAACAGAGTGCATACTTCAGTGTATGTTTGTGAATCCTCTAACAAGGTGGACCTAGTAGTCCTTTGTGCTCCTAATAGCACAGACTACTAGAAGTGGTCAATATAACCCTTAATAGGTCAACTTCATACTACAGAAACAAAGTTTTGTGGGTATCATCCCCACCCCAATTTTACTTTCTATTTGGAAGGTTTCTGGGTCACCAAATCACTATGCACATGTGTTATGAATGTGTGATCTCTCATTTATGCAGTAGATTAGATGAATGGTGAAAAGTAATATGGTTAAAGTGTTGAAATGTTGTAAAAGTTTTAAAGTTTACTGATTCACCCCTCCCCCCTCAATAAACTATCTTATCTTGAATATTTCCAATAGAATTATCATGTGATCAAATAGAGAAGATTTTTTATATAGTTAATAATCTGATAGAATTTGATGAAAAATGGGTTTCTATTCAGAAGAGGATAACAATTTTCTTTTCTAAGTATATAACAGAGAAGTTTGATCTCTTTCCCAGTGCACTTGGAAAGATTTATAAAATAAAAGAAAAAGAAGAATAGAGAAAGGAATTAGATGAGTTGTTATGCCATAGAATGAACAATGTTATAAATGAAAAGGGGCATGTACTATGGGCAATGACTAATTAGGAATTTGTCAAAGTAGAATTTTTTTCTATTGGAAAATATTTTATTGAAATTGAAAATATTGGAAATTTTGTAACAAAAAAGTAGCATGAAATCCTAAATTTTGATTGGCCTAATGATACTATTTTCAACAAATGGAAGGAAGAAAATTTGTCTTCAGAACATGTGGCAATAGAAGAAGATGATGTGGTAGCTGAGGACTCAAAAATAGCTACTACCCTAATAGTTCATAATGAGGCTAGTAGAGATCCTTGATTTATGGTAAACTTGTAAACATCAAAATCGGACACATCATTAGCAAGTTTGATAGCTACATATTCTGAGGAATCAGAATAGCACAAGAGCCGATTATGGAAACCATAGTATCTGGAGATGTAATAGAAAATGGGCTCACCAAGAGAATACTTTGATGTAATTTTTTTCAATTACACAAAATTTTGTCTTTTTTTGACAGAAATGATATGTAAATTATCTTTTGTCAAAAGGACAGTTGTCAGTTCTCTATACCTAAAGCTTGTTGCCTCTCACATTAAATAAGTGAGATTCTAGGGCTGGAGAATAGTCAAAAAAGTATTTGAAAGTAAATTTGATATTCTAAAATAGTCAAAAAAAGGAAAAATTAATGTGAAGAGTGATGAAGGCATATTTCTTGGATACTCAAACAAGAGTAAGACATAGAAATTTTTGAATTTATCTACTCATAAAGTTGTAGAAAGTACAAATGTGAAGATTGATGAGTTTGCACAGAAGAGTGAAGAACAAAGTAGCAAAGAACCTAAAGACTATAGAAACTTTATCTACTATGAACCTGATATTGTACCTAAAAATCAAACAATTGGAAGTTAGAATTCTTCACCATCCGAGTGCCCAAAATCTCCGATTCAACCTAAGTTGTAGCCAATGGAATTGGAATCATCAAAAGCACCTAAGTCATTAGAAGGACCCAAGTTTCAGCAAGTGGAAACTAAATCACAATCTAATGGACCTGAGTCATAGTGAGTGAGACCCAAGCATGATTCAAAAGATCATGGTGAACCTAGTGACTCCAAAAAGAAGGATCCTAGACTAGCTAGATATGTCAGAAGGCATCATGCACTTGAGAAAAACATTAGAGATTAGTTATTTGGTACAATGACAAGGAACAAACAAAAAGGTACATGTTTTCTTACTAAATTTGAACCTATAATAGTTAAAGATGCATTATAAATGAAAATTGAATTAAAGCTATGAATGAAGAAATTGATTAGATAGAAAGGAATAAGACTTCAACTCTTGTTCCTAGACCCAAGGATAAAAATGTAATTGGCACAAAATGGGTATTTAGAAATAAATTGAATGAGACTAGAGAATTCCCTAGGAATAAGGCATGGTTAGTTTGCAAGGGCTATTATTAAGAGGAATGTATTGAATATTGAGAATCTTTTGCTCCTGTTGCTAGAATTGAAGGAGTTAGAACACTTCTTACATATGTTGCACACAAAGGATTTAAAGTATACCAAATGGATGTGAAATCAACATTCCTAAATGGAATCTTAGAAGAGGAAGTCTACATTGAGCAACCATAAGGTTTTGTTGATCCTGCAAAAAGGGACATGGTTTGCAAACTACACAAAGCTTTGTATGTTCTCAAACAAGGCCACAAAGCCTAGTATGAGAGATTACACAAGTATCTCATAAAGATTATTTTTCAAAGAACTAATGATAACAATAGCCAATACATCAAAGAAGGACCAGATAAGAAGATTCTATTAGAAAAAAAAATTGTGGATGATACATTGTTTATTGGAAATGATGATTTGTGCAAATATTTTCAGAGGAAATGAGTAAGGAGTTTTAAATGTCAATGTTTGGAGAAATCAAATTCTTTTTTGGCCTTCAGACAATAGGAGAAAGATGATATCTATATCACTCTATCAAAGTACATTGAGGAGATATTGAAGAAGTTTGGAATGGAGGATTCTAGACTAGTTAGAACACCTATGTCTATTAAACATTAGCTTTCCAAAGATGATGATTCAAAAGTGGTAGATCATACTACATACAAATCAATGATTAGTAAACTTTAGTATGTGGTGTATACAAGACCTGATATAGAAGTAGTAGTTAGAATGGTGGCAATATTCTCTACTAATCAAAAATAAAATCATATGATGGCAATCAATAGAATTATGACATATATAAAGGGTACTGAAGATTATGGTTTATGGTATAAGAAAGGAGGCTACTTTGAATTGAAAGCATTCACTGATGTTGATTGGGAAGGAAGCATTGATGATAGAAAGAGCACTAGTGGTGGAGCATTCTTTCTTGGAAAGAGGCTAGTATCTTGGACAAGCAAAAGAAAAACTACATCTTTCATTCAAGAGCAGAAACATAATATTGTTGCAAGATTCAATTGTTTAAATATTGTTTGGTTCAAACAATTATTAATAGGTATAAAGGAAGAGATCAAGGATCTAGTTGTTGTCTTTTGTGATAACACAAATGCAATTAATATTTCCAAGAATCCTATGATGCATACCAAAACTAAGCACATTGAAATTAAGTATCATTTCTTGAGAGAATCAGTGCAAGACAAGGAAGTATGATTGGAATATGTGAATACAAAAGAGCATATTGTAGACATATTCACCAAGGCATTACCTAAGTATGCATTTTTATATCTTAGAGGTAAGCTAGGGGTTATTCCCCTATCTAAAGCTCAATAATTAGGTTTTAATGATGCATCAACCAAGCATATTAAAGATCAATCAAGTTGATTCATTACTGTGAAGGAAATATTGCATATGAATTAGTACATCAAGGTACATGGAAGTTCATTTATTATGATTTATTTGACATAAGATGTCAAAGATAAGATGTCAAAGTTTGTTGGAAGCTAGAGTGGGAGAGTTTTTTCATATATGTTAGATAAAGAGGGAGAATGAACTTGAGTTGATATAAAAGAGGGATAGTTTGATATTTTAGTCACTATAATTTGACTATTTAGAAAATCATTCTAGATGGAGAGATTAATGTTAGAGGGAGTTTGCACTAATAGAGGAAGTTCTCATGGATGAGAACTAGAATGAAACTAAGGATATTATTTTTAGCTTTTATTTTTCTCTAAGATTTCATTATATTATGACATGTGTTGCCATCAATGCCAAAGAGGGAGATTTTTGAAAACAATTGATCAATTGTATATTGTCTTTGATGTTACACAAAAATTCAATTCTTCTCTAGTCAATGTCTATCGAGCTCACTCAGGTGATTAAGATAGTTTCCAGTGTCTGTTGAGCATTCTAGAGTAAACCAAATTCAGAGACAGTATGTGTCGAGCTTCACCTAGGTACCAAAGGAAAGTTGGCATGGAGCCAATGTTAACCAAGCTCACTAGGTTACCAAAGGAATTTAGTTCAAGAATAGTATTAACTAAGCTCACTTGGTTACCAAAGGAAGTCTAAAGAAAGTCTTTTCAAATTTAGTATTGATTGAGTTGGATTGGCTAATGAAGGATTTTCTTGAGTCAATATATTTAGTTTGATGAATTTATTTGTTAAGTCAAGCTAAATCAAGGGATGAATATTGAATATTTGAAGGTATATTTAAGTTGACTTGACAAGGAAAAATATATAAGTATAAGGTCAAGTTGTGGAATTGAAAATTAGAAGCATGGGATTGAAAAGATAAATCAAGGAAGTGAAGTGGAAGGATAGTTGAGTATCCCAAGTTTACAAAGCTACATTGAACATTATGATCAGGGTGATCAAGTATTTGAGCTGAAATAGAGATCTAAATTTAGCAATATATTTGCATTAACAATCAGGTCATATAATTTTTACTCTCTAAAAATTGTAGTAATGTATCAAATTTCTTAATAGAGTTAGCTGAACAGCTATTTGCCAAATCCTCTAACAAGGTGGAATTTCTAATTGAAGTGTCTAAAGACCTCTAACAAGGCCACTCCTAATAGGGTGATTAAATCCTTTAGTAGGGTCACATAAAATAGTGTGTTTTATAACCTTTAATAGGGTTGGCTCCTAACAAGGCTCACTTCAGAAGAGTAAAAAATAAGAACAAGTTGCAATTGGTGGTTTTTCCTAAACTGTGTTTCCATTTTAAATCCTTGTGTCTTATGTGTTCATGCTATTTTCTTTATATTTCTATAACTAAATTAATTAATTTTAATCACTTTAAACATATTAAGAATTAATATTTCTATTCTAACCAAGTTATAGCAATTCTTAGTGTTTATCGAGTGATTCAGTGCTAACTGAGTTATAGCAATTTTTTCAGTTTCAACAGAGTTTTGTTTTGTTTTGTATTGACATCTAAGGGATTTGGGGTTTATTTTTGTGGTAAATTATTCAACCCTTCCCTCTTAGTTAATCCTCTTATATTTTGAATAGTACCAACAATATTAGTATCAAAGAATAATGGAGAATGAAGGATGTGCACAGATTTGTGGGCTATCAACAAGATCACAATCAAGTAAAAAATTTCATTACCAAGGATGGATAATACTATAGATTGTTTGAGTAGAGTTTTTTATTTCAAAAATATAGATTTAAAGAGTAGGTACCATTAGATTCCCATCAAAGAAGGAGATGAGTGGAAGATTTCCTTCAAGACAAGGTAAGGACTGTCCGAGTGGTTAGTCATGCTTTTTTGGCTAACCAATACACCGAACACTTTCATGAGGCTCATGAATGAGGTATTGAAGGAGTTTCTAGGAAATTTTTTCATTTTTTACCTAAATGATATATTGATCTTTAGTAAGACATTGGAGGAGAATTTGATGCATATTCAAAAGGTGTTTGATAAGTGGAGGGTATTTAAAAAGTTGTTGATAAACCTGAAGAAGTACAATTTCGTAAAGGAGTTGGTGTACCTAGGATTTGTAGTCCTGGTAGAAGGTTTGAAAATGGACACTTAGAAAGTGAAGTCTTTCCTTGAATGGCCTACTCTAAATAGTACTATAGAGGTAAGATCTTTTCATGGACTAGCTAGTTTTTATATAAAATTCAAAAGAGGTTTTAGCAATATTTGTAAGCCCTTGACTAAAATAATTAGGGAGGATAAGCTAGAATTTAAGTGGATTGTAGGAGCGGATAAGACTTTTAACCTATTGAAACATAAAGTTATAGAGTAGCATGTTTTATCACTTCTAGATTTTAACAACATATTTCAAGTAGATTGTGATGCCAGTCATACTCCACTAAGAGTTTTTTTGAGCCAAGAAGGTAAACTTATTATTTATTTTAGTGAGAATTTGAATGATTACAAAAGAAAATATTATATCTATGATCATAAATTTTATGCTATTTTTCAAGCATCGAAGAAGTGGAGACACTATCTTTTTCCTAAGGAGTTTGTTTTGTATACTAGTCATCAAGATTTGGAATATTTGAATAGTCAAGGAAATTGAACCAAAGGCATTTGAAGTGGGTTGATTTTTTATAGATTTATACATTTCTTTTGAAATACAAGAGTGAGAAATCTAACGAAGTTCCAGATGCTCTTAATAGAAGATAGATTTTTATAATAGAGATGTAAATTGACATGGTTTGGTTTAAGGAACTCAAAAGTTTCTATCCAGAAGATCCTAATTTTGGCAAGGCTTGGAAGTCTTTTATTAAATTTGCTACACTTGACAAGACAAAGTGGTTTAATTTCATAATCCAAGATGGTATATTGTTCAAAGAGATCCAGTTGTGCATTCCAGTAAGTTAAATGAGAGAGAATATCATCAAGGAGAAGCATAATGGAGGATTGGCTAGAAACTCTACGAGAGATAAGACCATTGCTTTGGTTGATGAGAATTATTACTGGTCATAGTCGCAGCAAGATGTGAAGAAGCTTGTGTAGAGTTGCAAAGTATGTCAGCTGGAAAAATGAGTGAAGCAAAATATGGGGGTGTATCAGCCATTGTCTATATCTGAGAAATTATGGCAAGATGTCAACGTGGACTTCATTATTGGATTATTGAGGACCTAGAGAGGGTATGATTCTATTTTTGTGGTGATTGATAGGTTTTCAAATATCCATATTTCATTCCTTGCTAGAAGACTAGTGATGTCGTTCATGTGGCAGATTTGTTTTTTAGAGGAGTGATGAAACTACATGATCTGCAAAGAGTACAATTTTTGATTGAGATACCAAATTTGTTGGGTATTTCTAGAGTACATTATGGAAGAAATTGAAGACAGATTTGAAGTTTAGTTCATCACATCATCCATAGACTGATGGATAGATAGAAGTTGTGAATAGTAATTTGTGAAACTTGTTGTGATGTTTGGTTGGAGATAAACCAAAAGGATGGGATCTAATCTTACCATAGGCAGAATTTTCATATAATAATTCTATCAATAGGGGTACTAGTAAATCACCGTTCCAAATTGTATATTGGAGTAGTCCCAGAAATGCTTTTGAATTGAGACAGTTAGATAAAGGAGAGATAAGTAGTGCTGAAGTAGAAGAATTTGTTGAACATTTGAAGAATATCCATGATGAGGTGAGGAAACACATTACAAAGATGAATACATAGGACATGGCTAAGGAAGATGTTAAAAGTAGGTATAAGGTGTAGTGCCTCTCCTATTTGATTTATATAATTCATCTCAATGGATGCAACCTTGTTGATCTCTTCTTGAGAAGGAATTATGATTGTGACCATGAGTGGTTTACACCATGGAGGTGATTAGATTTATGTTTCTATATCAGTTGCTTTGATTATGCTTATGGTTGATTTATGAGATTATGATGTGATTTATGGTTCATTGAGGTTTGTGCCAATGATTACCAAGATTGATGATGTATCATGATGTTGTTTCATGATTACCCTAAGATGTGTGCAAAGATTGCACTATGCACTATTACCATGTTACAATAGACTAGGTTCCTGTAGCAATGGTTAGTCATGTTTATGACTATGTTTTCTTATGTATTTTAAGTGCCTTTTTTTAATGTTTTGTAAACTACCATTATTAAATACTTAAATAATTGAAATGGATTGTCCATGTTGAATTCATTGGTTATGTGTTGTGGATATTTACCTTGTTGTATGTTGATCTAAGAGATTTTGTTACACACGTTATGTTTTACCTTTAAAATGACCTAAGGGTCAGATATCATACCTCTATTTTAGTATCATAGATGTTAGACAACTTTTTTTTTAGTTGATCATATTGCATGATGATGCCATTTTGAGATGATAGTGTGTTTTATGATCATATCTGGTTATCTAGTATTTAGACATATCTTTGAATATGTTATGCAATGGATTTAAAGCTATGGCTATTTACTTCATTCCGACATTGTTATACTTTATGCAAACATGAGTGATGTAAATGGATTAATTTAGTAAAATTAAATAAATGGTTAAATTAGCTGATTTAATGCATTTATTGCTTCGGCTATGTTATTATATGAAATTGCACTTGATCATGTTGTTTAGTGTGCAAGATTTATATCCTTGGCAATGGCACATAGAGTTAGTGATTCACCAATTCATATTTCACCAATGTCATCCCTGTATGGTTGATGTATCCTTATTTTAATTAATAAATTAATCCTTTCAGTGATTATTAAATTCAAATTCATTTGTATTATGTGATTAGACTAGTGATTGTGTCTGTGCATTTAGAGGTTCACATTATCACAAAAGTTGTTAAGGAAATTTTTGTGTTTTTGGGTTGTTGGGCTTTTAAATTAATTTAATTTAATTTCTTGCAGTTTTACCATACATGAATTCCTATTTCTTGGAATAGCTTGTTTTCATTTGGGTCAATTTTGGGTTTAACTAGGTTGTTTGGTAAATTTACCTAATCAATTATTCACTCGAAAAGTGAATAAGTATCTAAAAAAGAATTTAACTCCTCACTTCTCACTTTTGAATTAGAAAGTTGGAGAGTAAAACCCAAAATCCTCTTCATGAGGATCTACTATTCTGTTCGTCATAGGAGCTACAAGCATGGGATTGTCACGAGATTGGTCTCGTTGGATCTAACTCAGGGAGATCTTGGATTGCCGTAATTTTTGGCCACTTCTATAGGCTTTTTATTTTATGGCTTAGATTCCTATTTTTCCCTTTTGGCTGTGAAGTAAGGCTCTCCCATTTTATTATTTATGTTTTATTTCTACTTTTTTTTTTGGTATCCATTTATTAGGAGGCTAAGAACTAGTGTTCCCCTCCATTTTTATATGCTAGCTCTACCCAATTGAGCAAGTATGAGCATTGGCTTTGGAGTTTTGCACCATTACACTAGCCATTTTTGCATATGGACTCCAAACCCATATTTTATTTGATATTTGTGGTTTTTGTGCCCTAAGACCAAATGGGTGTTAATTTTAAAGTTTTTGAGTTTTGAGGTTTTTTTCCTTAGTTTGCATGCCACCTAGTTTTCTCAAGTTTTCTTGGCATGATGTTGGTTGTGAACTTGGATTATCTGTAGGATGTCAATCAAACCATTATTTTTCTTTTATATTTGCATTGGTATGCATACCGCATCCATACTATCAACATTATGCTTGGTTGAGTGACTTTATACCTAATGTTATGCTTTCTTTTGGACCTTTGTTCTTTTTTCACAGACACTAAGATTTGTGTAGAATCCATACTCTCGGATTTAGGCCAGTTGAATGAGTTCATGATGTTTTGTCTTGTTGCATCCTTAGGATTCATGTGGAATTCATACTTCTAGATTGAGGCTAGTTGAATGACTTCATGATGTATGGTTTTATTGTCTTTGGGATTCATGTAGAATCTATCCTCTCAAGTTGTTTTCAATTGAGTGATATTTTTCTTGTGTTCTCATCTAGTCCTTGTGTTATGATCTTTGTGATGGTGGTGCACCACACACCAGTATGTAGGCATACATTTTTTAGGTGACTTGGAAGACCTAATCTTCTATGGTACTTCCATAAGTTATGATAATTAGGGTTGGGTTGGGAATTTACATGTCTACAGGCACTCATCATTGGATGAGCCTAGATAGGGTATGGTAGCATATGGAAGGGGCTTCTATCTTATAGCTTGGTGACCTTGTCCCATAGGGTTGGCAGAGGAAGTTTTAAGTGATAACTAAATAAAATGTGTGAGTGATAATAAAACTTAAGATAATAAAATGTGTGTGTGGGACCCTCCATTAAGGAGTTTAAATGCATGATCTGAGCTTGGGTTTGTTGATGCCAAGTGACTCTCCATAATGTTAGCCCCTACTTATTAGCCCATTGAGTGTCTAACCAAGACCTATAGCTCATGCATTGTCTATGTCTTTGTTTTAGTTATCATATTGTCTGGCATGAGTGTTAACCATGGATGTTTTCTTTATGTGTGTTTGCAGTTGGTTCATTATCTCCATTATTATGGTGAGAGTGGATCTATGGGTTCCATGTGGTTGGGAGGCATAGCTACCTTTACCATTATTGGGGACTGGTATACAAAGACCATCTTTTACCATAGGGTTGGCAAAGGAAGTTTTAAGTAAGTGATAACTAAATAAAATGTCTGAGTGATAATAAAACTTAAGACAATAAAATGTGTGTGTGGGGCCCTATGTTGAGGAGTAGAAATGCATGATCTAAGCTTGGGCTTGTCGATGCCAAGTGACTCTCCATCATGTTAGCCCCTACTTATTAGCCCATTGAGTGTCTAACTAGGACCTAAAGCTTATGCATTGTTTGTGTCTTGGTTTTAGTTATTATACTATTTGGCATGAGCGTTAACCATGGATGTTTGCTTTATGTGTGTTTGTAGTTGGTTCATTATCTCCATCAGTATCGTAGGAGTAGATCTACAGGTTCTATGTGGTTGGGAGGCATAGCTACCTTTACCACTACTGGAGAATAGTATACAAAGATAGTCTTTTACCCTAATGTGACTATTGATGGATGTTTTCACTTGGTACTTTGGGTTCTGGAGTATGCTTTCTTGTGATTTATGCTTTTATTGGAATGCTTGGATATTATGTTTTGATGATGCTAGTTTATTAGATGTATTACTATATTATGATGTTTAGCATATAATTAGATGATGTGAATTGTTTCATTGGTGCATCTATTGCTTATTGGTTTAGCATGTTAGACTTCCTATGCATATGATGTTAGCATATGATAGATGATGTGGATGATTTATTTAATTATCTAATGCTTTACTTTTATCATGTTAGAATTTTGTAATCTTGTGTTGTAGCATGTTTTAGTAGTCGTGTCCTCATAAGATAACATCAATGATCTGGTCGGTAGTTTAGGATGTTATGCACAAGGGATGGCTAGGATCCACGATGGTCTTATGATGCTATTGACAGTTGGGAGGAACCGCGTACTTAGTTTGGTTGTTATGCATATTACAATGTTGTTTTCAGTTATTGGGATGATATTTTTTAGTTATTGTGATGTTGTTTTAAGTACACTATGATGTTACCTTCTATAATTTCCCTTCACTAATTGTTAGATGGTTAGGTTTTGTTTCTATCTTTTAGTAAATGTTTGAGTGTCCTTGCCTTGAGATGTGGATTTGATACTCCCCAGTGTGGAGAAATGCTACCCCTTCACTTTGCTATTTTTCATTCCTTTCTTGTTGTTCTAAGAATTCATGCAAAATTATGTATCCTCATGCAAGGATGCAAGATCTTATGTGGCGTGTTGGGTTTCTTCACATGGTGGAGAACTTCCTCGCATGAAGCCCAACACCAGTGTTGGGTGCTTGGGCTATTTTTCAAACCACTTCCTTGTGTTACATGGTGCACATCCTCGTGTAGAATGCACTTTCTCATAGGGCATGCTTCACATCTTCGCACAAAAACCTATTAGTTTGTGGTCCTCACACGAAAAATAGTGGGAATCTCCATTAGTTTTTGGGGATCATTTTCTAGTGATTCTAGTACCCTTTGGGCTTACTTAAATTACCATGCTCTTACAAATCTTAGATTATTTGTATTATTGTCATTTTGGATTTTTGTTTCCTATTGTGAGTGAGTCAGTTTAGTAGTGGCATTTGGAGATTCATTGGTTGTCGGGATTATGGTTAAGTCTTCAATTGTGATCTTTATGATCCCTATATGATGTTGATATGTGCATTCATACTTGCAAAAAAAAATATCTTGTCTTGAATTGAATCCTTGTTCCAAGGATCTTTGGGTGGGGCATTACATCAAGTTAGAGATGAAGTCATGGTTCATTTGAGAAAGGAAGATTTTCCAGTGAGTACATATAATAAGCTAAAAATGAAAAAGTTTGGATTGTGCAAGATAATGAAAAGGCATGACATTGGAAATGCCTATGAAGTGGAGTTGCCTATTGACCTAAATATTTCACCAATATTTAAGATTTTAGATTTGACAAAGAATTATGAAGGAGGTGATAGAAACAAAGTTGTAGAACTACAATGGAGTATTCTAACAATTAGTTCAGCTACAAAAGAGATTACGAAGATATTGGATAGTCGTGTTGAAAAAAGTACAAGGAAAAAAGGTTATGAAGAATACCTAGTCAAATATTGGAATGGGAGGCCAGTAGAAGATCCATCAAGGCTAGCAAGGGAGGAGGTTAATTGTCTTAGTTTTCCTCTGAATACCTAAGATGTGATGGGCTCACTTTTCAAATTACACCGAGTGTCGGATGCAGGAGCATCCTAGGTGTAAGAGCAATCTTACATCACCCAAAAATATTTCCTTTTTTTTTCTTGAATAAGGGTTGTCTCACTGTAGAGTTTTTGTTCTCGGAGGCTTGCTACTTAGTAAGTTAGTCATACAACTTTGGAATGTCCTAATTTTAGAGGTGGATGTTCATCTTGGATATATTAGCCTACCAGTTGAGACTTAGTGCCATACGATGCATATTCATAGATTTATTGCAAATTTTTGGTGTGAAATTTTGGTATAATAACCTTAGGCTCACCATTGAAGGCCTAAATATTCTCGGAAGAGGTCTAAAAACTTTATGGATGGGTGCTTGCATAAATATGAACCTGTAGATCAAAAGCTAAAGATTCTGAAAAGTGGTTATATAGCCAATCAAAGAAATAGTTTGAAAGTTATGGCCTTTCAAAATTAGGTCGACCAAAACTTCCAAAATAAATGTCAAAGGTATATTTGGCTAACTTTATGTGTGTGTGTGTGTCTATATATACATATATGTACATATTCTATATATACATATATGTACATATGCATATATATATATATATATATATATATATATATATGTATATACATGTATATACATATATATATGTATATACATGTATATACATATATATATGTATATACATGTATATACATATATATATGTATATACATGTATATACATATATTTATGTATATACATGTATATACATATATTTATGTATATACATGTATATACATATATTTATGTATATACATGTATATATATATGTATATACATATATAATATACATATATATGTATATACATATATATGTATATATGTATATATATGTATCTATACATACATATATATATACATATATATGTATATATGTATATATATATACATATATATATACATACATATATACATATATACATATATATATATATATATATATGTATATACATATATATATATATATAGAGTTTTTCGGCCCTAGGTATTAAATATGAGTATTTAAAACCTTTTCAAGTGACATAAAATTGCCTATTTAAGAAATTCTTGTACATTGTCAAGGATAGCTCAGGGTGATAGTTTGCATCTTTATTTTGCAAATTACTGTAATGAAGGCACCTGTGTGGGTTAGCATATTGTAATCCTAAATTTTATAATTTTATGATTGTGATGATAATAAAAATCCTATATTATGTTCTCAAAAAATTGTTTTTATTTCTCTATTTATGTGTTTAAGGTATTGTGGGGAGAACCCTTCATCAAAAATACATGAAGTGCTACCTGAAGCTAATCCACAAGATGAACCCAAAGAAGAAGAAAGAAATAAAAATTCTACATTTAAAAAATATGTGAGAAGTGTTGGACTAACTGCCAACATTCCCATCTAGCATATGTGGCATGGCTTAACCACCTCTTGTGTTCCATAAGTCTAGTGGTTGTATCAGGCATTGAAAGGTCGATCTTTTGGTGCAACAGCAACTCTAGCTTGTAACAAGTGGTATCAAAGCTTGGTCACAGGTTCAAATCTCCTTGAGTAATGCTAAAGGGGGGGGGAGGGATTTTTGGACTAACTTCCAACATTCCCCTTTGATATTTTTGAAATGGCTTAATCACCTCCTATGTTCTATAAGTCTAGTGGTTGTATTGGGCATTAACAGGTCGATCTTTTGGTGCAAAGACAACTCTAGCTTGTAACTAGAGGACATCATGCAGCGGATCAAATCATTGGAGACAAAAACTCTTGATTTATGACAAGAAAAAGACTGAGGAGTGACACATGTCCACTATGTGAATTTGAGCCCAAAAAAGTGAATGATACTTGGGATAATGAACACTAGATCTAAGCAATGAATGAAGAGATTGAGTAGATAGAGAATAACAAAACCTAGTCACTGGTACCTAGACCTAAAAACAAGAATGTTATTGGAAAAAAATGGGTATTCAAAAATAAGTTGAATGAGAAAGGTTAAGTAACGAGAAATAAAGCAAGGGCTAGTTTGTAAAGGATATGCACAAGAAGAAGGTATTGACTATAGGATGCATTTTTCCTTGTTACAAGATTAGGAGTGACAACTCTTCTTGCATATTCTACTTAGAAAGGATTCAAAGTATACTAGATGGATGTCAAGTCTACATTTATGAATGGAATCTTGGAAGAGGAAGTCTACATTGAACAACTTTAAGGATTTGATGACCCAAAAAAAAGTGATATGGTATGTAAGTTGCATGAATCTTTGTATGGATTGAAACAAGCCCCTAGATCATGGTATGAAAGGTTGTACACATATTTGGTGAAGACTAACTTTGCAAGGATTAATGATAATGGAAATTTGTACTTGAGGAATGAATATGAAAAAGGGATACTTTTGGTTGATACGTTTGTTGATGATATCATATTTGGAGGAAAGGATGTATTGTGTAAGTAGTTTGTAAATCAAATGAGACGAGAGTTTGAGATATCTATGTTTTGAGGGATCAATTTCTTTGTTGGCTTTCAAGTGTATCAAATGAAGAAAGGTATCTATGTTAAAGAATCAAAATATATTAAGGAAATACTAAAAACTTTTGGTGTGGAAGACACAAGACTAGTTGGAACACCCATTGCTACTGGACATAAACTTTCAAAGAATTATGATTCTGTTAATTTGAACTAAACCTTGTATAGATCAATGATTAGTAAGATGCAATATGTTGTTCCTAAAAGACTAGATATTGCACTAGTAGTTAGGATAGTTGCTATATTTTATGCAAATTCCAAAGAGAATCACATCATGGATGTGAAAAGAATACTGAGATATTTGAAAGAAATAGAGGACTATGGATTGTATTACAAGAAGAATGACAAGTTTGAATTGAAAGTGTATACTAATGCAAATTGAGCTAGAAAATTTAATGATAGAGAGAGTACAAGTGGTGAAACTTTCTTTCTAAGAAAGAGACTAGTTTCATGAATAAGCAAGAAACAAAATTGTATCTCCCAATCTACAATAAAAGTTGAATATGTAGATATAATAGTTCATTGTTCAAACATAGTGTGGATTAAGCAATTGTTCAAATGAGTGAAGGAAGATATTACTGAACCTATTGTTATATTCTATCATAACACAAGTTCTATAAACATCTCTAAAAATCATGTGATGCATATTGACATGAAGCATATTGCTATCAAGTACCATTACTTGAGAGAATTGGTTCAAGACAAAGAAGTAAGATTGGAGTATGTGAATGCAAAGGAATAGATAGCTGATATATTCAAAAAATTCTTACCTAAGGATGCACATGAATATTGAAGAGGTAAATTGGGGGTGATTTCCCTAAATGAAGCTATTTAAGCTAAGATGGAGCTCTGCATCAAATGTTTTGATCAGAATATCTTACAAGTTGATGTAGAAGGTCACACTTTAGGACTGACCTAAAGTAGTGAGGAGAGAAGCATGAGATGTTCAATTAGTCATAAGCAAGATGACAGAATAAGAATCTAGCTCAGAGAATTGGCCACAAAGATATCTGGGTAAAAGTAAAAAGTTGTGTCACTTTTCAGGCTGACTTATCAGAATGACTAAATTTGAGTATTTCTATCTAAAAATCAAAAAAAATTAAACATACGGTCTAGATAAATTCATTCTAGCTAAGTTATATATGGTCGAGCACACTTTTCCAATTGGAAATGTCTATTAAATGCATGTTTAATACTAGTTTGTATCCAATTACTAAAAAAAATAAAATTAGTTTAGAAAAGTGGCATGTTAATAACTCTTACTATTTTTTATAATATTTTTTTAATAACATATGAACACCATTTTATAGAGCTCAGAGTCAAGAATATTCTTATATAGATTTTATATTGTTTTAATTAGATATAGTATATTGTAATTAAAATTTTCTACAAGCACATATTTAAATACTCAAAAAGATTTCAATTTTGAGAAAGAAAAAATATTAAATGATCTCAAAAAAATCTAAGAATTATATGACGTTCTAGAGGAGAGAGTCCTCTTCTAGAATGTATAACTTTTCCCTTGTTTAGAATAGATTTGTTTTTAAAAATGTTGTGGGGGATGAAAACTATCAATTTTAGGTGAGTTGAGATTTCAATCATTATAAAAGAGAGAATATAGTTCTAAAGCCAATTTTTATTTTTGATTGTTCTAGACATATATGTTATCTATAACATAGTCTGAGATCAAAGGAAAATAATTTTATTTCCATATAGTTTTGTGGTGGGAACTAGACCCCTAATTTTTAGCATTTTTTAGCAGAAAAAAATTACCTATAAAAATTAGGAAAATATATCAATTCTTATTCCAAATAATTATTAAAAATTATAATACTGAAATTCATCCATTTCTACATAGTTCATTAGTTTACTTCATTTTCAAAGTTCAAAATAATAATATCGATTTTATGTCATTGAAGGTGAATAGTTATACTTTTGTTAGCCTTTTCCTTTACAAAAGGGTGACACAAGTTTGTGTTTTTACCCATCTACATGTTGAAGATGTATGAGACAAAGTTTAATGAATATGTTGAAGTATCTTTGGCATTGTTTTCAAAGAGGGGGATATTATATAGTTACCATAAAAAGTGAGAAAGAGGGAGAGACTATATAGTTACCATGGGAGCATGAGTAAAGAAGGACTGAGGAGATTATGTAGTTACCTTATGAAGAAGGAATGAGAAATTTTAGATGAAAGGGGTCATACATGAAAGAGGGAGAAGCTCAAAGGTTAACATTTATTGACTAAAGAGGGAGAGATTGTCTAAATAGTTAAAGAAAGATAGTTGTCAGTTACCTATATAGGAATCAAAGAGTGAGGTGTTTCCATCAAGAGAATGTGAAGTAATTCAGAAGATGTATACCAAAGAAAGAGATCTATGTTCTTATATGATAATAGGAAGTTGTTGTAACTAGAGGTGTTGCATATTGATGATGCATGGATTAGAATCAGAATGAAACTACAGATATTAATGAAGATTTGATATCGAACACACAAAGAGTTGACAGAAGAAAATCAAGTGTTTTGGATTACATGGTAACTAGAGGTGTTGTCATCAATACCAATGAGGGAGATTAATAGAAACTACAATTAGAACAATTTTTATGTTGTCATTGATGTCAAACCTTATTGGTAAGACAGTTGCTACTTGAATAGAGTCTCATATCAAGATGGTTGATGAAGAGGATTTGAAAAAAATAAATAAAGAAGACCTAGTGGAAAGGTTGAGTCATGAGAAATTACAATAGGCACTTGATCAATTGGACTTTGGCAAGATAATGTGTTGTTTAATCATAACACTAAGTGGAGAAGATAGTTGAGTAGAAGCCTAGAAGAGATGATTAATGAAGAGAAAATATATAGGCTTAATTGAGCTTCAAAGCAAAATATTAAGGAAATTATAGTTAAAACTAAGTTGTGCTAGAGTCGACCAAGTGAATAGAAGAAGTTGAGAAAATTCAATGTTGACCAAGTGCCAGTAAAGACAAAGAAATAGAAAATTTGGACTAAGAGCCACTAAAAGGACTGAGCAAAGTCAGTGTAAGTCAAGCAAGATATAGTTTTCTAATAATGAAGGTTGAGGAACATTGTTTTGGCTGAGTGTCAGCATTTGTTATTTTGTGAAGGAATTGAGATTTCTAAATGACATATTTGAATTGTTGAAATATGTAAGGTGTGTTGACAATAAGAATTGATGAGTTGGAACACTAAATGCAAGGGAAACTATGTTTGAGCATTTCTAGACATGGATTCAAAGTGAAGTTTTGAGAAGTTTCTAGGAGAAGGAAATAAAAGATAAAAGGATTCGATGAATCTATCCTAAACCTAAGACCAATGGTGGTGTTTACACAAAAAAATAACAAGCTAGCTATTTAAGGAGGCATAAAGGTTACCCTAACAAGGTTGGAGTAGTTGTTGATTCTATTGATTGGCGAACTTGAGCAGAAGGTGGAACAATGAAGTGTTGAGGTGAAGAGTGATTGCTTAAAGGGTTGTCAAGAGAATCAGTGATGGAGATGATAATGCAGGCCAATCAATGAATCAAATGTTGAACCAAATTGTGATTTATATTTGCAAAGTGAGTTGTTTTTATTCAAATCAACCTATTTTTACTTTGTAACTATTGTATCAATTAAAATCCTTTAATCAAGGTTACCTAACATTCATTTGCAAACCCTTTAATCAAGGTGATATTCTGATATAATGTTCTTAAGTGCTCTAACAAGGCCACTCCTAATAGGGTGATTAAATCCTTTAACAAGGTCACACCTAACAATGTGTGTTGTAACCTTTAACAAGGTTGGCTCCCAATAGAGCTCACTTCAAAAGAGTGAAAAACTGGTGACATGTTGTTGGTGGTTTTTCTCAAATTAGGTTTCTACATTAAATCTTGGTGTCTTACTTGTGTGGATTTTATTTGAGTTGTTTTACTGTTAATGTTTTACAATTTTCAAGTTTCTTATTAGTTGGGTAGTTGACTACAAGTTTATGTTACTAATAAGTTGTTATAGAGACCAAATGGATTAGAGATTAGATCTAAGTTGTCTGAAGTGTTGAAAAGTTTAATTGGTACATCTAGACTGAAGGATAACTGATTCACGCCCTTCCCCCACCTGCCCCGCCCCCCTCCCCCCCCCCCCCACCCCAATTATTCTAAATCATTCTAACAATTGTGTGTGTGTGTAGCTATTATCATATACTATGAAAAGGAAAGTATGACATGTAATTATGTAACTATGATGCATAGATTCAACTCTCATATAAACATACTTACAAGCTCTCATAATAATATTATATGTTATCCCAAGTTTCCCTCTCTTTTATTTACTCTTTTTTTGTGCTTAATGTTTTCTTACATTTTCCTTCCTTGTTTGAAGGACCATACTTATGGGCCCATACTTGTTGATGTCACTTCAAGGAGGATATGACCCCTAATCTCCTGATGAAAATGGTTACATTATCATTTATTATTTATTTAAATATTTTGATAACAATTTTAATCAGTATTATAATTAACTTAGTTGTTTCCATGTATCTTATAATTATTTTGATATTGCTCATATTAAATTAATTTCAAATTTATTTTCTAACATTAAATAAAATTATTTATTCAAAATGTCTAAATTATTTGTAGTGCCTGCTCTAGTTTGCATTTTTGCTATCATTGCCAAACTCTTTTAGGCCAATTTTATGCTTGATTATCAGTAGCATTATTTTGAGATTATCAGATATTGTTTTACATTCAGTTTATTATATGATGAGATTACTTGGAACTCTATATTTCATGTATGCATGATGATTATTCAGTGATTTCAATTATTGATTATGATTATCATATGTGTTTTCTTATGGATACTTACCCCATACTACATGTGTATGGTGTGCGTGTTTGGTTTCTTTATACATGGTGTTTCTGATGTGGTTAAGGAAGGGAGTCGTAGTCACCTGCTAGTTGAGATCTACATGATGCACCACTTTCTACCATTGTTTGTTTATCTTAGAATATTATGTTGTACATGCATGGATTTTATGCAAGTTGTAGGTACCGGGTATTGACTTCCCTAAATTCTCAAGATGAGCGTACCCTATCGCATTATCTCAATGGTAAGAGAGGGGAGATAAATTCTTAAGTCCAAATCCTAAACTTTTAAGCCATTTGTCCTAATTGAAAATTAGGACAAGTATCTGAGTTGAGTACCCTCTGAATGCGTTGAATGACGTTAATTTGTGATTATAACCCTTTTGTTTGATTTAGTATGTGTTTTTGATAGGATGGGTTTTCATATGTTGCTTTATGAGTCTTTGGTGAATTTTCTATTAATTAAGTCTAATTAAAAGATTAAATTAATGATTCAATTTAATGAATATTATTATGACACTTTAATATTTAATTGTATTTAATTAATTGAGAAATTAATTAAACAAAAGAATTAAATTTGAGGATAAAAGTTATAAGAATAAATTTAGAATGTGATAATATTTATTTAATTTAATAAAGATATATATTTAGAGTTTATTTTTAAATGCTAAATATTATTATTATTTAAGTTAAGAAATATTTTATCATTTAAGTTTCAAAAATAAATTTAAAAGTAAAAATATAATAATTCATGAAAAGGTTTTAAGTTCGCATGGTGTGTGCATGAGATTAAAATATAAGAAATTAATTAAAAGATAAAACAAGTATATTAAATAAAGATATTCTAATTGCATGATGTGCACATGGGATTAAATTTAATAAATTATTTGAAAGCAAAGTCAAGTGAAAATTAAATAAAGTTATTTAATAATTCATTTAATGTGCATGGAAAAGATTAAAGAAAGATAAATAAAAGTTAGTTATGTGTTAAAGGTTGTGAGCAAGGAGTTCTCCCCGGGTGAACGCACAATTAGTGCCCTGATTTAAGGAGAGAACTCTTTATCACAATTAGAAGGTTCATTTTTTAGACAAGATTTTTGGAAGAGGAATTGGGGACGCAAATTTTGGGAGCAACTTTGGAAGCGAATTTTGGAAAGGAATTTTGGGAAAGTTTCAAAGAGAAGTTTTGGATAGAAACGAATTCCCTCACAGTCATTGGGTGGTTGCGTATTAGCATCAGGTTCAGGTAAGGTCTTGTGTTTTGATCACTGATTAATTACACAATTTTTCTTTCTTGTTTTCTTTGTGCCTGTGATTGTTGAGATTGATTTCTCTAGATTTCATGGTATGATTCTTTCGTTCTCTTGTCTAAATCTTATGATATTCGTATTGTATCTCATTTGTATGCTAAGATTGAAAGAAAATAAATTAAATTGAAACCCTCATCCGTAGGTAGAAGGAAATTGTAATTAAATCGGGTTTTGGGTTTGAATTTGAAAATGGAATTCTAGGTTGGAAATTTGAATGGTTAATGTTACTTTCTCTATCAGATCTATGTTGAAAACAATATTAAAAAAATTTAATTTAATTTAAATATATTAAACAATGTGATGATGCTAAAACTTAATTATATTTGAATTCGGGGAGGTTTAAAATTTAAAACATAGTATTGAACAAACTATAATTAAAAATGGAATTTAATTTAATCTTAAAAAATTAAAAATATATAATTTGGGGAGAGGGTTTTACCCACCCCCCTTCTTATCTCATGTCAACGGCTGATTGTTGTACATAGCCGTACGTGTTGCGGTCACAGTACGACTATGACAGCAGTAAGCACACAACCCTTATATATAGTTGGCGACTGTTATTAAAACAACACCAATTTTAATTAATCCACAGGGTGTAATGTATGTTAATATTATTTTTTTTTAAGATTTTGATTAAATGTTATTTAATATGAATTTTTTTAATTTGGTTTATTTTATATATAATTAATTAAATATAATAATTTTTATATATTAATATTAATTCATTTAAAATAATATAATTTAGTTAATTAAATTTATTAATTATTATTAATTTTAAATTAATAATTTTTTTATTACTTATTTAATTAATGAATGAATTAGTAAATGATTTTTTTTTTAAAGGGATTTAATTCATAGTATAAATATTAATTGTTAAATTAATTAATATCATTTATCAAGGAATTTTGCAATAACTTTGACTATTAATTAATTAATAATTATTAAATAATTGTTAATTATTAATGTAAAGGATTATTAGAGAGATTGAATTAATAATAAATATCATTTAATAATTTTAGTTATATTTATTATTTAATAGCTCGGTTATTAATAGAATTGGAAGTATTGTATTTAATAATCAATAAATTATTAATTTAATAACTTAATAGATGGTTATTACTTCTAAGCCAGGATATGATTTTCTAATTATAATAACGAGAATGAGCTTAATTGCAAGGGTAAAATGTGAATTTTGAACTACTCGAAAACTAGAAATTTCATCCACTTGAAATATATATTGAAAATGAAGAAACTGAAACATTACTTTTCACTCAACAGTGTGTTTTCTAAATCAAACCAACTATGAGACTATCTTGTGTTCTATGTATTGTCTATGTTTTGGGGTTTTGGAGTTTGTCCTAGTGTTGACCAGTATTAGGTCATTACCAGAGGCTTGAGGTTTATGTGATTATGATGTCATGTTGATTTGGTCACGATTCTTTTTAACCCAACCATGGTAATGTGATGGCATGCTCTATGATGTGTGTGGATTATTGATTGTTATTGCTTTCTAGCCTTCTTATGTGAAGCTGAGGTGTATGTTTATGAGATACCTAACTTAACCATTTTTGAGTCATCGATTATATTTGATTTGCTTTCTAGTCGCTTTGAGAGGACCGACGTGTTTTGAATTATTTATTCTTGATGATGTCATGTTGTGTCATGTTTGACTTGACCATTTTGGAGTCTTCGATCTATATTATTATTGGGATACTTTCTAGTTTCTTGTTGAGAACTGATAAAATCTTGTGATTTATCTTTGATGCTTTTCAATTGCTCGTTAAGAACTATTGTGATTATTATGATTGTCTTTGGTTCTTTCTAGTTGCTCATGGAGAACTGATGTGAATATTGTGGATTATCTTTTGATTCTTTTCAGTCGCTTGTATAGGGTTGAGTGATTTTTATATGATTATTGGTTTGTGCTTCTATTGATCCTAGGGTAGGTTATCTATATGTAGTGTCAAGAAGTGGCTTGCAATGGGGTATGGGGGCCCTAAGTGGCTTTGGGAATAACCCATTGTAAGTTGTTTTAATAAGTGAAAATATTACACTAAATACTAACTTAAATGAACCTAATAAGATTTAATTGTATGTTCTCACCCATGCCTTGAGTGCTAGTACAGACTAGGATGGGAGTAGAGAGAATGCTTGGTTATGACTTTGCATTCTGTAGTATGCCTCGTCAGTACGAGAGGATACTAGTGGCCGCATAGGGATCACTAGGGACCCTAGAGTCCTAAGCTAACTACCAGGGTAACTCCTACATGATTTGTGCAATGACACTTGCTCACTTACATAGTAGGTTTCCTACGTGTTCTATGTGCCTCTGGGTCTAGATGTCATTCTATGTTGGAACCCTTGAGTTTGTATACTTTTAGGATTTCTTGGACTTAGAGAGTAGTTGTTGTAGACACCTAAAAAACCTTTAGAAAATAAAGTATTTTTATTTTCTTAAAAAGTCTCCGATGACATCATCATTTATTAATTAATTAATTTTTTTTTTTTTTTTTTTTTTATGTCGTTAAATCCCTTTATCTTAATTTAAAATATTTAATTAAGGAATCCCTCCCAAAAATGTTTAAATCTTATTTAAACATTATTTCCTTATTTATTAATTATCTAAATAATAAATTGACCAAAAATTCCAAAATAAATTATTTATTTATTTTTTGCCCAAAACTTGGCCAATTTCCTTAAGACCACTAACCTCTTCCAAAATCTTCTAATCTTTCTTTAATTTTCATTAAAGGCTAATCCCATCATTTCCTACCCCTAATCTCAACTCAAAATATTTAATTAAGATTAAATATTAATCCTCATGTTTATTAAAAATATTTTAATAAATATCTCCTCAACTCAAACCCTTGAAATAAATAAAACTTTATTTATTTCTTAAAAATCTTATTTATCCTCATCCTAAGAAGTTTTAGACTCTTCTAAAAAATCTTCATCCTCATCCAAAGCCTAGACTCTTCTAGAAGATGTCAATCCTTATTTTTGACCCTAATCCTAATCCCCTCCTAACCTTGTCACATTCCCTAAACATGGGTTAAGACTTGCCAACCCAAGCCAAAGCCAACAAATATCTCCTCCTTCACCCACCCTCATTAAATGCCATCCACTTGCCCATCTCTAACAAGCCTAATCTAATATTAACCCAAGCCTAATCTAAGCTTTAGTCATTTGCACATTCTTAAGTCAAGCTTAAGACTTTCTTAATCTAACCCAAGTCAAAATATCTCAACTCTCTCACAAATATTCCAACCATAAAAATAAATGACTCTTACAAGCCCATTCATTGCTCTTACAAGCCATTATGAGGGTCTTTATCAGCTTTGAGCCTCCTTTGTTGACCCCTCAACCCCTCTTGCTCTAACTAATGACCCTGTGACATGTGTCACTCCTTGATTGACTGTAAGGAAGCACAATCCATGTGCTCTCCTCTCATTCAATCTAAACCTTTCATAAGCTTTTTCCATCCTTGCATCCTAGCCCTTGATCCGTCAAGCCCTTTACCTGTTTACA
This sequence comes from Cupressus sempervirens, assembly GCA_028749045.1. Lineage (NCBI taxonomy): Eukaryota > Viridiplantae > Streptophyta > Pinopsida > Cupressales > Cupressaceae > Cupressus > Cupressus sempervirens. The sequence continues at coordinate 557,698,731 of CM053784.1, read as the reverse complement.
GAATCCTCTCCCAAGCTATTTCAACACAATTTAGAAAGTAAAGTCATAATGCCATTTTGAGAAGCCATTTTTACATCAAATACATTCACCAAAATCTATCAGAAATTTTCCATTGAAGCCCATTTGAGCATTTGAGCATACATACATAATCAAGCCATCTTAGCTATTAGACACACCTCTACATCAAGTGATCATCCTCATTGAGAGAGCCTATCCATGGCTCATATTCTCATTTGAGGACTTCACTTTGTCTCTCATGAAGTTATGTTAAATTAGTATGCAAATGCTTTTTGATTGTTTTAATTTGATGTTTCTAACATACTAAAGTAGCATATACATTTTGGCACACCCGGTGGGACCCTGCATGGGTCATCTTCATTAGCTTTTTTAGTCAAGTTTTGTATGTCATTTACTGGTTTTGGCTAATTTTTCTTGTTTTTGTGATTGCTAGGATTTTATAAATTGGTTTTGTAGGTCCACATGAGCATGAAGAAGACAAAGGAACTCATAGTCTATCTCATAGTGTTTGCAGATTTTTCAAGCTTATAGGTGGACAAAGCACTTGGAATTTTTCTTCCTCTTCTTGTCTATATTCTTCTTCTATTCCATCTACTTCTTCTTCTTCTTCTTCTTGAGGGATCTTGGCCTTTTTTTTTTAAGGAAGCAAAATCATACACACTTTTTTTTAAGTGCTTAAAATGAACCTCCAAATTATACTTAAATCCATTAAAAACTAAAAATTTGCAAAAAAAAAAAAAAAATCTTTTAACAAGTGAAACTAAACCAATCCAATCATTTGCATCCTTGCAACATCAAGGTTTTAGATGCATTCATGAAAAGTTAGGAACACTTCATTTTTGAGAATTTAAAAAGAACTTCAAGTTTCCATTTCAAAAGGTTCAAAATCAACACTAAGTGCACACTAAAATCTATATCAAACTCAAAGCATCAATCAAAGATAAAATGAACCTCATTTGCAAATATTTTTAAGTTCTTTTAAAAATCTCATGAAAACTAAGAGTCCTAAATGGTTACCAAAATTGTCCTAAAAAGCTTTGTTATTTGTTCCAAACAAATGTCTTGTTGCAAAATCTTGAATGTTTCTTAGATTTGTCTTGCATCAAAACAATCTAGGAATATCATTTTTGGGCTAAAAACATACAAACTAGAACACAAAATCTTGAATGAAAATCAAAGTCCAAAGAGTCATTTTCACTTTTGAGTCCAAAACAATCTTGAATGATCTAAGGTTAAAACAAAGCACTTCAAAGTTCTTAAAACAACATGCAAAATCTCAATCTTGAATGCTTAAAGGAAAAAATTTGAATGTTTAATCACTTGTCTTTGAATGCATGTTGCTAAAATCACTCTTGAGTGACATGGATTAAAATCAAGTTTGTTTTTTATGAATGCATGATTAAAACAATAAATCCAATCTTGAATGCAAAAGGTCAATTAATCATTACAATATCTCACACTTCATCTTTTGGGGCATAAAAAGAATCTACATTTTAGAAACTTTCTAAGTTATAAAAAGAAATAAAGACACTTTGAGTGAATTTGTTGTTGGATTCACCCTCTTTAATCACCCATCATTCTAACCATTGGTTGCAATATTAGTGCCATATATGGGGATGGGTCTACCTAAGAAGGTGTTAAGTGCTCCACAAAAATCAAATTCCACTCACTTGAGTTTTTATTGGTTTTTCTAAAATAGAAAATTTCTTGAATGCACATTAGTCTTGCTAACACTTCATTTGGGCATAAAAATTGAACAAATTTTGACGTGGAGGGCCTCCAGGTGCGCGCTTGAAATTGAACTTTACACACATCTTTGTTTTGGGCTTAAAACAAACTCACACTCAATCTTGAATGCCTTAAAGAAAATCAATCAATACTTGACGTGGAGGGCCTCCGGGCGCGCAAGTTTACTTTTTGTTGACCCTAAATCTTCTTGGTGTATTCATTCTTTGATCACTTCTCTTTTGTTGGTGCATTTCAATTTGGAATTGAGCCTTTGCATCTTAAATCATGTGTGTTTTTAAAAGGTCTAGATCAGAAAACTTAAAGCGTCAGTTGGAAAAGAACTCTGTCTTTTAGCCCATGATCATCCAAGTCTTCTCTCCCCTTGTCGTCTTTCGAGGCCATTTTGGGTGCATAAGATTAGGATCCAAAATCTTGTCTTAGCTTTTAGGAGGCCTTCTTGGAGATTTCATCACCCCTTGGGACGACCTCAACTCCAGCATTCTGGCAAAGTATAAAGATTGGGAGGTGAATCGAAAGACACCTCTTTTGGGATCAAAATTTTGTCACTCGGGCTAAGCCTCAAGGAACTTTATACCCTTATGAAGTGAAAGAGGAGAAGTGGGTTACCACTCCTCTTGGCTGTGTGACATTGTTTTGATTTTATCTACGGATTTGGGCCTCACGTACCTTGGGTATATTGAGGACTCCCTAGTTAAACCAACTATCAACCTTGTAGACAACCATCTAGGATGTTAATGTGTTTGAAGTGACTGATCAAAAAATTTGTAGAATATACACACTCCTTGGCGCACGTATCACATTTTGAGAATCAAAAACTTCTATCTGGTTGTTCCTATCTATTTCTTGATCTTTTACTTGTTGAATGAATGTTTGCCAAACTTGGTCAATCCTAGCTTAGGGCACACTTAGTGTAGTCACTGCCTATTTTAGAAGTTGAACAAGTTGAAGCAAAACAACCACGATCTCTCAAAGCCAAACAAATTCAAGAATTTATGTCAGAACAACTCAAACCCAAATAGAAGTTTCACAAAGCCAAATTCAAGCCCTCTCAGGCATACCAAGAAATTTCAGCCAAGAAAAAGGAAGTAACACCAAGCCCTCGAATTTCCAAACTCCACAAAGCAGAAGACAAAGCGGTCAACGAAACCTATCAAGACATTTGGTTAGATTGCACTATCAGATTTAGCAAGCATCCAGGAGTTAACCCTACTTATGTCTTACCAACCAGGCATGATTTCTATGATTAGGCCCCCTTGTTTTTCCACATCTTCTAGCATAAGTTTCACTTTATAGTCATCTTTGTAGGAAAGCTAGCCATTCTAGGTTATCCCTTTAAATCATTTTAGCTCATCCATCTCATCTAGGTCTTTGCCTTAGAATCAAACCAATCCCCTCAAACCTAGCTAGCATCCAAAGCTTAATTTTCACATCCAAGCCTTCAAAATTGTTGTCACCTTGCGAAAGGTTTTCCATTCCTACCATCTTGCAAATCCACCAGCCTCACCAAGGTTATCCCTCTGACAGAGCTTTGTCTAGGGTAATCTAGCTTTGTCACTTGTTATCCCTCATCACCTTGAGCCAAAGGTTGGGATCCACAAGTGGTCAATCTCGTGTTTTTCCTAAAGGATCATCAGTCTATCCTTAAAGTTGATACAATCACCACCAAGCTTACACATAGGAAAGAAGACCATTCATGCTTTGGCAACATATCTTTGAAGTTAGAATCCCCAACCCAATCCTCCTTAGGTTTGTCATATAGCTTTGCCTCAACCTAGAAAATCATTTGCATAGAAAATCCTTCCCCCTTTGCATCCATCAGCATTGTTGCATCTCATCCCTAGAAACATTTTCATGCCACCTGTCACTCGCTTAGCCAAGAAGAAGAAAGAAACAATGGAACCCTATCATTTGGATCAAACAACATTGCTCCCCTTGAGAACTCAACCATCCTTTAGCCCAGAGAACACTATACCATCACCTACTGACATTGAAGCTTTCATGAACCAACTAGAAAATGCAGTATTGGTGAACGCCATTATAGACAAGAACAAAGAAACAATCATGGCTAACTTTTGAAGGGACAATATAGGAGCCTTCAACTTTGGAAGACCTCCTCCCTTATCATATCCATCTTACCTGTTGTTTGGACAACTACCACTCCCAATAGGCTCTTATGATTCAGATTATCCTCAATATGTTCCAAAAGAAGAGCCTCAAGCCAATCCTTATGATCCAACAGACCCAAACATACTAGCCTCCACTCAAGTTGAAATCTCCCTTCCGCAAGCCAATCCAGCCACCACCACTCCACCATTGGTCCATACCACTCCATCCCAAACCCCCTTTGCCCAAAACACCTCATCATTCACTCCCTTCACTATTGTTGCTACTGCTCTCTAACCTAGCCTTCCAAATCCACCCATCTCCCAAATCAATGCTAGCATCTTTGGCCAACCTAAGAAATATAAAATCGGGATGCCACCCATGGGGCCAAGTAATCAACCTTTCATCACCCCCAGCTTGTTTACCTCATCTTATAGCACAATTCCATCATTTCCACTAGGTCCTTGGAGCTAAGTGCCATCAGCCACAAATGCACAAGCTACTGCCCTCACTCCACAAAGCTATCAAACCCCACAAGCTACTACCAATGTTCTTCCAAGCTCTCAAGTGACCCAAGCTCCTGCCATCACTCTACCAAGATTTCAAATCCATCCACCAAGCTATCAAACCCCATCAGTTCCATTTCCAAGCTTTCAATTCCCACCACCTCCACCACCAACTAATCCATTACCTCCTAATACTAACTATTTTTCTATGCCACTTCTAGGAGGAAATCCACCACCACCAACCACCAATTACTTGGCCTCTTGTGCCATGCAGATACCTTCTCAAATGGGAGCACAACCCACATATATTGGTCAAACTCCTCAAATCCAAAGTCAAGTTCCACAAGCTCCCTGATCCTTTCCCCAAGCTCCTTGATCCTTTCCCCAAGCTTCACAACCATCTTATACCTTACCTCCACAAAGCAATCCATTTATCCCATAGCCAGCTTATGTTCCTCAATCCCAACCTCAAATCCAATATCAATAGATGGCCTCACAACACATGCAGCAATATATGCCACCTTCACCTCAGCAACCCATCATCCACCATTTAGTTACCCAAGCCATGTACAATCCCTACCAGCCCATACCTCAAAGCCATCCATATTCCATTGCCCCATCTAGCACATACCTCCCTCAGGGCACTCCTACATTGGGGGCACCATGCCATCACCCATTAATTCAGAATGGGAAGCCATGAACACAACTTTGAAAAACATCCAGGAGGGAAATGATCCAAAAACCTTCAAGTTTGAGAATGTGTTTCCTTACCCATTTGATAGAGCCATTACCATGACACCATTTCCCAAACACTTTGAGATACCCAAGTTTGACAAATTCAGAGGAAAAGGAGACCCTATCACACATATCAAATAATTTTACATGCACTACCAAGAAGTGGCATATGGTGACGTCTTCCTCTTGCGTCTCTTTCCCAAAAGCTTGGCCAGACCAGCTCTTGAATGGTTTTATAGAATCCCATATGACACAATTAAAAACTTTACTGAACTGTCTGAGGCATTTGTAGCCCAATATGCCCATCTTTTCGAAACATAACTATCAGTATTTGATCTTGTCCACAGTAAGCAAAAAGGTGGAGAAAGCCTTCCCGAATATCTACAAAGATGGCAAACCCTTACCACCCGCATATCTTGCACCTTGCCAGAGCGCCATTTGGTGAAAATGTTTATTGATAATGCCCATCCTAGCTTGGCTCACCACATGACCATGAATTGTTTGCAGACCTACAAAGATATCAAAGAGAAATGAATGATCCTTGAGCAAGGACTCATTAAAGATGGTGTGGTCAAGATTTACAAGGAAGCCAAACAAAATCAAACACATTCAAATGACAAGTCTAGGTATTGGAAAAAAAAGAAGCACGTTGCAATAGATGGGGTTACTGATATGAGACATGTGAATATTGTTGGTCCTTCCCAAAATTAGTCCAACCCACTGTATCAATCAAACAATCAACAAGCTATCAACTACCAGCAACAGAATCACCAAAGCTATCAAAGCCACAATCCAAGACCCAACTTTCAAGGGTCTAGCAATCAAGCTAATGCCATCAATGTAGCTACAGGACCAAAGCCTAAGTTCCAACCTGCACCTAGAAACTATACACCCCTTGGTGAGCCATTGGATGTCATTTTTGAGAAATTGACTAAGGAAAATCTCATCAAATTTCCTCCTACTCAGCAAATTGACCCAAGCCAATCCAAAGCTACATGGTACAAAGACAATGAGTACTGAAAATTTCATAGGGTAAAAGGTCACACCACCCTCAGATGCATGAAACTAAAAGATTATGTGTAGGACCTCATTGATCAGAAAGAAATCGCCATTGGTGCCCAAACCTCTCCCAATGCAGGCTTACAGATCTATCAAAATGCTTTTCCTCCTCACAACAACCAAAATCCTGGAAAAGCACCTATCCAAACCAACAACAACAATACCAACAACCGCCAGCCAAACCAACGGCATGGGAAGAACAATGACCACACTTCATCCTACATAGACTATGGTAGCCTCATCGGTTGTATATCTGAAAAAGAGCCTTCTGTCAATGTTATCAATATCCAAGGCCCAAACAATGAGTGTGTAGTCACCACTAGAAGAGCATGATTGAACATCACATCCCCATCAGTCCCATTAGCACTATCAACCCCAGCAATATCATCAGCTCCGTCCAAAAGCCAATACAATAACTTGGAACACCTCAAGAACATGCCAGCCCAAATCTCCATTTTAGACCTTCTCCGCACTAGTCCTATGTACAAAAACATCCTTGATAGTGCTCTCATAGAATCTCGTGTCCCTTCAAATATCAACGCTACTAATTTTTGTAATCTCGTTGGACACCTATCCTTCTCATGTGCCCTATCATTCAAACCCACCGACATACCCGTGGTCGAGCCAGATCACACCCTTCCGCTTCGCATAGCCATCATGGTATCCAATTTTGTCGTAAAAAGAGTAATGATAGATAATGGATCAACCTTGAATATTTGCACCCTAAAATTCATAAAACAAGCTGGGTATACTGAGGCAGATATCATCAATGAGGTTATCACCATTAAAGCTTATGATAACTTGGAAAGAACCACAGAAGGAACTATTTTGCTGCCAATCAAGGTTGGGCCAGTCATCCAAGAAACACTCTGCCATGTTATTGATCTAAACCTACCATTTAACATCCTCATCAGTTGCCCATGGATTCATGCCATGAAAGCTGTTTCATCCACTTACCATCAGTGCGTCAAATTTCTACATTAGGGCACTGAGGTAACTATCCATACCAATCTAGAACCCTTTGCTTACTGCAATGTAGTTGAAGCTTCATATGCAAATCATTTCCCTGGAATTGATATTGGCACAGCCATCGCCAGCTCATCCCACACTTGTAATGACCCAAAAACCATCCTCGCCTCCACCCTATCTACCGTGAAGATTAATAACAAAGGTTGTGGAGAGTATAGTCTGTAAGATGCATTTTTTGTCGGGGAAATCCCACTTGATCCACACGCCCATGGATGACCAACATATCACAATGCTAAGGAGATTCCACCTCCTCAATACAAACAGTTTGGCCCAACAACCTTTGTATCGTTGAAAATCCCTCTTCATGAGGAGCTCACTCCAGATATCAATAATTGGTTACATAAGGATGCACCTCCAAGAAATCAATCACGCCTTGATCACTTCAGCCAAAAGTTTCCCCAAGAACATAAGCTCATCACTGACAAATTGAACCATCAAGGTGGTGGTCTAGGACCAGAGGAAAGAGGCATGCAATGCCCCATCGAAGCACAGAAGTGGGAAATGAAGTCAGGTCTTGGCTTTGGCATACCCACAACTGGGGGCACCAATATGGACGGTCATGCTTTTTCAAACATTCACCGTGACCTTTTCGAAATCGAAGACATTTTTGAGGAAGTTGAAAAGAGAGCCTATGATGATATCCTAGACCAAATCTTCCTAAGAGACTCTGTTCTCCAAGAACTATCCATCCATTTCATCGATCTACCACTCGCCCATCCACAACTCATAGATTGGGACCAACCAAGCGTCATACACATTGATGAGTTCACATCAGAGGAAGCGCTTCTAAGATTAATGGGAGATGAAACTCCTCACAAGCAAACAAAGCTAGATTCTATCTATATCTATAAGCTATATCCCAAGGGGTATTTTGGAGAAAATCCCCAACCTAGTTCTGATACACCTAGAACTAGAACTAAGGTGAATCTGAGACTAGCTCAGGCAGCAAAGAGAGCCCCCTAGTGAGAAAATCCAGAGGCACAAACAGAACATGAGGATTTAGCATTGCCTCCTCAAGATAATCGACCAGAGATGTCTTCTATTCTAATTGAGGATACTAGAGAAGTCAATATCGGTTCTTTAGAGATCCCCAGACTTGTTCACATTGCTACATCCCTATTGCAAGACCAAGCTAATCTCATCTTTGAGGTCTTAAGAGAGAACATTGGCCAATTTGCATGGTCATATTAGGACATGCTAGGACTTGATCCAAAGCTTGTAGTTCATCATCTTGCAGTCGATCCAAAGATCAAGCCCGTCAGACAAAAGCTTAGAAAAATGCACCCCAAGGTGGCATTACTAGTCAAAGGTGAATTAGAAAGAATGTTAGTTGCTAAGGTTATCTGACCTATCAACTACTTAGAGTGGATCTCCAACATGGTCCCCGTCACTAAGCCTTCTAGTGACATCAGAATCTGCACTGATTTCAGAGATCTTAACAAAGCTTGTCCAAAATATGATTTTCCCTTACCCAACATAGATATGATTGTAGACCTTACAGCTAGACATGAAATTTTGACCCTCATGGATGGATTTTCTAGGTATAATCAAATCAAGATTGCAGAAGAGGATCAACATAAGACAGCATTCACTACCCCTTGGGGAACCTTTTGCTACAACATGATGCCTTTTGGCCTAAAGAATGTTGGGGCTACCTATCAAAGAGCTATGATAGCCATTTTCCACGATCTTATCCATAGCATTTTGGAGGATTACGTAGATGATATCTTGGTCAAATATCATACCTTCATGGATCATCTTGCTAACTTGGAGAAATTCTTTGATAGGTTAGTCACATATCATCTCATGCTGAATCCCAAGAAGTGTGTCTTTGGGGTCACATCTGGCAAGCTTCTAGGCTTTATAGTTTCTAAACGAGGTATAAAGATCGACCCTAAGAAGGTCAAGGCTATCTTAGACATGCCTCCTCCCCAGAAAATGCGACAACTTTGCACTCTTCAAGGAAAGCTTCAATTCGTTCGATGCTTCATCTCTCAGCTTGCAGATAAGTGTACGCCATTTGCACATTTACTGAAGAAGGATGAAAACTTCAAGTCGGATCCTTTATGTCAACGCAGCTTCGATCATCTCAAGTAGTATCTCATCAATCCCCCTATCTTGGTTCCACCAGTTCCTGGTCGTCCCTTGATCTTGTACATATCATCAACACCTACTGCTCTAGGGGCATTTCTAGCACAGCTTGATGACTACGGCAGAGAAAGAGCCATCTACTACATCAGTAGAACCCTAGTTGGTTATGAACTCAATTATACTCCTATGGAAAAAGCATGTTTGGCAGTTATTTTCTCAACTCAAAAGCTTCGACACTACATGCTAAGTCATACCATCCAACTAGTCTCCAAGATCGACCCTCTCAAGTATATGCTCTCCAGAACAACACGTACAGGCCGTTTGGCCAAATGGGTTATGATCCTTAGTGAATTTGACATCCAGTATGTAGAAAAAAAGGAAATCAAAGGGCAAGCTATAGCAGATCACCTAGCTAATGTGCCTCTAGTAAATACATATCCTTTGATCACAGAATTTCCAGATGAGCATATCTGTCTAATTGAAGAACAGCCCCCATGGAAACTTTATTTTGATGGCTTATATACATCTCATGGATCAGGGGCAGGAATATTGTTGGTCACACCTCAAGGAGATAACATTCCAAAAGCCTTCAAGCTACAATTCCCTAGCACCAACAATATAGCTAAATATGAGGCTCTCATAGCAGGATTAAAGATAGCTGCAGAATGGAACATCACTGAGTTACAAATCTTTGGTGATTCTTAGCTCATCATCAAGAAAGCCCTAAATGAATATCAAACCAAAGATGAAAATCTATTACCCTACAAAGAGCTAGTTGATTAGCTAACCCAACATTTTACAAAGCTTCAGTTTACACAAGTGTCTCGAATGCAGAACAAAGTAGTAGATGCTATGGCTACTATCGGCTCGCTCTTGGAAATTCCCTAAGTGGTTACGCAGTATGATTTTTTAGTCGAGCAGCTCCTCACACCTGCCTATGCAAATGATGACTCAAATCGTGTTTGTATCTTGGTTGGTCCCCAATCCCCTTGGTACTATGAGATTCATGCTTACCTTAAAGATGGTATCATCTCCCCTCACCTCACACGTACCCAACACCAAAACCTCATCCAAAAATCATCCTGCTATGTTAGCATAACCAATACCCTATATCGTCGAGATTATCATGATACTCTCTCTCGATGTTTAGATGAAAATGAGGTTGTGACGGTGTTAAAAGAAGTACACTCCAAACTTTGCAATGCCCACACGAGTGGTATTGTCCTCGCACAAAAAATCCTTAGAGCAAGCTACTATTGGCATACCATTGAAGAAGACTCCTATGACTTTGTTAGAAAGTGTCTCCCATGTCAGCAGCACGCAAATCTTGTGCATGCTCCAGCATAGGATCTATAGCCTATTGCACCACCTTGGCCTTTCGCTTTTTGGGGCCTTGATCTAAATGGAACTATCACACCTCTCTCATCTGATGGACATAAATGGATAATAATAGCTACAGACTATTTCACTAAATGGGTGGAAGCAGTCCCCCTAGTCTCAGCTATAGGAGTTCAGGTCTCCAAGTTCATCTTGTACCACATTGTTTGCTGCTTCGGCATCCCATCCACCATCTTCACCGACCACAGAGGTAACTTTGAAAATCTCAACATGGAAGAATTATGCACTTCCCTCCACATCCATCACCGCTTTTCTAGCCCATATTTCCCACAAGGTAACGGCTAGGCAAAGGCAACTAACAAAACCCTCCTCAAAATCCTAAAGAAAGTTGTCAATGATTTCGGCTGCGATTGGCACCTACAAATAAATCCAGCCCTGTGGGCCTATCGAACTTCCTTCCGTACATCCACAGGCACAACTCCATACTCCTTAGTCTATGGTGCCGAAGCAGTACTACCCATAGAGGTTGAACTTCCCTCCTTGCGCATATCTTTGCAAGGGCAAATATCAGATGAAGAATATAGAATAGCTCAGCTCACCCAACTAGATCTCTTAGACAAGAAGCGACAAAAAGCCTATGATCATCTCACAGTCTATCAAACTTGTCTCAAAAGGAATTTCAACAAGAAGGTGCTCCCACGACACTTTCAGTCGGGTGACATGGTCCTCAAAGAAAATATGAGAGTCCAAGTCGATCGAGAAAAGAAAGGCAAGTTTGAACCTACATGGCTTGGTCCTTATGTTGTCACTGCCTCCTTTGGCTCCGGAGCCTATCAGCTATCTACATCAGAAGGAGAACTCTTGAATGATCCTACTAACATCATTCATCTCAAGAAGTTCTATGCTTGAAGATCCTTGGTATACCCAGCTTTTGAAAAATACAAAAAAAAAATAGTAAAGAGAAATAAGCGTCCAATGGTGAAAACTTGGCAATTCAAGTGCCTTGGATAGGTACCTTGGTAAAATCCTGATAATTCAGGTGCCTTGAGTACTAAGACTAATCCATTATCTATCACTATACTATCCCTCATCCATCCACTCACCATCCCATAAAACACCTGCTTGTTCCCTTGGTGTTCCAACCAAATATCCAACATCTAATGAAGCTTGTAAATCTTGTACCTCAGCTTGTAAATCTTGTACCAAAGCTTGTATCATCCCTTGTATCATAGCTTGTATATCCAAATCTTGTCCAAAGCTTGTACCATATTCCAGCCTATATTATATGCCAAAGCTTTTATCCTAGCTTGTATCCTATCACATGCACACAAAGAACCCCATTTTCACTTAAGCTTTTCGCAAACCATCTACCTATCTTCCTATCAAATATTACAGACATCCCACCCTTCACAAACATTTCCATCTCACAAAACCAAAACATTAACAACCTTGTACATTTGTAACATATCTGGGTCTGTCAGCTTGTACATCCTCTTTAGCTTAGTACCATTGTATCTATCTAGCTTTCGTGTCAGCTCATCCTTGATCAGCATCTTGCATACATTACACAAATCTTGGTTAGCTATTCCATTGCATCCTTTAGCTAGATCTCTTGTCATCAAAGTGTTATCCTTCTTAGTTTAGCTTGCCAAGTGCATCACTCATCCAAATCCACTAGCTTAGGTGCTCTCTGATAGATCCTTGTAGGATATAGCTTTCCTCATGTCTGATCTTGGTCTGTTAGTACCTCATCCTACCCATCTCATTGGCAAACGGTTCTCTTTTGGATTTTTGCTTTTTTTTGATTTAGAATCTTCCCTTTTGGGTCTTGAAGTATCTTTTCCAAGCAATCTTTTTGTTCCCTCCTCAAGGTTGCCATGATCTTCCATATCATGGTATGCTACGAATGGGGCAATCTGAGTGTATGATTTTGATCAAGTCTTTCGTTTGTTTCTTTTTTGCTTGTGGGTTACCCAGTGTCGGTTCCACGCTGTTTTCTCCAGGTTTCATGTGTGATGTTGGGGCAATCCTTGTGTGTTTGTTTCGAGTCAGTCTATCAGTCCTCTGGACGGTTGGTGACATGGTCTTGACGTTCTTGGTAACCTTGGCAATTAACCAACAGTCCTATAGCAAATCTAGTGCTCAACTACATGGTGGTACTTTTCTTTGAAGTATCCCCCTGCTCAAAAAACTTCAATGGATTCCCTTCGTCTCCATTATCCCCCATCCATATCCAGCATCCATCTCTCCTACCCCAGCTTGTGCAACCGTATCTCTTAGAACCAATCATCACTCTTAGCTTTAGGGATCCATAATCCTAGTCTTAGGGATCCACCCATCAAATCAATCCACCAAGCCTCATCTTTCGAGATCCGCAATCCTAGTCCTAGGGATCTGACACCCATCTTCCATCAATCTAACTATTTGAAATCCTGTTGCCTCAACTTTATCTCATCCCATCATCCCTTCCCTTATCTTGGATTCTTTTTTATAGCACTCCGCTCCTTCATCCTCCACCTTCCCTAAAGTCTTAAGCTTGCTTCCTCTTGTGCCTCTGATTCTCCCTTTATCATTCTCTTGTAGTGAGAGTTTGAGCTAATTCAGCTTCTTCTCTTTGCCAATCTGAGTCTCCTTGCTCATCCCAGATTCTTGTATTTTTCAAGAAACCGTCGAGCCTCGTTTTCTCTCCTCGCTGCCTTCTTGAGGGGGCATCATGCAGTCTAGTCTCTCCTCTTTTTATCCGAGACTGGGGCAACTTTGTTGCTAAAACATCTTCCTCGTGTCATCTCCATTTGAACTTCTTTAAAATAGTGTTGTCTCAACACTATGTCAAAGAGGGGCAAAATGTAGACACCTAAAAATCCTTTAGAAAATAAAATATTTTTATTTTCTAAAAAAGTCTTCGATGACATCATCATTTATTAATTAATTAATTATTTTATTTATTTATTTATTTTTATGCCATTAAATCCCTTTATCTTAATTTTAAATATTTAATTAAGGAATCCCTCCCAAAAATGTTTAAATCTTATTTAAACATTATTTCCTTATTTATTAATTATTTAATTAATAAATTGACCAAAAATTCTAAAATAAATTATTTATTTATTTTTTGCCCAAAACTTGGCCAATTTCTTTAAGACCACTAACCTCTTCCAAAATCTTCTAATTCTTCTTTAATTTCAATTAAAGGCTAATCCCATCATTTCCTACCCCTAATCCCAACTCAAAATATTTAATTAAGATTAAATATTAATCCTCATGTTTATTAAAAATATTTTAATAAATATCTCCTCAACTCAAACCCTTGAAATAAATAAAACTTTATTTATTTCTTAAAAACCTTATTCATCCTCGTCCTAGGAAGTTCTAGGCTCTTCTAGAAAATCTTCATCCTCATCCAAAGCCTAGACTCTTCTAGAAGATGTCAATCCTTATCTTTGACCCTAATCCTAATCCCCTCCTAACCTTGTCAAATTCCCTAAACATGGGTTAAGACTTGCTAACCCAAGCCAAAGCCAACAAATATCTCCTCCTTAACCCACCCTCATTAAATGCCATCCACTTGCCCATCTCTAACAAGCCTAATCCAAGCCTTAGTCATTTGCACATTCTTAAGTCAAGCTTAAGACTTTCTTAATCTAACCCAAGTCAAAATATCTCAACTCTCTCACAAATATTCCAACCATAAAACTTTATGAAGTCCACAAAGCCATAAATGACTCTTACAAGCCCATTCATTGCTCTTACAAGCCATTATGAGGGTCTTTATCAGCTTTGAGCCTCCTTTGTTGACCCCTCAACCCCTCTTGCTCTAACCAATGACCCTGTAACATGTGTCACTCCTTGATTAGTTGTAAGAAAGCAAAATCCATGTGCTCTCCTCTCATTCAATCTAAACCTACCATAAGCTTTTCCCATCCTTGCATCCTAGCCCTTGATCTGTCAAGCCCTTTGCCTATTTAAAGAATCCTCTCCCAAGCTATTTCAACACAATCTAGAAAGTAAAGCTATAATGCCATTTTGAGAAGCCATTTTTACATCAAATCCATTCACCAAAATCTATCAAAAATTTTCAATTGAAGCCCATTTCAGCATTTGAGCATACATACATAATCAAGCCATCTTAGCTATTAGACACACCTCTACATCAAGTGATCATCCTCATTGAGAGAGCCTATCCATGGCTCATATTCTCATTTGAGGACTTCACTTTGTCTCTCATGAAGTTATGTTAAATTAGTATGCAAATGCTTTTTGATTGTTTTAATTTGGTGTTTCTAACATACTAAAGTAGCATATACACTTGTGATATGTGATTTGATATCATATTTGGGATTTGAGACTATCTCCTCAGCACGGTGGGAGTGGGCCATTTAGGTTCCACGTGATCGGGTGGTAGTGCTTTTTACTCTTACCATTGAGATCCGTCTATAGTCACCATGGCTGGAACTTCTTGGGATGCTTGTTTATCATGTTAGATGATGTTATTTACTAATCCATTTCCTTATTCTGATGATTAGTATGTGATAGGTGATGTTATCTACTTCGTAGGATCATCTTATGTTTTATTATAGTATGTTAGATTTCTTTATGTGTATGTTGTAGCATGTTTGGTAGTGACGTCCCTATTACAATAGTACCGACGATCTATTTGTTGGCTTGGGATGTTATGTGCGGGGAATGGCTAGGGCTCACGATGGCCTAATGATGCTATTGACAGTTGGGAGGAACCGCACACTTAGTTATGTTTTATGATGGATAGTTGTATTTTATGTTGGATGTTTATATCTTTTATGATGGATGGATGTATCATGTATGGTTGTTGGTTTCTTTTACTTTACTGTACTTTGTATCATGGATTCAAGGAGGATGATGTATCTTTATTTCTATTTCTACATATTTATATTCTTTTAACCTTTCATACCCTGTGACATGTACAGTGGATGATTGAGCATTCTGAATTAATTTGCCAAGAGGCATTCGAAACAAATATATAATATGGACATTAGACTTTCGATTATTCTTTCATGTGGATGTGGTAGTTGTTAGACTTAAAATTAGATTAAATTTAAATGTAATTCAACGTCATGGGATCCTTAAGAAATGTAACTTGTTATTTATGCTTTAGTTGATTGTATGTTATTGCTTCTGCTACTATGTGGTTCATGTGCATGTTATACTTTCTTACTTCAAAAAATATATATTTGGCAAACTTAGTAAAACTTTAGGTTAATTCTTTTGGATCCCTTGACGGGGCATTACATTATTTATATATTGAATAATTATTAATATTTTTAACAAATACAGGGTATTATCAATATACATATATTGATTGAATTAAAGATTGCATACTAACTGAGTGTCATTCTTAGGCTTAATTAACAAATGTGACAAAGAGGACAAAAAAAAATGGACATTGTCTTTTGAATCCCAAGATTGTTGCATCTTTGACTTTTGCAAAGAAGTTATTTTAAGGTTATCCACAATGTCATAGAGATTTACAATTCTTATACTAAGATGAAAGGAAATAAATCTTTTTGCATCCAACCCTGGTTCAAATGGTCCTACAATTTATAAATATTTTCGCATCTAGACACAAAAAGAACATATTCATTACAATCCTAAGGGAACAAACCCTTTGACTTACACAATTATAGATGAAATTATCTCAAAATATGATTTAGGGGCAAAAAAGAAGAAAGTGTGGACTACATTGTTGATAACCCCAGTAACAGGTTAGATTGGCAAATGAAAGGGAAAAATCAACACACTGGCCATGATAATAAAAAATTGAACAAATCTAGTTGCTTTTGAAGATATCATACGCTCAATGTAACTAGCACTTGTGAATTTGTATACATTATGTGTAAAGAGTGGGTGACCATATTGTATGTAGAATTGTTCTCTCATTTTTGTACCATTGCAAAAAAAAAATCACATGTACAGCATCTTGAAAACGTGGACGGAAAAATGTTTCAAGTGAATTCTCACGTATCCAACATGACAAGAACTAATCGTATTCAACCAATAATAACTTATCAGCTTAAAATTGGAGAATGAACATTGAACAATAAAAAAATTTCCCTTTATTGTAAATATATTTTTCTATGATGAGCTAGCTTGGGTAAATTGATTATTGCTATTACAAATAACAAGTGTATAGATACTAGGCAAGAGCCTACAACACAATAGTAAATTGTGAGCTTCTTATCGAAGAGGTATTGGGTTCGAATCTACTCACGCTTAATAAATAATAATAATAATAATAATTAATCACAATACATAATAATTAATCTTGGCTTCGACCTCTTATTGATCCAAAAAAATAAACAAGCTCATAGATACTAATTTATTTATGGTTTTAGTGGTATGCTAATGTTTTAAATAGTCTTTAGTCTAGTATTAGTTTTCATCAAGCCATGATGAGTTCATTTATGTGTCATATTTGGACACAAATCAATGTGTTTATAGTTTAGCTATGACATTTAGTAAAAAAATTTACCTTGATGTTTTAATTTGATATAATCATTAATTCACACTAATATTTTCTTTTAATGTCTACCTTTAGTTTTTCAATTTTGAAGATCTTGTTGTCAATTTATAATGTTGATTAGATTGTTAAGCTTTTCTTTTTAGTTCGATTTTGTAACAATGGTTTAGCATCAATGTTTTGGCCCATGCTATATGATCCATCATCAAGATGCAAGAGAGAAAAGGAGGAGAATTTTTAGATTACACTACATAATCACTTTTATTTCCTTCTCTCTTGCATTCTAATGATGGATCGTGTAGTGTGACCAAAAATGTCAATGCTTAAAAAATTATTTACACAATCAAACCAAAAAAAAAAAAAAAGTAAAACACTTATATGGATTACAGAAATCTAATAGCATTGATTGTTAAGTTTTTTATTAGATAAGTAGGGATTATGAAAGGCTCATGATCCCTTATGCATTAATATCAATAGAACAACAAACAACTAAAATAGAATAACTATTGCACAACACAACAGAACAACAAGAAGTGAAAAAGCTCTAAGAAGACAAGAACCAACCTAAAATTAGGGTGGCTTAAAATATTGATCCAAAGCTCTTTGATTGAGCATAATGAAATTATTATTCTTCTCAAATCATATTTTCTTAAGAGAGGGAGACTTAAGATCATTGGCACGTCCTTCATTAGATCCCAAAGCATTATCAACCCTGAAGGAATCCAAAAGGGGCCCTCCTTTAGTAGAATCAAAATTTTGAGCCTCCTCTAAAATAGAGAAGGCTTCATCCTTAGTTGTCTCCTTCTTCCGATCTATTGTTGCTTCTTAGTTTTAAGTGAAAATTGTATCCACGACCCACCAGATTTTGAGCATGACAAATAATTGGGGATTTCTCCCACTCAAAGTTTTGCACCCATTTCCCATATCTAGAGGATAAGATGATTTGGGTAGTGAGACCCTAATTTTTTTCAAAAGCACACAAAATCTCACAAAAACTAAGAATTTTTTTAATTTAGTAATCTTATCTGCGGTGTTGTACTTGCAAAAAGATGACTTGTCTTGAAAATATTTTCATTCTAAAACTCCAATGGCAGCCCAAGCATCGAACCCATACCAAAAACAACATTTTTTCCTTTCGTGGGTGGAATTTAGGAGACCAATTTTTAAGGCTAAGACCATTTGAACCTAACAACAAAGGTCCTTTATATAGAAACCTTGAACAATCCTCTTGACAAGAAAAGGAAGAAAAAATATAAATTATTTAGCATAGTAGAAACTTTTACTTCAAAATTTTGATAACTCGATGGATCCATTTTCTAACTATGTCAATATTGAGACACAAGACCTCCTAACAAGAGAATTCCCAAGCCAAGCAATTGGAACATCAAAGTAGGACCTAAGCATCCTCCATAACCAATTGTTCATTTCCCTGCCTAGAACAATCAATTGAAGCCTTGTCACATAATATTGTAAGGGGTGGGATAGAAGCAACATTTGGCTTCTCATGATTAGCAACCAAAGCAAAAAAATTTAAAACAACAAAGCCTAAAATCTCAAGCTCACAGAAGTAATTAGTTGCAAGGGATGGAACAAAAGAAGCAATCGATGTCTCATAATCAACTACCAAAGCATCAACTTCTAATATAGTAGTGTGTAACAAACTTCAAACTCACCACATAAATATCCCCAACAAGAACAACTACATGAATGGAATAAGAGTACTATGCATAGGTTGAGAAACAACTACGTCAACAACTTATAACACAACATAGCTTGAAATCAAGTTCAAACTCTCCAAAGCAATATCCACCTCAAAAGTCATGATAGTAGAATTCCTTACCTTCGGAATCTGAATCAGTATCCTCAAGAATCTTCTCATCGTCATTTTCCTCTAACTTAATAGAAAAAAAGCCCTTAACCAAACTCAAAGTTTTAGACCAATCATAATCTTTTATATTTGACAAGAAAGACAACAAACATGAATGAGAAAGAGGCCTCTGTATAAGACAAAAAAATATTGTCACTGTCAGCAACCTCCATTATTGACACCTCACCTAACGTGTTAGCTTTAGCACGAGCATCTAAAAACATATTCATGAGGAATGCATCCTCATTATCTTGGTCAACTAGTCGTCTTCGTCAAATGGATAGGTACAAATGTCTGCATCGTCCTTAGAGACCTTAGCCTCCTTGGAATGAGAAGAGTTCCACAAGGCCTATAAATCCTTGGAAACAACATAACAAAAAAAGGACCCAATGACAAAAGCCTCAAAGGCCCTCGAAAAGGAATCATCCCCATTTGGGTCATCGCTATCAACAAAAGCATCACTTGGACCACCAATACTATCACCTACAAAGCAATCGTATCATTTCCCCACAAACAAATTCTTCCTTGGATCTCCTTGTCAAACCCCATCCCTTGTAGAAAATTTGTGGCACATCTACCAACAAGGACAATCCCCCGCCATGGAAAGATCAAAACTTAGCAAACACAAAGAACTAGAAGGAACACACGGGCACAAAAATAAATGCAAAGTTATCCTCACCTTGGCCAAAACGGAGACCAAACCTAATAAGAAAATGTCCAAGCCCCCCGACCATCACCCCCTCCACACAATGCCCGACTTCCACTACATACTCTAACCTCTCTTGACACAACCAACAAACGAAACACCCACAAATAAGGCCTAAGGCGGGCCAAAAAGAACGAACTTCGCATGCTTCACTCTATTGCAAAACTTTTTTCAATAAATTGGTTTGTTAAGTTTTATTGATTAAATATCATTTTTATTTTAAGCTTTTGTTAATTTTATCCACTATTGAAGTAAAGTTATTTGGTTGTGGGTTATCTATATTATTAATTCCTTCCAAAAGCACGATGCTATTGTTTTCATTCAATTTAATTTTTCAATTCAATTGACCAATCAACTTATAGAATTTAAAAGATTAAAAGAAACTTCAAATGTTTATATCTTTTTCTAATTTTTCATTATTTTGTAAATCACATTTTTCATTCCTTCTATTGAAGTATATTATTTTTGGTAGGGAGAAAATTTGGTAGGGAGAAAATTCAATTTTCTTCAACAAAAATAGAAATATTTTCTAACAACTCTATCATGCATTAATGAATGCATTAATTACAACTGTATCTTTTCCACGTTTGTGACAAGTTGATTAGATTTTTCAAAAAAAAGTATATTTTTATCTTCCACCTCACACAACTTTGGACAAAAATAATGTCTAATCAATATTAATTATCACAATCTATTCTTCTTGCCAAGTTGAAATATAGAGTTAAATGTTTTATATTTCTTATTTTAAATATATTTATTAAGTTTGCATTGATATTTATTTTTAACAATTGTAAAATTCTATTTCTTTAAGTTTACAGTATGTTTTACTAGCTACTAGTTTACAATCTTGCTCTAATTTTTTTTTTTTTTAATACCATTTTACAAATTAGAAAACTAATACTACCCCTCAAACTTACTAGATCTTTTGTTTGTTAGAATTAAGTAATCAACAAATTTGTTTTTAAAAATTAAATATTTCAACTTAGATTAATATAAATTTTGCTGTTATTTATGTATTTCTCAAAATAATATAATTATTAATATTTTTTAAATTCTCTTCAACTCTCTCTATCATTCTACCTTTACTTGTCCTTATAATAGCATATTGTTCTCTATTTTAGCCCTTTCTTCCTATCCTTCCTTTATATCGTTCATTTTTATCTATAAATCTTTATTTTCCTTCTTTTCCAATTATTCATAGGAACTTTGACGCGTTGCATCTCTTGTTAAGATAGTCTTTGTCTCTTTCTACTTTTATCCCTTAATTTAAACAATTTATCGAATCCTCGAGTGTTTACCACAAGCCAAGTTAGAGGACTCTTAATATTTATAGTAGGACTCTTGATATTTATGTTCCTAAAAATCACCTCAACAATCTCTCACTTCTTATGTGCATTTTATTTGGTTCCTAAAAATCACCTCAACAATCTCTCACTTCTTATGTGCATTTTATTTGGTTTTCATTATTCATTATTTTTTCATATGTAATTCTTTATTTAAAGTGTTAACTTCAGTGCTATAGATTAAAATCTCACCTCAAAACATTTCCTCTCCAAATTATTTATAAATAATTTAAACAGTTTAAATTTTAATTGTCAACCATGTCGTGAAAAGATATTATCTCTTCTAGGGTAAGAGCATATGTAATTGAATGTGTTCTAATAACCAGAGACTCCATGCACACTTGACTTGCCAATTACTAATTTTAAAGGACTCCTAAAAATAATAACACTTGTACCAAAAGTTGGTCATTTTTAACTTTTTTAGTTGGTAACTGGCCCATTTGTGCACTAATATTGGGATAGTTTTTTGGATTACAGTAAAAATAGGTTTCAGGGGACTCGAACCCCCATACAAAAACCAAAATATATATATAATCAACCTAAATGTTCCACCAAGTTTTACAAAGACATGGAACCTACAAAAATGGAAACAAGCCAAAAAAACAAGTTTTATAAGGACCTAAAACCTAAATATAGACAAATATACAGATTGAAAGCTAGAAAGTAAAAACTGCTAAACATCCAACAATAAGAGCCAAGACCAAAAACCCAAACCAACAACCAATACCTGCAAAAAATAGAGCAAACTTACACCAACTCCTTTGTTGCCTTAGCCAATTCTTTACCCGTATTAACAACCTCCTAAAGGTCTTTGACAGACGAACTGGGAGCAACTTCAATAGCCTTTTTCGTGCTCTGACTTGTCCTCTTGCTTGGGCCATCAATCAACTAGGCAGCCATAGGGGAAATGATTTCCTCATTGCCTTAGCCAATATTGGGATAGTTATGCAAGACTACTAGAACAATTATTCACAAGTACTGACAATTTTGAGTGAATAGTTATTGGTGCATCTTTGAGTGGGTATCTATGACACTAGCCACTTTTTCACCCTTTGACATTTGATGATCTCTACAAAGAAATTTTTTTTTTATGGTTAATGGGTCAAAGCTGAGATTAATTATAATTATTTGTTGAGCTTGAGTAGACTCCAACCCAAGATGTCCAAATGAGAGACTTGCAACTTACCATTGTGCTATAGACTATTTCCTTCTACAAAGAATTTGTAATACCCAAAAGCCAATAAATATTTTTAAGATGTAACCTCACATACAAAAATTGACAAAAATAAATCATTGAAATCCCTCATATAATTCAGACTGTATAAATGTGTGAAGTTAGGATGTCTAGGTTAAGTGTGATGCCATAAAACATTTCCATAATGAATGAAAGATTTTAATGATGTCTACGAGACCAAACAGTCTAAGGGACCGAAAAATCATAACACTGAACCATCTACATATTATTTTCCTCTCCCTATCTTCTGTTATGGCTTTTAACCAAAAGTCATCCATTTGGTTGATCTTATCTTCTCCAAATAAACTATGCATGTCATCCACTTTTAAGATGGCTTCATAATGTGTCAAAATATCATCATACACTACACATTCCAAAAGAAAGTGTCATTCTGATTCAATTGCACCTGTCCTACAAAAGATACAAGTTATCTCCTCCCAAGCCTCCTTGGGCCTCTTCCACATACCTACCTCACATCTGAAATTATGCGATCCCATCCTCAATTGTGCCAATAAAAGTCTTGCCTTTCCTTTAATATGCCCCAAGATATGCATTCTCGCCATGTTCCCTACTTGGGTTATGTAGTAAGCCTGTTCTTACCATGTTATTAGTCCACATGGCACACTGAAACTTCTCTAAAAGGTTCCACCAATTTTATTCTTTATAGAGTTGTACCTCGAGTATGCTGAAACATTGGAATAGAATTGGCGTTTATGATAAACTATGCTGACAAGGGAATCATGAATGAAATTGCCATCAATCATAAAACTGTAAGTTGGAATGAAATGCACTTTCAAATTACAATTCCCACGTGCCCCCAGCTTCCCACAAAGGATTGCGAACTTGTCATAACATTTTTTTTTTTTTTTTTTGGCTACTTGATTTTGAAAGTTATTCACCATATTATGATCCCAAAAATTGAATACTCGTATCTGCAATTATTTACTAGAAATGTGTAAATCTCTTACCTTCTTTAAGTTGACTGTGGTTTTATTACTATCAAATTTACTGCATCCATGCATGTCCAACTACAAACCATGGTTCATAGAATCAGTCTTTCAAGGTAGTGTCATCTTTGATCCTAGAAACCTCAATATCCTCCTTCGATCTGTTCATTTCAACTGGCTGCTGAAGTTTTTAGTCTGGACAGATGTAGCTGAGGGCTTCTGAAAGAGAAAATGATGATAAGCTACTGGTTTCATAGATATACACTCAAAGTTCAATCAACTCAAAACAAAGAGTCGGCTATATTGACGACTTTGTAAGCGTAGTATCAAGATTTGGTTAAGGCAATAAGCTTAATACACAGTTTTAATGTATTTTTATGATACTACCAGCATGATGTTTGTGTATGTGAAGGGTCCTTAACTTTGGAAAATGCCTTGGGGAGCTTTTTGTTATGCAGTTCAATTTCTCCAAATATGTCTAAAGATAACAATGCCACCAGCAGGAATATACCACATTATCAAGTGTCGTTCTTTTTGAATAAAAAGGAAAAACATATGACAGCACAAGAGAACAATAAGTTCTGAGGTATGATATTACTGAAGATGATGTTTACAAAATATAAATGTAAAGAAGGCAGAAGTCAAGAGAACAGTAAGTTCTGAGCTATGATATTGAAGGAGGATAATTTTTAAAAAATATAAATGTAAACAAGACAGAAGTGCCCTCGTATTGTGAAGGTTTTGTCAAAAAGGATGAAAACAATATAATTGACCATTTCTGAAGTCAGATGAAGCTGATTATCTCAACACCTATAACACAATAAAGTTCCTCTTGAAGGCAGGGCCATTACAATAAAGTCAGCAAAAACATGGAGCAATGTCATGTGATACATTGCAAGCAAAATAATTAATCGTCACCTATTTGTCCCTTGAAAATAAAATTGAACCTAGAAACATGAATTTATTGTAAATGAATGGGTATACATATCATTTTTTTATATTATTTGCCTACTGAATCATTTCCTCCTCCAATATTTTTGCTCAGAGTGATTTCCTACTCATGGAGGTTTTCCATCATCCAGGTCCTCCATGACATCTATATCATTTCGCATTGTTATTTTCTGGACATACCCTGCAACCATACAGCCATTCAAGATCAAAACTTGCAAAAATTCAAAATAATTTTAAGCTATGAGCCATTCACAAAAAATTATTCAATAACTTAAAGTGAGAATTCAATGCATCCTTCAAGGGGTAGCAAACAAAAAATAAGGTAGAGAGAGAGGTCCTGATGGGTAAAAACAGACAAATGGCAAATGGTTTTAAAACATCTGTCCACATTGTGACGGGGCATATCACTGTTAAACAACCTATTTGTAAGGGAATCATGTGCACATGCCATAAGACTTCTATGTTGAACATTTAGAATATTCCCTGAATTTCTGATTCTTCAGAATGAAACAAGAAAGAATGAATGTTGGAAATTGTTTCAATCTTGCACCAAAGTGGTAGTAACTAGACATTTCATTGTTCATAGAGTCTTTTACTTTATGACCACACAGAAGTGTTTCTCTACAGCTTCCCCTGGTTTAAGAAATTTTGTCTACATTTCTCAAAATCTGTATATAAGGCTCTGCGTGAGAATTTACAAATACGTGTCTAGTCGTAAACGTGGCCGAATGAGACATAAAAAATGTTAAGACAGTCTTTGCACATGAACTTTCCATCTGGGAAAAGTGAGCTTGAAATTTCGTAATACCATATGCATATGTTTTCTCAAATCATTAGTGTTACAGATCATCAAATGTACTTTTGAGTTAGTTGAGTTTAAATACTATAATTGGGTACAAGGATAAGCTGCGTTACTTATAAACCATGCTCTAAACTGTGGCATAGCACCAGCATTTTCCAGATACTTAAATTTTGGATGTCCCACATTGTTGACAGATTTGGAAGCGTTCAAGTTTCAATTAGTTGACACATTTCAAGCATTTTAGATGACCATTTTACAGTTTTCATAGAATTCTCAGTAAGGAACAATGTTTTGGCTACCTCTGCATTTATAGATGTCTAGACAACAGCATATCTCATGGATGCAGAATCCTTTTAGGTGGCCAACTCTTCATGTTAGCTCATGATAGATGACAGGGCTATCTCCAGATCTGGACTCGGCACAAATTCAGCAAGACCCATTTTCCAAATCCATGTGAGCTCACCACTCAGACTGGAGAAAAGACCGGGCAAATTGAAAAATCATATAATATATTAAATAAATATAAATCAAAATATAATTACTACACTTGCACATGAAACAAAATATATGTTTTTTGTATTAAAAGCACCAAATATTATCATTACTATTTTGAGTTGATGAATATTACATTGTAGAATGGATTTTTACCAAAAAATGAAACAACCAATCCTACATTTAGGAACGAACTCCCAACAACCTACAACCTATGTTAAACAATTTATTAATGTTGATGAATAGCTTCATTTAGATAAATTCGATGACACAATCTCCTTGATCTGCTAATAACATAAATACATATATATAGCTAGTGTAACACGGGGACGCGTCCCCCCCCCCCCCCCAAAAACTGGGCTATCTTGAAGATGGGGACGCCCCTGATACAGGGGGACGACGTCTCAGCGTTTCGGGCGGTGCCACTTAGAGCGCCATTGCCGCTAGAGACGGTGAGACATCTTCGAGTGTGGGTGCGGGGGGGCGCAAAGGAATCTTCTTTATTGTGGGGGGACGCCAGAACGTCTCCCATGGCAAGCAAAAGAGGCACGTTAAAAATTAAAAAGTTTTAAGGCATTTTTATAATGTTTTAATGTTTCTATTTTTATGCTATTGGGTTGTGCGGCCCATTCCTTCCTCCTTTCATCAAAAGCCTTCTGTTGGTTCCCAAAACCGCAGATTGGAAATCCAAGAGCCTGCCACTTCTCTGATAGGACTTCTCAATCAGTTATGGCCAACGAACGGAAATCGCTTAGATTACCCTGCACTTCGAGCTCCGCTACACCCAGGCAGGTAAACCTTCACCTTGAACACTGACTACTCAATTCAAGGGTTTTCTATAGAGAATTTAAACTTTGCGAGTTCCTCAGCTGGCAAGGTCTTTGAACTCGATCAAAACAAAACTGAAATTGGATGCTGAATACTTGATGATTGAATGTTTTGTATAAATTTTGTAAATAATGAATTTGATGCTTGCAGGAGGAATATAGATTTTCTGACTTCAATAAAAAGACCAGTGCCTTTGCTCATCTGGGCGATAGAGTCAACTACGGTGAACTTTTACATACAACTTCATAATGTTCAATGCACTTGTACTGCCAATAATTTTGATAGTCCAGATGCGACAAACCAATTATAATGCAATATTTAAATTAGTCCAGATTGAATTTTAACTCTACTAAGACAAACTGGACATAGCTGCGGAAACAATTAAATATTTCACAACACCTATGATGATCAAATTTAAAATGCTAACTAACCATGTCCACTTATCTGATAACAAAATTATATACAGAATTTTAAAATATAATTATGAAGGATGATTCGTCTACAATTTAAATCTCCATGCCATTAAAAACAAACAAAAGACATTTTATTTTATTGAAAATAAAATAATGGCATTTTTATTACAGAATCATAATATAGCCCTTATCCCTCGGTACAATAAAAATATAAAATGCTTCTCCTTCTAAATGACTTCTATATTTCTCCTCTTTTTTTTTGGTTGTAAATGAATGTCTCCTTTTTATATCTTAATAATATAGAGACATGACTCTTCAAAGTCAAGAGTCATATTATTAAAAATAGGTAATTACACCCATTTGATAATGATTCCTTTTTAATTTAATCACACCACTTTAAATAGTTTTCTTAAATATACTTTGGAGCCTCTTTTAAATGTTAACTTTATTAACATTGTATGTTATTTTCAAATACCGATAGGCCAAGCAATATGTTTGTTTTTTAAATAAAACTTTATCTTCACGCATCGCACGTTTAATAATTTGGTGGACAATCTCCTTACTCCCGAGATATTGTCTTCTGCTAGTTCCTTCAATTTTTTATACTGCCAGACGTAGGAAAAATTTCCACATACTCTCTGCTTCAGGTGCCATTTTGCCAAATATGTTTGGTATTTATTTTTAATAATCTCAAAAAACTCTTATTCGTGTAGAACCCTCTTCAAATGTGCGGAATTTGCAGATTTAATATTTTTCCTCTTGTTACGAGGTTTTATCACACATCATGCTTATTATGTATGACTTTATCGCTCCCTGTTACAACCTTACCGTGTCAAACATTGGTTCGCAGATAATGTTCATTCATTCATTTTTGTCTTCCAACGCTGTAGGAAAGCTTGTTTTTGCATAGTGATCAAGGCATCCTAGTATGCCCACACCCATCTTTGTTCCTAACTCGTAGTAATGAAAGACTGATCGCCTGGGCTGTGTATTCTGGTCAGCATCATTGTAGGCTGGAGATGACATTGCTTGAAGTTTCTGTTTAGACTCTTCAACCACAGCATCCTCATTTTCACCACACTTGTTGAATTGTATTCGCAATTTTCCAAACAATGGTTATTTGTGTTTTGGAACTGGGCTGCACAATATACTGGGATCTTTGTTGATGCAAAAATTACTTTATGATTGTAAAACCATCTTTCTCAATTCATATTTCCTCAATACTACAGTAGTTACAGTTTGCAATGATTTTCAGAGTTGGGGATCTAAGGTTTGATCATTCTATCTTTCATAGGCATATTGTCTAGGACACATTGATCTCTGGTGGAGGAACACATGATGACATCGTCTTTCTCATGGCTTTAAAACCAGTGCTACTCTGGAATGTGTTTGGTTTTCTGGGCATTTCTGCAGCTTGAAAATTTATCCCTTATTCTGGAGTTGCATTTCCTTCAATCTTAAAAGCTTGTCAAAAATTTGTTCCTGTCTAATGCTTTTTCAGAATCAAGTCATGCATCACTTTCTTCAATCTGAAGAGTCCCATCAAGAAATTATGCATAACCAAAATCTCCAAGCATGTAAATACTTTTGTCTGAAAGCTTCAGCAGACAACTCACTCAACATTTCTCACACTTTGTCAGCACTCAAGTATTCAACACAAGTGATTGGGCCAGTATGGCATACTAGTTCACCAGCATATATTCCATGAAAAACAAATCACAGTCTGATAGTCCAGTCATCAATTTCAATAATTATAGTGTCTCCCACCATTCTCATAATAACTTTTATTGGTTTAAAGCATATTGGTAGTGGGTAAGATCTAGAGATTTTCCCTTTGTCATGGTGTTTGGAGCTCTAAAATTTGCCAAAATTTAGGGTTCCATCAGTGGCTCTTTCCGGGGACGTATGCTCCCTGTGAGCATAGCAAGATTCTAGCTATCTCTGGAGAGAAGACTAAGCATTCATGCTTAACATGATGCAAGGTGAAAATTGGGTGGCCCCAGGCCACCCCCCCAAAACTGAACATATATTCTTCCCTCTATCAAACACAAAGTTCTCATCTTGTAACACTTTCAACTTGCTGATCATGATGCCATCACTTCTATGAGTGATACATATTGCTTCTATTTTACCAATGCATTCTTTGGTATCCGTCTCATGTTTAGCCTTCAAGAAATCATCATGTGCTCTATGATTTTTGCTGAATAGATGATCCTTACAGTCACAATATGCTTTGTTCCCATACTCCGGATATTGCTTATCCTCACAATAAGACACTGGAAATGGTTTATATTCAGAAAATTCTGCCTCTCCCTCATCAAGAACTCCATCAGATATTATACTCGAAAATTTTTCAGAATTATTCTCCACATTCTCCTCATTATGCATGGCTGATTCTGTTGCTCCTTCAGATGTTTGCTGCCACTCCTGCTCATGGGATGAACTAGAAGATATCTCATCTTTTGATTGTACATCATGAGTTTCTTCAGCTTCCAAATCACTGTTAGGCCTGCCATCTTCACCATGGTGCTGATGGATTTGGTCGCCCAAGAGATCTTCTTCAAACAATGGATTTGAGAACGTGGTGAACTCAGGCATATCTCCTTCTGCTTGCTCCTCAAACAAATGGTTTACGAACATAGAGAATTCAGGCATGGCTTTAGAAGAGCTTTCACCTGGATCATCAAGTGTTTCATCAAATAGTGCACTAACTTCATTGCTTTGAGAATCATAATTTGTTTGACCAGCAAGGGGGATATCTTCATCAGCAATATACTCTAAAACTTCTTCCTGTTCAAACATTGTGTACAATTCTATTTCATCTTCATAACATGATTCTTCAGAATGATCACATCTTTCATCCAATACCTCCTTAGAATGCACTGATTCATCAACTTGCTCACCATGGTGATTTGAGAAAAATTTGGACCATTTTTCTCAACCTACTTCTGATATTCCTGACCTAACAAGGCTGAAATCTCTTCCACGCTTAGGGAATCCTCTTCCTCATTTTCACATTCATCATCATCTATAGGCATATACATATCATCACGAGCTGATTCTCCTTCAAAATGTTCAAAAATTTCATCTCTACTTGAATCTGAAACTTCACTTGACCCATTTGTTATTTCAGTCCTGCATTCATTATCATCTACAACCAGCTCTTTATCCATAAGTTCAAGAAAGTTAAGAAACTAACGATCATATAAGAGGCCTAATTCCCACATCCTGTAGAGAAGATTAGATGATGGAGGTTTGTATTCTGAAGGTATTTCTTGATAAGCATAAAACATTCTCAGGAAGAACTCTGTTGCAAATTCATCTTCTTGCTTTTCTAAATTTCAAAATGCATCCAAAAGAGATATGTAACTTGAACTTTCCTCGATTATTTGGAAGAGAAGCATCAAATCAGGATCTTTTGGTGAAATTCCCAATTCACAAAACTTTCTTATCAATTCCTTGCGTGAAGGCATGATGTCTAAAGGTACTTCCCAAAAAATATCCACCATCCTTACAAACAAATGTGCTGAAGTCTCGCCTTCATATCTTTCCAAATTGAAAAAGGCATCTAAAGGGTGTATATATTCTTCCTCCATGGTGTAACATAGATCCACCTCCTGATCATAGTAGATATTCTCCATTGTGCATGATCAAATTATTTCCTTATGAGTCCTTTCCCTCAACAAAGTTACCAACTGAAACTTTATTGAATAGAGTCGCCACCTCTTTCGAGGAATGTATTTATCTTCCGGGTTCTTACTTCCAGCAGAGTACACTTCCACTGTTACAACTGTTTTTTGATACTGATCCACGAACTTTGAAACTCTAGGTAACTGCACAACACCTGTTGCAAGCAACTCTCCCCAGTAGAGTCGCCAATCTGTTGGTTCCCAAAACCGCAGATTGGAAATCCAAGAGCTTGCCACTTCTCTGATAGGACTTCTCAATCAGTTATGGCCAATGAACGGAAATTGCTTAGATTTCCTGCACCTCGGGCTCCGCTACACCCAGGCGGGTAAACCTTCACCTTAAACACTGACTACTCAATTCAAGGGTTTTCTATAGCGAATTTAAACTTTGCAAGTTCCTCAGCTGGCAAGGTCTTTGAACTCGATCAAAATAAAACTGAAATTGGATGCTGAATACTTGATGATTGAATGTTTTGTATAAATTTTGTAAATAATGAATTTGATGCTTGCAGGAGGAATATAGATTTTTTGACTTCAATAAAAAGACCAGTGCCTTTGCTCATCTGGGTGATAGAGTCAACTCCGGTGAACTTTTACATACAAATTCATAATGTTCAATGCACTTGTATTGCCAATAATTTTGATAGTCCAGATGCGACAAACCAATTATAATGCAATATTTAAATTAGTCCAAATTGAATTTTAACTCTACTGAGACAAACTGGACATAGCTGCGGAAACAATTAAATATTTCACAACACCTATGATGATCAAATTTAAAACGCTAACTGAACATGTCCACTTATTTGATAACAAAATTATATACAGAATTTTAAAATATAATTATGAAGGACGATTCATCTACAATTTAAATCTCCACGCCATTAAAAACAAACAAAAGACATTTTATTTTATTGAAAATAAAATAATGGCATTTTTATTACAGAATCGTAATATAGCCCTTATCCCTCCGTACAATAAAAATATAAAATGCTTCTCCTTCTAAATGACTTCTATATTTCTCCTCTTTTTTTTTTGTTGTAAATGAATGTCTCCTTTTTATATCTTAATAATATAGAGACATGACTTTTCAAAGTCAAGAGTCATATTATTAAAAATAGGTAATTACACCCATTTGATAATGATTCCTTTTTAATTTAATCGCACCACTTTAAATAGTTTTCTTAAATATACTTTGGAGTCTCTTTTAAATGTTAACTTTATTAACATTGTATGCTATTTTCAAATACCGATAGGCCCAGCAATATGTTTTTTTTTTAAATAAAACTTTATCTTCACGCATCGCACGTTTAATAATTTGGTGGACAATCTCCTTACTCCCGAGATTTTGTCTTCTGCTAGTTCCTTCAATTTTTTATACTGCCAGATGTAGGAAAAACTTCCACATACACTGCCTCAGGTGCCATTTTGCCAAATATGTTTGGTATTTATTTTTAATAATCTCAAAAAACTCTTATTCGCGTAGAACCCTCTTCAAATGTGCGGAATTTGCAAATTTAATATTTTTCCTCTTGTTACGAGGCTTTATCGCACATCATGCTTATTATGTATGACTTTATCACTCCCTGTTACAACCTTACCGTGTCAAACATTGGTTCGCAAATAATGTTCATTCATTCATTTTTGTCTTCCAACGCTATAGGAAAGCTTGTTTTTGCATAGTGATCAAGGCATCTAAGTATGCCCACACCCATCTTTGTTCCTAACTCGTAGTAATGAAAGACTGATCGCCTGGGCTGTGTATTCTGGTCAGCATCATTGTAGGCTGGAGATGACATTGCTTGAAGTTTCTGTTTAGACTCTTCAACCACAGCATCCTCATTTTCACCACACTTATTGAATTGTATTTGCAATTTTCCAAACAATGGTTATTTGTGTTTGGAACTGGGCTGCACAATATACTGGAATCTTTGTTGATGCAGAAATTACTTTATGATTGTAAAACCATCTTTCTCAATTCATATTTCCTCAATACTACAGTAGTTACAGTTTGCAATGATTTTCAGAGTTGGGGATCTAAGGTTCGATCATTCTATCTTTCACAGGCATATTGTCTAGGACACATTGATCTCTGGTGGAGGAACACATGATGACATCGTCTTTCTCATGGCTTTAAAACCAGTGCTACTCTGGAACGTGTTTGGTTTTCTGGGCATTTCTGCAGCTTGAAAATTTATCCCTTATTCTGGAGTTGCATTTCCTTCAATCTTTAAAGCTTGTCAAAAATTTGTTCCTGTCTAATGCTTTTTCAGAATCAAAAGTCATGCATCACTTTCTTCAATCTGAAGAGTCCCATCAAGAAATTATGCATAACCAAAATCTCCAAGCATGTAAGTACTTTTGTTTGAAAGCTTCAGCAAACAACTCACTCAACATTTCTCACGCTTGGTCAGCACTCAAGTATTCAACACGAGTGATTGGGCCAGTATGGCATGCTAGTTCACCAACATATATTCCATGAAAAACAAATCACAGTCTGATAGTCCAGTCATCAATTTCAATAATTATAGTGTCTCCCACGATTCTCATAATAACTTTTATTGGTTTGAAGCATATTGGTAGTGGGTAAGATCTAGAGATTTTCCCTTTGTCATGGTGTTTGGAGCTCTAAAATTTGCCAAAATTTAGGGTTCCATCACCTTCTATTCTTCATTTTTATTCACATTTGCATTTCTCATTGTTTGCAACAGCAAGAAGAAGAGTGAAGAGCTGAAATAAGGGTTTGTGCATGAGTGAAGAAAGTGTTTGCAAGTGAAAAAGGAGAGCCTAGGAGCAAGAAAAAGAGGAGGGTTTACCATCTTGTTGAGGAGTTTTTCAAGCAAAAGGTAGGGTTTTCAACTTGTTTTTCTAATTTTCAAATGCATGTTTATAAATTATTGCTCAATGTTTTTAGTTCTAAATGAGTGTTGTTTTATTTTGTTATAGTTATGATTATCATTCATTCATTGAATCATTTATAAATATTAAATAATAGATTAAGATTTTTGATGTTTCATTTTGCAAATTCCTGTTATTTAGTTTTAAATTTTGTAAATTCAAATTGTTAACTTTATTAATTTTATTTTTTTCATTTTGTGAAATGTAGTGTCAAAATGAGCTCCCACATTGATACTCCTAGTGATGATGAGATGGAATTTCATTCAAATAGTGGCAATGAACCAAAATATGAACCTAAGCCTGAGGTTGGGGCTGAGGATGATGATGACACCATTGAGAGAGGTGAGCATGAGAGTGACATTGGGGCTGGGCCAAATCAGCAAGGGGCCCAAACTAGTTCCACTTCCATGGGTACTAATTTTGTAATATCTGGTACTCCATCTATTGATTTACCATCCCCATCTTTGGCAAAGTGGGCTAAGGGTAAGTTTGATCCAAAATATCCTTTAAAACAATTTGCCACTAGAATAACAAGCGGATCAAGAATAGGTGGCACAAGAAAGTGGAGATGCAATATTTGCGGTGATGTATGGTATGGTAGCATCACTAGAGTGAATGCACACTCCCTCTTTTGGACAGGTAAAGATGTCTTACCATGTAAGTTTTTGACTGAATCCAAAAACTTGAAGTTTAGAATTGAATTCAACAAGCTTTAGAGAGTTCCAAAGGACTTGGGCCTTCCAATGCCTACTACCTTGGCTGGTAGGCAGCAGATTCAGACTATACAAGAGGTGCATGAGCATCAAATACAGGGGCAACAACAACGATGCATTGCTTCTTCTAGACCACAGCATAGAGCTTCATCTACTACATTGCTAGAGGCAGCCTCCGCACCTTCCTCTACTTATATCTCTATAGGTGTTGCACCAGCCCAAACGAGCAAGGGGAAACGCAAGGCATATTCTAGTGACAACAACCCTATAGCAGAACGGTTTGCAGCCTAGATGAGAGAGAAGTTAGATGCATGCATGGGAGAATGTTATTTGCCAATGGCGTTCCACTTCATATTGCTCAGTCTCCTTATTTTAAGGAGGCATTTCACAATGTAGCAAAGGCGGGGTTACCATCATGTGCCACCAAGTGAGCACAAATTGAGGACTAAAATCTTGGATGATGAGTATGCCAAGATTAGTGAGTCCACGGAGACCATGAGGGTTGTTTGGGAGAAATCGAGGTGCGGCATTATCATGGATGGGTGGACGGACATTAGACACCATCCACTCATCAATGTCATAGTCACATGTACAAAGGGACCATTCTTTCTTAGGTTGGTTGATTGTTCAAGGCATCGAAAAGATGCTGATTTTCAGTTTCAGATTCTTCGGGAAGCCATTGAGGAGATTGGGCCACAAAATGTCATCCAAGTATTGACATGATATGCATCCTATTTCATTCTCTTGGAGAGAATGCTTGAGTTGTAGGAGCCACTATAACTAATGGTTATGACAAATGAATGGAATAAGTGGGATGGTTCTAGGTCAAAGCAAGGGATGAGGGTGAAGGATAAAGTTAAGAGTGATGTATTTTTGAGCAATGCAAAATACATTGTCTCTATTATTAGGCCAATCTTCAAGGAGATCAAGTATGGAGATAGGAATGTGCCTAGACTTGGAGAAGTGTACGAGTACATTGATTCTATGCTTGGGCAGATGAGGGCAGTTGTGCGAGAGGACCCCACATTAGCCTTCTATAATGATCACATTTGGCCTATTATTCAGTGCAGATGAGACAAACTTAACACACCCTTACACATGGCTTCATATGCATTGAATCCGAGGTGGTACATGACTAAGCCTGTTAGAGTTACACCACTTCACGATGATGAGGTGATTTATATTATATAAAACTTTAGGACTTTGCCTTAAGAGTTAGATTCTTATCATTTTATAAATTAAAATTATTTACATTACTAGCATCTTGATTCTTCTATTTGCTAATAATTTGTACTTTTTTAATTTTTTCAGGTGAAGGAAGGGCTCTTCAAGTGCATAGATAGGATGTATAACCTTGAGACAGCAGCTAAAGTTTGCACTGAGTGGACCAAATTCGCTACTCTTAGGGGTTACAATCAAGCGGCAAAGACATATATCAAAACTATAGCACAAGAGGATCCCATTTTGTGGTGGTCAGCTTATGGAGCAAAATCTACAACCACCACACTAGCTATTCATTTGCTGTCCCAAGTACTCAGTTCCTCAACTCTTAACTTTTCATTGTTCATTGGTCAAGGATCATTATTCATTGGTCAATGATCATTGTTCAACTTCTAATTCTCAAGTCTCACATTGGCCAATTATTTTTCGTCTCAAGTTTCTAGTTCCTCAGCTTCTGAGAGGAATTGGTCTACATATAGCTTCATCCACTCTCTTAAGAGGAATAGACTTACCTCTCAGAGAGCAGAGAAGCTAGTGGTTGTACACGGCGTGTTGCATATCGATGACCGCAAGACAAGTGTGTACAAGGAGAGCCCAACATCACGATGGGATGTAGAGCCTAAGAAGCCATCGCAAATTGATGAGGAGGATGCTTTAGATCCAGCCACAGGGCTAGTTGGTGTTCCCTTTTCGGCTCTTGATCTTGGAGAGACTGATAATTTCAGTGGCAATGAATTTCAACTTCCAGCCTCCAGGGGATGATCATTGATCATTGATTTTGCATTTTGATTTAGCATTTTGATTTGGACTCTTGGAGACTTGTAGTTTTTGTTTGCATTATGTACTTATTTTGATATCATGATTCATGGCACATGATACTTATTGTAATCATCATTATGTCATGACTCATATGATCATTGATTACTATTAGATAGTAGAATCTAGATACTCATACTCATACTATTGATCTAAAGACTGATATATAGACTAATATTTATTATTTGTTGATGTTCAATGTTCATTGTTTGTTTATCATTTGATCATGAATCATGATGTTTCAGTTGAAAACTTCAATGCAATGTTCAGTGTTTAAGTTTTTTACCTCTTTATATCTTATATTGTGTAATTGTAGTACATCTTTTCATAACTAGCATTTTAAGTACCATATTTATAGTATATACACCCCTACTCCCTCTGCCACCCCCCGTCCCCCTCCGCCATCCCCTAGCCGTCCCCAAATCAAGGCCCTTTTCTCCCCCTGTCTTGGAAACTTGCCCACCCGTCCCACCGTTCCCCGTCTACCAGGGCGATGTAACTATGGGTTAGAATAACCAGCATTGAAGAGGCATACCAGTTTGCATTGTGAGTTGAGGAGAAGCTAAACAAAAAGTTTGCGCGGTTGAGGAAGGAGCAATGGTAGGTCTTTTGGAGGCTGAAATACGAACTAGAAGAAAAATGAAGATGTGGGTACCAGCCGAAACTAGAGGAATGAGGGTTTCAACCACTCTCATGATCAAAACTTTGGAGACCAATGAGGAAGAGGTAGAGGACATAGACAAGGTTCGAGAAGAGGAGGCTTTTGTGGTACATGTTTTCACTGCAACGAAGAAGGCCATCATGCCTATGAGTGCCCTCAACACCAAGGAAGGACAGCTAGGAGAGTTGATGCTCAAGCAAGGGTTGCTCATGTAGAAGATCATGCTAAGTCATCGCATACAAAGGTTGCAGAAAGACGAGAGATTCTTGTAAATGGAAGGGTCTTACTGAGCAGTGAGACTGAACCCGGACAAAGGAGGAGTTTGTTTCCTACCAAGTGCAAGTGTGAGGGTAAATGTTGTGATGTGATTATTGATGGTGGGAGCACAGACAACTTGGTGTCAAAGGAGAGGGTCTAAAAGCGAAAGCTCAAGAGGGAGAAACACCCCCATCCATATTGGATCGCATGGGTGCAAGATGATCAAAAGGCCCTAGTTAGTGAACGATGTATGGTAAAGTTCAAGATTGGGAGTTACCATTACGAGTTCCTCTATGACATCATCCCTATGGAAGTATGTCATTTGTTGTTGGGAAGGTCGTGGCAGTATGATAGGCATGCTATATATGATGGTCATGCAAACACCTATTCTCTAACGAAGGATGAAGTTCGTCACAAATTGAAGCCCTTGATAAAGGAGGATGAAAAGGTATGCAGTAGGTGCTACGGTATGTCTTCTTGATGGAAGAAAATTTTTGGATGGCATGAAACATCAGCATATGTGTTATGCTTTAATTCCTAGAAAGGATAAGGAAGGTAGTGTTGTGAGGTTTTCACACCATCACCCCATTGCAAATAGAGACCCTCCCCCTTTTTCTCTTGGTCTTGTCCTTTTGGCTTTAGTTCTTGGTAGTCTTGGGCTACGTCTTCTAAGGTCCCCACTTTCGAATGAGAATTGGTAAATTTGCCAAGTTTGGAAAGCGTTGTACATGTGGCTCCCAAACTAGAAATTGTTTGCTTGTTTGAGAATTGATAGTCTTAACATAATATTTTTAGCTTGTCTATTATTAGTAAGTCTCTTTATAATAGATTTCACTACCTCCCAGATTGACCTTATTTTGACTTTGGAACAACTTAATATTTTTAGAAAGTTTGTTTTTAGTAAGTTTATTTTCAATAAATTTCAAGGCCTCTCGGATTGACCTTATTTTGACTTTAAGAAAACTTATTATTTTTGCAAAGTCTATTTTGGCAACAAGTGAGTTGTAGTTGATAAAGAGCCAAAAGGGTACCTATTTCTATATCCAAAAGAATGAGCAAGCAAGATAGTCAATCAAAAAATGGTTAAGTCTGGAATTACCCTTAAAATGTACAAAAGTGGAAAGGCATGAAAACATCAGGAAAAATGATTGTCACAGAATTCTTCCATCATGGACAAAATCCATGATCACTCAAAAAATCCCGCCTTGGAGAAAAATGGTTGTTGCAAAATTCTTCCATCATGGATAAAATCCATGAACATTCAAAAAATCCTGCCATGGAGAAAAATGGTTGTTGCAGAATTTTTCCATCGTGGACAAAATTCATGATCTCTCAAAAATTCCTGCCTTGGAGAAAAACAGTTGTCGCAGAATTCTTCCATCATCGACAAAATCCATGACCACTCAAACAATCCTGCCTTGGAGAAAAATGGTTGCTATGGAATTCTTCCATCATGGACAAAATCCATGACCACCCAAAATTCCCTTTGACAAGAAAACTAGAAATCTTGGAAAAAATGGCCAAGTGTTTGAAATTTGTCCTTCATGAAAGAAAAAATGACTAAGTGTTGGAAATTCCTCCTTCATGGAAGAAAAAATGGCTTAGTGTTGGAAACTCTTCCTTCAAGGAAGAAAAAAATGGCTAAGTGTTGGAAATATCTCCTTCATGTAAAAAAAAATGGCTAAGTGTTGGAAATTCCTCCTTTGTTGAAGAAAAAAGTGTTGGAAATTTCTCCTTCATGGAAAAATGAAAATGGCTAAGTTTTGGAAAATTTCTCATTCATGGAGTAAATTGCAAGGAGTACATAAAATTTTGCTAAATATCTTTCTAGAGAGACATAGAATATGTAATTGATCTATATGTTTCATTTTGAAGTTTTTTTGCATAATTCTTATATTGCTTATTTCTATTTTGCAGGAGGAGAAAGGTCCAATTCTATAAATTCAAGAAAGATGCTCAAGTCCCAAATTCTAGTTCCAGCATCAAAGACATCCAAATAAAGAGTGATTCGGTCCCAGACATTAAAAGTTCAATAATCAAAGATCAAATTCAAAAATACAACATGGTGATGGAAGTTCAATATGGAGAAATTCTAAACTAACATAATCATCAACAAGGGATTCCAATCCATTTTATGGAGATAGATTTCCAAGAAAGTACACGGAAGACGAGAATGTTTGAGGAGAGATTTTTAGAAAAGTCACTCAAAGTTGGATCTTAGGTATAAAATGACACAATTGGAAAGGACTCAAGCTTACATGGCTTCCATCATCATTTCATGATATCTAACTATCTTTGATGAAGAACTAAGGTCTCCAAGTCAAACTTCTAGGCATTCAGAGAATAGAATCAAGAATAATTTATTGAAGGAAGACTGACCATTGATCGAGTAATGGATAGTTGGAATCTATTTAAGCATGCATAGTTGGAATCTATTACCCACTATGGTAGTGGATTTCTTATTATATTAGTATAGATTCCTTTTCTTTGCCCCAACCCTAATTAGGGTTGATGTGCCATGATATGGGCCATCAGTTATTGTGGCCATTTGGACCATCTGTTGTAATCGAGGACCTATTTAAAGGCCTCACTCCTCATTTGTAAAGGGAGGATTTTTTGAGATTGTTGCTATGAGGTACTAAGATAATAGAGTTTTCACTGAAGCTTGGTGAATACTTGATTTGTCTTGGTGCTTGCTTGTTCTCTTAAATTCCCTCAATTAGATTAAATTTAGCCTAGTTAAATTGTTGTGATTGCAATGGAGAATATGATGGTGTATTGATGAATTCCTTTGGTTCATACTTTTGACGTTTTAGTGATTCTAAATCGTTATGCAAAGTTAGCCTAAACCCATTTCATACATATGTTTAACTTCGATCATTCATATACATTGTTTTTATGATGGTGTATGTGGTGGTATGAAAATCTTTGGCATAACCCTTGAAGATTGCACCAATTCACGTGTAGTTGTTGTATAACTTAGCGAAGCGGAGCTTGGTAAATTGAGGAATTTTTCCACCAGAGTACTATTTATTGTCATCACTACCCTTAGGAATAGATTAGAAATCTCTAAACCTGATCCCATTTCATTTCTACATATTTCATATAAATCCAAAAAAGTACTTCATTGCAGAACCTTTAGATAACTCCCACATCCATTATGGCTTGAAATGAATCAAAGTAAACACATGTAAGGCCCCTTGTGATCATCAGCAAATCACATTAACCACCGAGCTTATCCACAATCAAGACCTGATGTTAAAGGAACCTTGAAGTCATCGTATGATCTTCTAGCAATCTTAGCATACACGAGACTTTATTCAAGAGAGGATAAGATATTTCGGTATTTTGTTCTACTGTATGGTGGGTCATAAAACACACATCAACAACTAGTAGTGAAGTTCCAGTTGAAGTCTCGGGTCTATTATGTGAGTATGGAGATATCATATCTGATAATGTCCCAGAAGGGTTATTGCCTATAAGGCAAATCAGTCATCAAATAGATTTAGTCCCT
The DNA here is from genome assembly GCA_028749045.1 of Cupressus sempervirens. Lineage (NCBI taxonomy): Eukaryota > Viridiplantae > Streptophyta > Pinopsida > Cupressales > Cupressaceae > Cupressus > Cupressus sempervirens. Next base: position 557,658,257 of record CM053784.1, on the reverse strand, counting down.
AGAGCTAGTTTTCCTAACAAGGTTGCTCATTGGATGACTCCTATTGAGACTGAGGAGTTGAACAGACAAGTTCACAAGCTATTGAGGAAAGGTTTGATTCGAGAGAGTCTGAGTCCATGTGTAGTACCTGTAGTACTGGCACCAAAGGAGGATGGAGAGTGGAGGACGTGTATAGACTCTCAGACTATAAACAAGATAACCATCAAGTACCAGTTTCCTTTGCCAAGGATGGATAATTTTATGAACTGCTTGAGTGGAGCTCAATACTTCACTGAAGACTGCATATGGATAAGAGAGGGAGATGAGTGGAAGACTGCATCCAAGACCAAGGAGGGTCTATAAGAGTGGTTAGTCATGCCCTTTGGATTGACCAACACACCGAGCACCTTCATGCGGCTTATGAATGAGGTACTAAAGAAATTTTTGGAAAAATTTATTATTGTCTATTTGGATGATATTTTGATTTTCAATGAGTCTCGAGATGAACATTTGTAGCACATTCATAATGTCCTTGAGAGGTTGAAGGAAGAGAAATTGTTGATTAATTTGAAGAAGTGTAGCTTTGTCAAAAATGAGTTAGTCTATTTGGGGTTTGTTGTATCAGTTGAAGGTCTCAAAATGGACCCAGAGAAGGTGAAGGTCATCCTAAAATGGCCTACTCCAAGGTTTGCCACTGAGGTGAGGTCATTCCATAGTTTGGCTAGTTTTTACAGGAAGTTCATTAGGAATTTTAGTAGTATATGTGCACCCCTAACTGAAACAATGTGAGGGGATAGAAAAGAGTTCAAGTGGACTACAGGAGCTGCCAGGAGTTTTGAGTTGCTAAAGAAGGTGACAGAGCAACATGTGTTGGCACTTCCTGATTTTAACAAAGTGTTCCAAGTGGATTGTGATGCTAATGGTAGTGCTACCGGGGCTGTGTTGAGCCAAGAAGGTAAGCCTATTGCCTATTTTAGCGAAAAATTGAATGATGCAAAGAAGTATTTCTTTTATGATCAGGAGTTTTACGCAATAGTTCAGGCCTTAAAGAAATGGAGGCATTATTTGTTGCCCAAAGAATTTGTCTTGTATACTAATCATCAGGCATTGCAATACCTAAATAGCCAAGTTAAATTGAATCAGAAAAATTTGAAATAGGTAGAGTTGCAGAGCTATTCATTTGTATTGAAACATAGAACTGAAAGTTCTAATAGAGTTGCAAATGCATTAAGTAGGAGACAATTGTTGCTAATAGAAATGCAGATTGAAGTAGTTAGGCTTGATAAACTCAAGAATCTATACCCTGGGGATCCTGCCTTTGCAAAGGCTTGGAAGGCTTAGAAAGAAACTATTACTCTATACAGGACCGAGTGGTTGGATTACATGATCCAAGATGGTATGTTGTTCAAAGGCAACCAATTGTGTATCCCAAGGAGTTCTATGAGGGAGAACTTAGCAGGATGCTTGGGTCGAGATAAGACCATTGACATTGTTAGTGAACATTATTTTTGGCCTCAATTGTTACAGGATGTGAAGAAGTTTGTGCAGAGTTGTTGAATATTTCAAACAGCCAAAGGAGTCAATTAAAATATTGGACTCTATCAACCATTGCATGTTCCATCAAATTCCTGGGAGGACATAAGTACGAATTTTGTTCTTGGGTTGCCAAGGACACAAAGGGATGATGACTCAGTATTTGTGGTGGTTGATAGGTTCTCCAAGATGGCGCATTTCATTCCATGCTACAAGACTCATGATGCAATGCATATTGCAAATTTGTTTTTCAACGAGGTGGAGAGGCTACATGATCTCCCAAAAAGTATTGTTTCTGACAAAGATACTAAATTTGTTGGGTATTTCTAGAGGACTTTGTGGAAGTAGTTGAAGACAGAATCGAAGTTCAATTCTGCACATCATCCGCAAACTGGTGGACAAATAGAAGTGGTGAATAAAAGTTTAGGCAATTTGCTGAGGTGTTTAGTAGGAGATAAGCCCAACGGATGGGATTTGATTCTACCAAAAGACGAATTTGCTTACAATAATTCTGTGAATAAAGTACTGGTAGATCACCATTCCAAATTGTGTATGGGAGTAGTCCAAGGACTGCACCAAAGTTGAAAAAGATGGAGCAAGGAGAGAGGACTACTGCCAAGGTAGAAGACTTTGTTGAACATATTAAGTACCTACATGAGGAGGTACATGCACATATTACCAAGATGAATCTACAGTATAAGGCTCGAGCAGATCTAGAGAGGAGACATAAAGAGTTCCAAGTTGGGGATCTGGTTATGGTGTACTTGAGGAAGGAATGATTTCCAGTGATCACCTACAACAAGATGAAGATGAAGAAATTTGGCCCCTGCAAGATTTTGAAGAAACATGATTCAGGAAACGCAAATGAAGTGGAGTTGCCAGATGGGATCCATATTTCCCTTGTTTTCAATATCGCAGACTCAACAAAATATCATGAAGATGGTGCAGAGGAAGAACTAATACTAGATCCATGTCTCGTTCCTACTTCTGAGAAGGAGGAGATTGAAGAAATTATAGATAGTCGTGTAGGCTGGAGCACCAGAAACATGCAATATGAGGAGTGCCTAGTAAAGTGGAAGGGACAACCATGGAAGGTTCAACCTGGTTATCCAAGACAGAGGTTGCCCGTTTGGGTTTTCCTCTACCAACTATAAAGTGACAAGGTTACTTTTCAATTTACCCTAGGTGTTTGATGCAGGAGCATCCAATGGTGTAAGGGCAATCCTGTATCACCCAAAAATATGCTTAGTATTAGTTTCTGTTTAATGTCTTTATATTTATGGGTACCCATTTGGGCCAAATAGGGATTCCAACTCTCATAGTTCCACTATTGGTTTTTTGGGTTAGTGTTTTTGAGCACCTCGGGATATGTACCAATGCAAAAAATAAGTTATTTTGTAATTGAGCCATAATTATGATGAGTTAGAGGGTGTAAGTTGGAAGGATGATTGTACTTGTAATTTAAAGCATTTCAGAAAAAGAATCAGGTCAAAAGCCTTTACGGTTTGAAAGTTATTGCATTTTTAAGTTGCTTAGAGACCCCCTAAGAATGCTTCAAAGTCAGATTTGAGCCACTAAACGGCCTCATAGGAGCCTAAAAAATGAGGGATGAGCAAAGATGGTTTTAATGGCCACAAACTGCTTCGAGAGCTTTCTGAAAATGTAAACATTTTGTTAATTGGAGTCCCGGATCAAAAATTATGTCTCCAGGAAGTTGGACTACCATTTATGGATTCCTCTAATTTTGCACCAACTTTTGACGTGTCTTCTAGAACCTTCTGCTCTGGCAGTGGATACTAAATGGCATATTCTATAATGTATTTCTAATCCTAAACCTAATTTGGGGCTTTTAAGGTCATTTCTTGCATTGTAGAGGCATTTTTTGTGGAGTTTGGGAGAAGGTATTGTGAGAAGGGTCTTTCTCTAGAATCTGCTAACATTTTAAGCCCATAGGGCATGTAGTTGAGTCTATTTTTGCTATACTGCATGTAATAGCATATCATTTCTGATAATAAAATTCTCCTTTTCCTGTTGTGTTCATTTTGTCTTGGGTTGTGGCCTCATCAAACATAACACCTTTAATAACTTTAAAATAGAGGTTTGGGTTTGCATCATTCTTTATAAACCCTAGTACCATAAGATAGATGCCAATCCTTTCATACTAGGCTTGGGGAGCCTATTTAAGTCCAACAAGGCTTTCTTCAATTTTCATACATGTGAGGTTGCAATATGAATCACAAAACCTTCAGGTTGTTCTAAATAGACTTCTTTGATAGTCTCATTCAAGATGGTAGTTTTCACATCCATTTAATGGATCTTCCATCCTTTAGCTGCTGCAATAACTATGATTGTTGTAACAAAAGTATATCAGGCAACAAGCGCAAATGTCTCTTCGCAATCAATACCTTCCTTTTGTGAGAACTCTCTGTCAACAAGACATGCTTTGTGTTTCTCTATAACGTCATCGGCAACATGTTTGATTTTGAAGACCCATTTGGAAGAGACAATAGATTTCTCTTTAGGTCTAGGTACTATTTCCCGTGCAACATTTTTCAAGATGGATTGATACCCTTGTGTCATAGCATCTTTCCATACCTGATACTTGAGAGCTTTTGTAATACTAGAAGGTCCTGAATTAACGATTTTACTCATTAAGGCAACATAACTTGAGAATCTATTGGGTCTTACTTTCTTTGAAAGTTCCTTTAGGTGCTACATAATATTTAGTTTCCTCAATCATTTTTTTGGCCCAAAGTGGTCTCATTTTATTTTTATTATTTTGTTTTTCCTCTTGATACTCTCTTTGATTCTCAAGAGCAGTTTGCTTTTCATTTGTGGTTTCTTCTGGGTACTCCCTTTGAAACTCAGGTACGGGATCCTCCTCCATATCTTTAGGTGAATCTTGAATTCCTATCTCATTAGAGCTCTTTGCCCTCTTGAAGGTAATGTCCTCCTCAAAGATGACATCTTTGCTCAATTCTATTTGTCTCTCCAAGTATATATATTTTGTAAGCTTCTAAGGTTTCACTATTGCCTACAAAAATTCCTTTCTTTCGCTCTAGTTTTGACCTCCTCTTTAGGCAAATGGATGTAAACAAGACAACCAAATATTCTCAGGTGACTTGTGTCAATTTTTAAACCAGTAAAAGCTTCTTCAGGAGTTTTGTTTTCATGGTGTGAGTGGGAGCATCTGTTTTGAATATAGACAAAATGTCCTAGAAGCATTTTTCCCAAAATGAGGTTTCTATGTTTTGGTCATATAACATTGCTTTTGCAACTTCTACAATAGTTCTATTTTTCCTCTCAACAACACGATTTAGTTGAGGATTATAGGGTACATTAAATTCTCTCTTAATCTCGGCATTAACACGAAATTCTTTAAAAAATTCAAAGATGTATTCTTTCCCATTATCTCTTATCAATATTTTGATTTTCTTTCTAGAAAAAATTTATGTATGAGCTTTGAATTCCTTAAACTTGTTGAAGATTTCATCTGACTCTTTACACTTGAGAAAGTATATCCAAGTCTTTCTGGAGGTCATCCACAAAAATATCCTCCCATAGAGGGAACAGACATGGGTCAACATAAGTCAAAGTGGACTAATTCTAATATATTTTGGGTTCTACTCAAGTTATTTTGAAAAGTTCCCTTAGTGTTTTTCCTTAAGGCACACCCTTTGCATGCCCCACTATGAGATTGATTTAATTTGGATAGTCCTGTAACCAAATTTTCCATGGAGGTTGGAGTGTGAAAGCGAATATGTCCTAGTCTTCGATGCCAGATCTCATTTTAGTTAGAAGTCTGATGGATAAGGGCTCGTTTTGTCTCAGTGCAAACATCTTATAGGTATCTGGGCCTTATATCTATGGTTTGAGCTTTCTTTATGGTGTTCTTTGGCCATGCCAAAACTTTCCCATCCATGAAGGTGACCCTATATCCGTTGTCTTCTAGGGCTAATATGAATACTAAATTTCTCTTAATTCTTGGTACAAATATTACCCGAGAGTTGAATAGTGATGCATGATTCCAATTTGATGATGGAAGTTCCAACTCTAACTGAATGTACAGAATCATCCCCAATTATTACTTCTTCGTCAGTTTCTTCTACCATAGTGTCTAGGTGTTCTTTGAATCCTATAATGTGCCTTGATGACCCACTATCAATCACCCAAGTGTTAAATTTGTTTGATGCATGATTTGATAATGCTAAGTAAAAGACAAATTTCTTAGAATCATTTAATATTTTTTTTTTTTCAACCTTTGCAAACGATGCTTGTATCTTTGTCCTATCAAGGCACTTGATTGCATAGTGTCCATACTAATCACATCTAAAACATTGGATTCAGGAAACATCTTTCCTCCATTTGGATGAACCATTTCCATGAAAAATTCTCTTTCTTTTGAAATTCTTCTTACCTTTCGTATGAGAATTAGTGTGTAAAACATGAATATCCTCATCTATAGGTTTTTGTTTATTTCTTTTTGTCATTTGTCTAGTTTCTTCTTGTAGACAGTCAAATTCTAACCAATCAAATTTTGGGAGTTTTGATCTTGCACTTATTCCTTGAACGAATGGCTCCCATGAATATGGTAGGCCACCTTAAGCTATTAGTGTTAACTCTTTGCTATCAATTTCATATCCAACAATCGACAGTTATGTTAGCATGAATGTTGATGATACTACTTTGGGGGAGTATTCTGAGCCTTGGAGAGTATTAACATATTGCATTCATGACTGTATTTGTCATTGATGTCAACATAGCACGATTTTTGTAAAGACTAGCTGAGTAGCAGATAGAGATCTTAATAATATGGACCATGGTTTGATTGTCTGGTGATCCGCAATAATGGACATGTTTGGCACAGTGTCTTGATGGCATGGTCAAGTGCCCAGAATCTGAGTTGAAGACGTACAGAAGTTGTGACTGATTTACAAAGAGCAGTTCAGAGACAGAGTATTGGAAAAGCAGTTACTAATGTTTGTTGGTTTACATCTGAGATGTAATGAAGAGATGCGCAGTCAAGCAGTGACAGCGGACAGTCAACGAGTGTGCAAGCACTAGTATCGCACGCGTAAAGTTTCGTATAGACTATGAGCCAAAAGTGCTATTGTAATTGTAATTAATTAATTATCTTCTTATAATTAATTGGGAAAGCCTCAAGGCCGACTCAAGGAATTATTATGAAGATATGGTATAAAGGAAAGATGTTTTCCTTGATTGATTGTGGAGTATTCAAGTATTGTGATCGTTGAAGTGCAAAGTGTGAAAAGGAGTAGAGTGCTTACTGAATGCATGTGAGCGATCCAAGGGATTATTGGATATGAGATTTGTGATCTAGTTACAAGATCAGAAGGAGCAAAGGTCCGGTTGACAGGACAGAGAAAGAGGAAGGAGCAATACAGTACCATTCTATTATTCTGGAAGCAATAATATAGAGATCATTTGGACAGTGGGTTCATCGGTCTTGCCCTTGAAGCTGTTTGGGCAGTGGGTCCAGTTGTCTTCTACAACTCCTAACAGGGTTGGAATCTCCTAGAGGGTTGAAATCTCCTAACAGGGATTCAAAGTCTCCTAGCAGCAACTCATATGTACTGAATGTATTCATAGACTCCTAACAAGGTCCATCCTCTAACAAGGAATATTTATATAAGTACATCATCTTGTGGGTACCATCCCCATTAGGGTTTTCCCTCTGATCAAGGCTTTCTCTAGTTAATATATCTGGTGTTATTGTGTATGAGTATCTTGTTGTGGTTTCAGTTTATATTACTCATATGGTTAAGTTTGTTTAAGGTTGATAATTGTGATATTAGGTGGATAACTGATTCACCCCCGCACCCCCCCCTCTTAGTTATATCAGCAGACTATATATTCTAACAAGTTAATCCCTTAGCTCAATGATTCTCATGAAATATGCATTGATGTATTCGCCTTTGTTCATGCTTATGTGATTAATTTGCCTCTTTCGTGCAAGAGCTCTGCCAGTGTTATTTATTTCAAATCTGTTTTCAAGGGATTTGAACATAAGGTATGCAATCTCCTATTTTACCAATATAGGTACTATATGATCCCTAACTACATCCACTATTAGTTTCATGGCTTTTTCATTATTCTCAATCCATTGAGATTTCTCTAGTTCATTCTCAAGTCCTAACTTCTTATCTTTCACAAATGAGTCTAACTTATTCTCTTTTAGTATCATCATAATTCTTAACTTCCATGGAGTGAAGTTGTTTGCACCCTCAAGACGATCCCCAAATCTGTTCACATTTAACATTATGAAGAATGAGATGTGACTACAATATCAAGAGAGTGTAATTATATCTCAAATTTAATTGGATCTTCCTTAGCAAGGCTTTGATACCATGTAAATGAAGATTAAATTTCTATAAGAATTAGAGTAAGGGATGTCTTTTACTATTTCATAATTTGATGATTTAATCACCAGTTTGTTGTGAGCAAACTCAAATCAAAAAACATGGATTTTGATCATATGTCAAGTATGGATGTACTACAAATCCAATATTAATAAATACTGAATATTAGCAAGGTCTAGATTGGTTATACTCGATCTGCTTTAGATTGTACATTAATTGATTTCAATATGTTCTAGGTAGATTGGGTCTAGTTATATTTATATTATATTGAACAGAAATGTTCATTTGGAGCATATCCCTAATATGCACCGATTTACTAATAATCAAACCTGATCATAAATTAGGATTAGTTATCATTTGCCCTCAATCACCAATGGAGACAAACCTTCACAAACTTAGAAGTGATGCATCTGAGTCTGAATCTACAGATCCTACACATTATAGACAAATAATTGGTTCATTAATGTATTTGGTGAATACTCGTCTTGACATATGTTATGCAACTAATGAATTAAGTCAATTCATGTGCGATCCCAAGAAAATTCATTTTATGGCAGCTAAACACATTTTGAGATACTTGCGTGAAACCACTGGATTCGGTCTAAGGTATGACAATGTTGAAATATAGCTTCAAGGGTATTCAGAGTCAGGCTGGGGCGGTAGCTCTATTGATCATAAAAGTGCTACAAGATATTGTTTCAGCCTAGGATCTGCAATGATATCTTGGTTCAGCAGAAAGCAACCCTCAGCTGCACAGAGTTCTACTAAAGCATAACACATCACAAACTCTATGGGAGCTCGAGAAGTAGTTTGGTTAAGGAAGTTATTGGGTGGATTATTTCGAAAATCCCTAAACCCTACAGTCATAGACTGCAACAATCAAAGTTGCCTAAAACTATCAATAAATCCAATCTTTCACAACAGATCAAAACACATAAAGATTCCCTATCATTACATCAGGGACATGGTGGATAGAACTATCATAAAGTTGGTATACATTAGCAACCATGAGCAAACTGCCGACATTCTTACCAAACCTCTCTCAAAACTAAAAGTGGAGCACTTTAAAGGTGAACTTGGTATGTTCAAAATGTAATTGTAATTTTGCAGACTGTGTCTCAATTATGTTCAAATTAAATATTCAATTATATTGTTTAGATATTAAGTGAGTTGCTATTTTTGCATGCGTAAAATATAAAGAGAGGTGACAATCTTTCATTGATTTTTTTTTTTGAGGTCGCTATTGTAAGGTGATGATCTTAACAATGGCTTGACATATTATCATGATGGACTAGATTGAATTGTTGTCCTGGAGATCGTGTTAACATACTTGTCATGATGGACTACATCAAGTTACAATCCCAGAGATCATGACAACCTGATTACTATTCATGACGGACTACATTAAGTTGTTGTCCCAGAGATCATGATAGCCTATTGTTAATCTGATGGACTACATTTAGTTGCTTTGTCCGAGATCAAATAACACATATCCTTCTAGGGTATTACATCATGAACTTGATGCTAGTGCACATACCACAAGAATATGAGATTGATAAATATCATATGGATGATATTACTAATTGCTTACCCTATACAAATTCAGATTACCATGATGAGATGGTTGTGTTGCTTAAATCCTCCCTCACTAAGAGGGAATGTTAAAGACATAGCATCAGTTCGATTCTGAATTGTCTAATTGACATAATTTTACATATATACATCTGATTATGTCAAACTAAATATAATGTGCTTCTAAACTAATCGCACATCTCTTACCCTCAATTGGTTTTTGTAATTGGAATGACGTTTTATATTAAACAATGGCCCGTTTACTTATAATATCACCATCCATCTAACATGGATTGTTAAGAAACTATTATCACACATATATCATGTGTTACTTTGTTCACCGCATATGTTATTGGGAGACGATGCTTGAAGCATCAGGATCACACCACGTAGAGTCATGACCCTACGTGGCCCAAGCCACATATAGTCATGCCCCTACATGGAGTGTGACCCTTTCAAATAATGAATATCTTCCAAACCAATTGCTGCTGGGAACATATCAATAAAAAAGTGCATATTATTACCAGCAGTCAAGGTATTATCACATACACCTGCAGTCATAACAAAAGGCAATATTAGTATTGTGATCTTTGTAATATAAGTATAAAGAATTTACACTATTCAGTATTCAATAAAATAAATAAAGCAGTGCAAATAAAACACTCGGAGGACTGTAAAAACAGCAAAGTAATTTCAAGATATCAAAACCCTATCTCTAATCTGAATTTCTTTAACATAGGTACGCTGTCCCAGACATCGTTTTTTAGTATAGATTAATATTCTTCAATCATGACATCCTTCCAAACTTGATGTTGCAGTGCTTCCTCAACATTAGAAGGTTTGGACTTAATAATTTCACTCATGAGAGCAACACAGTGTGAGTAACTATTGATAATGTAGCTCCGTTCAAATAAAAGTTAGATGATAATGATCAGTATTTAACATACATCCATTCCAATGTATCTTGTTTATATTGATGCATATATATAATCACATTAGAATACAAATTATTATCATCCAATATATCTGATCATTATATCCAAGTATATCTTCGATCTGTCTCTGCAGGTTCTTTCTTGTTGTATCCATGTTCATCTTATATATAGTGAAAGAGTCATGATCAGAGGATCAGGTCATATGCAAACATATATTTCAGATTTAATTCTGATTATTTGCCTTGCAAGATCAGCGATTACATATACATTATTCAAGTACAATTTTTTAGTTAAGTTCAATACATTAAAGAGATCCTTTAGAGTTCTTTCCTAAAGTACATCCCTTGCAAGTTCCAACATGTTCAGATTTTAATTTAGGTAAGCCTGTTATAATCTTCTCTATAGAGGGCAGTGCACGAAAATGGAGGTGTCCTAACCTTTTGTGCCAAATTTCATTAGATTTGGAGACTTCATGGTTTAATGCTTGCTTTTGAGCATTACAAAGTTTATATAAGCTTCCATCTCTATATCCTATAGTAATTGCATTCTTAATGTTAGAATTCTTAGGCCAAGATAGAACTTTAACTTCTAGAAAGGTGACATGGTACCCTTGGCCTGCTAGGGCAGAAATGGAGACCAAATTTCTCTTAATACCTAACTAAAATAATACATTTGTTAGGTGTAACGTCACTCCAACTTTTAATTGTATTGAACAGGTCCCAATTCCTTACAATGGATAGCTGGAGTTATCCCCTATGATAACTTCTTCAGTTGAGTGTCGTTCAAAGGTTTCAAACTGCTCTCTGAATCCAGTTATAGCTCAAGATGCACCAGCATCAATTATCCAAGTATTCTTAGCAGTGTTTAGTTCACTTGATAAGGCTAAGAAAGACACTGGATTTTCAGCTTCCTTGACTTCAACTATAGAGGCATGAGTTTTGTGTCCCTCCAGGGAGTACATGTGAGTGTGTCCGAATTTGTCACACTTGTAGTATTGTATTTTAGATATATCTCTCCTCTGGAAGGTTTGATTAGGATTATTTTTCCCCCTTTTTTGTTTGAAACTTTTCTTCCTTTTAGTATTGGTGTTTGTATGTAGGGCTTGTATTTCTCCCTCTTTATTTAGACGTATTCCTCACGTAATTAATCTTGATTCTTCCTGAGTACAGTCTTTCTTAAGTTGATCGAATTTAGGGAGTTCAAGCCGTGCACTAATCCCTTGAATAAAGGATTCCCAAGAAGTTGGTAACCCATTTAGGGCTATCAAGGACAATTCATTTTTGTCTACATGATTTCCAATAGTTGATAGTTGATCCTTTAGTTCCGTAATTCTCATAAAATATGACATAATTGTTTCCCCTTAATTCAACTTACTATGCAAGAGTTGATGATTCAAGGTGAGAACCCTGCTAGTATTATTAATTTCATGTGTTTGTAAGAATCACAAACATTTGATAGGTAATTTCCATTTTTGTAGAAGTATATGATCCTTCAATGCATCTATAATGAATTTCATGGCTTTGTTGTTATGCCTTTTCCATATGGTTTTATCTGGTCCACTGTCCGACATGGTTTTGTTTTGTTCCACATATGATCCTAATTCAAGTTCTCGAAGAATAATCATTATTCTAATTCTCCATGATACAAAGTTTGATGCACCTTCGAGTCTATCTTCTAATCTAACTCCATTCACCATTGTTACTCTTAGACTAGTTCTAATGTAAGTTATGGATTTGAAAAGCAATTTCAATCAATATATTTATTTGAACTCTATCAACCTGGCTCTGGTACCATGTTAAGGAAATTCAGATCAAAAACGGAGTTTTGGTAACTTGAAATTACTTTGTTGTTTATACAGTTTTGCAACTGTATTATTTCCCCTTCTGTATTTATTTTAATGAATACTGAATAGTATAAATTCTTTATGCTTATACTGCAGAGATCACAATACTGATATTGTCTTTTGTTATGACTGCAAGTGTATGTGATAATAGATTGACTGCTGGTAATAATATGCACTTTGTTATTGATATGTTCCCAGAAGTGATCAGTTTGGAATACATATATATCTTTAACAACCTAGACCTAAAGGGAAATCAATTGTCTCATTCAAATGGCTCTTAAAAATCAAACATGCAACAGCTGGAAGAATCGAAAAACATAAGGCAAGATTTGTCGTGAGAGGGTTCTCATAGAAGGAATTGATTATGAAGAGACAATTGCCCCAGTTGTGGAAGATTCACCAAATGGATGTAAAGACCGCATTTCTCAATGGCATCATAGAAGAGGAAGTATACTTAATACAGCCAAAAATATTTATTCTTCATGATAGAGCTTCTCATGTTTGCAAATTGAAGAAGGCACTATATGGGTTCAAACAGGCCCCTCAAGCTTGGTATGAGAAAATAGACAATTACGTCTCTAAATTGGGATTCTCCAAAAATGATGCAGATCCTAATCTCTACTTCAAGGTAGTAAATGGTTATGTTAATTCTCGTTATTTATGTTAATGATTTACTAATCACAAGAGAAGATCATCTTATCACCAAATGTAAACAAGAACTTGCTTACAAATTCGACATGAAGGATTTGGGTACCCTACACTACTTTCTTGGCTTAGAAGTATGGCAGGAAGATAATTGTATTATCCTAAATCAAGGAAAATACACTATTGATATCTTAAACAAATTTGAAATGATGGACTGCAAGCCTATGTCTACACCCATGGAGACAAGTCTGCATAAGCTAAAATAAGCAACCTTAGCATCAAAACTTGCTAATCTTACTCTCTACCTACAGATAATTGGATCCTTGATGCATTTAGTAAACACTAGACCAAACATTTGCTATGCGACAAATGCACTCAGCCAATTCATCTATGAACATAGAATAATACACCTTGTTACAGCAAAACATATCATGAGATACCTACGAGTGACTATTGGATATGGATTAAAATATAATAACATAAATCTAAAACTACATGGATATTCAGACACAGATTGGTTGGAAGTGTTGTTGATCGAAGAAGTACCTCTGGATGTTGTTTCAGTTTGGGATCAGTCATGATCTCCTGGTTTAGCAGAAAATAGTCCTCAATTGCTCAAAGCTCTACTAAAGCTAAGTACATTACCGCATTCATGGGAACTCAGGAAGCTGTACGGTTGAGAAAACTATTAGTGGGTTTGTTTAGCCAAACCATATATTCCACCATTATACACTGTGATAGCCAAAGTTGTATAAAGATTTCTATGAACCCTGTATTTCATGATAGATCCAAGCACATTGAGATTCCCTACTAGTATATTAGAAACATGGTGGAGAGAAATGTTACACAGCTAAGATATATTAGCACAGATAAACAAACTGCAAATATTCTAACCAAGCCTAAGATAAAAGTGGATCACTTTAAGGTAAGCTTGATATGGTAAAAGTCTAGGATACCGATTCGTCTGGAAATGCAAAGGCTTCCACATCGGATGTGAATGGATGCAAGATGCTTCTGGAAGCCCTGCGGATGCTGGCAGGAAGCCACCCGCAGGCTCTCGGATGCGTTTGGAAGCCAGTATCCAGCTTCTAGACACATTTAGGAGCCTGCGGGTGGCTTCCGACCAGCATCCACAAGGCTTCCAGAAGCATCTGGGAGCATCCATGGGCCCAGCTGCATGAAAAGTGTAAAACTCATTCATGTTATTTATCTTTGCAGCATTCATCTTATTTACACGCTGCTTATCTTAGTTACAAATATACATATTTGTTTTCTTTAAATGCCAAACTCTGATATTGCTAGTGCCTAGAATATTTGATTATTAAACACTATGTAGATTCAACTTTGTTTATGATGTATGATTCTTAATATTTGCTGCTGATCAAAATCTTTGACCAAAAGTATTCATGCAGACTGTTATGTCTTTACTAGGTCTTCAATACTAAATACTCAACGCAAATGTTATATATATAGACATATATTAGTATATTTGATATTTCTTGCATTTCTTTGCATATTATATGTGTGTGTGTGTGTGTGTTATTTTTTTAAATATATATATATATATATACGTTTCCTCCTGCATCTGCATCCAAAAAAAATATTCCTGCATCCCTTATCTGCTTCTGGAATCCACTTTGGAATCCGCATCCAAATCAGTAACTTAGGTAAAAGTGTAAATTTTTATTTGAGGTTGAGTCTCAATAAATCGATAGTACAAATATTTAAAAGATGTTTTACATTTATAAACTCTTGTATCATGCGTGTCATTACATGATCTTGTAGAAACATTACAAAAGGTGACAATCTTTCATCAATTTTTATTTGTTGTTAATATTGTAAAGTGACAACTTTACCAATAGCTTAACCTACCATCACGATGGATATCATATAGCTGATATATGTGCATATATCATGATAGTTCATATCTCTTTCTTAATATTAACTGAGTAGTGTGCAACTCCAACACGTTATATTATTGAGATATGTCATGGTGGATGTTATGAGACGAAGCATCCGTGGATATGCCATGAACAAACTTCTTCGGTAAGTATGATGAGAGTTGATGCCAGTGCACATACTGAAAAAGATATGAGTGTGGAAAATACCATATGGTTGGTATCCGTGTTCATACCATACTCCTGATGATACCGTGAGGTAACATCAATTATGATGGATGTCATGTAAATGTCCTTGAACATAGTGGTGAGATGATATTCTTCTCTCACACTACATGAGTATAAGCTGCTGTTTATCTGGATAGAAACTATCCTCCCTAGCTAGTGTTGTTGATTTATAGCTTTGTTCGAACAAGTCCAAATGCTAAAATCAAATCGTTAAATAACCTACTGCCCTTGCACTTGATGTCTATCCTTTCTCTGTACTAGATTGTTACGAGTATTATTAATAATTAATGTTTATTGGACTAACAAATATATATATATATATATATATATATATATATATATATACATATCAGAAACATGTGTTATTATTAATCCAATAAATATTAATTATATAGTATACCATTGATAGTGAGATCAAACAAATCATATTAAACACAGAACATCAATCAGAATAATCAATAATGATCGATTGTTTTAGAAGTTGATACCATATGATCACGCATATTATAATATGTGTTTCCATTGTTGTTATCGGCATCTTAGCCAATCATATATATTTGTTAATAAATGTTATTGGGCTTTTAACATGAAACGGCACAGTTATGTATAATCGGGGCATGCCTCACACAGAGACATGTCCCTACAAGAATCAGATTCACATAGAGACATGTCTCTACGATAAACATGCCTCTTCGTACAGGTATATATATTGATCTAAACTGTTTCTTGGAAAACACTTACAACACATTGAGTGCCATTACAAGTTAAATGATCAATAAATATATCAGATCTACAAACAAATAAATATACTTGCGAATCTGCAGTCTTATCCTCTTGTATAGTTCTGCAAAGAAAGAATCATACCGGATTGAAAGAAGACTAAAACAGAGTTAGTTCAAATATATCATATTGAAAAATAATTTAACTTCCTCTATCTATAATCTCCTTCATTCTTAACACTTGTCACAAACATGTCGGTAATCAAGGATGATGGCTCATAGCTCAACCCGTGGTTTCTTCAATTTTGAATGAAATTCTTAGTTGTTTGATAGGTGAAAATCGAATCGGTTAAAGATTCTCGGTTCTACCCAAAGAATTATCCTTGAGATGTTCAGAAACATTTCTTTGGAGGTCCTAGTATGTTCAGGTGGTCTTAGGGTCTCAAGTAGCAGCATATTCTCAGATATTTTCCTTCATCGTGGATGTTAATAGGTCAAGATGCCTTGAGTAGGTCAGGTTGTAACAACTTTGTTTAGTGAAGGTTTTAAGGTGGGTCTTAATGTCAAGTCTCTAACGGCAACTTCTGTGAATTCGGTCCCAAAACTCTCCAACTTTCTGCCTCTTAGCCATGCCTTGCACTTTCTTTTGAGTAAAATAATGTGAAAGGGGGTTGAGTTTGGAATTCCAGACTTGGAAAAAAAATTAATTGAGTTCTAAAAATGCCCGAGAATGGTTGGAATCTGACCCTCTTTGGGTAATATATCCCAAGATACATGAAATTCCGCCCCCCCTAAATGTAAATTTCCTTTGATATAGTTAAACAAAATGTTAAACACTCAGCAAATTTGGAGAGAAAACAACTTGAAAGGCTAGAAATGTTGGTGAGAATGATTGAGTTTATGGCTGAGATTTCCCAAGACGGATCAGAACCCGACCCTTTTTGAGCGTTAATGCCCGAATTAGACTGATTCCACCCCTACTCAGCAGCAGGATCTCTTGGTGCACCAAACTTTGTTGGAAAACTTGCAAATTTGGATGAAGAAAAATGTGGAATAAGGGAAGATTTAATGGTTTTAGACTTTGAAGATTTTAATGAAGAGGCTGAAAATGCTCAAGAATGGTCGGATTCTGACCCTTGTTGGGAAACAATGCCCAACATTGCCCAAATTCCACCCATATCAAAAGATGATGACTTCGTTTTTTGCAATCCACATCAAGCCAAAATGGGTAAAATATGAGGATGAAGTGGTTAATTGGACAAAATGTTGATAGAAATTGATTATGTTTTAAGGAATTGCCCAAGAAGGGTTGGATTCTGACCCTCTTTGGGCATTAATTCCCAACTTCAGTGAAATTCTGCCCCACCTTTCTGACAAAATCCTTGGCAGCAATTGACTAATTGGAAGACCTTGTGAAATTTGAAATAAAAGCCATCAAATAAGCTAGTCTTAAGGAAAAGTGATCAGTATTTATAGACTAATGCCTAAGAAGGGTCAGAATCCAATCCTCTTTGACAATTTTTTATCCAAAAGCCTGATATTTCCAACCCCCCTTAATCATGTTGAATTCCCCATTAACAAACACTTTCATGGCAAAGTTCTAAGTTTGAGCGAATTAGATAAGGCAAGGTTCGGGATTGATCAAGGAGTCAAGTTTGATTGTGGTGTTTAATAGGACTGCCCAATTGAGGGTGGAATCCCTCCTCTCCTGGGCATTATTTCCCATGTCTTGGTGTTTTCTGCCCCACAATAATAAAATAAATGCAAGTACCTTGGGCCAGGTCAGCCTTAATGGAGAGTCGAAATTCAAAATTTAAAGGAATCACAGCAGTGATTTATTCTCCAATGGCCAACAAATCAGCTCTCCGACCAGCAATTTCATCCTTAGGAGCAGTAGATTTTCTTGAATTATAAATGAACGGGAATAGGAAATCAAAATCTGGGTGTATGCTTAAAAAACTTACCTCTTGCAGATATTGGCAAGATGTAAAAATTTTATAAAGAGGTGGGATTTCATTACAATTGTCTTCCACAATATTCTGAGTTTTACTTTATTTTGTTCATTTGCTTATCAATCTTATAAACTTAATGCCCTCTTTCTCTTGTATTGCAAGGCAGACTCCTGAGAAAAGGGCAAGGAGATGGAGACCTCAAGCAGATGCTACAAGGAGATGAAGCCCAACCTTAAGGAACCCAAGTGAGGCTCCTCGAGGACAGCAAAACCTTCATGGAATACAAGTCACAATTGCATTCAACAATATTCTGAGTTTTACTTTGTTCATTTTCTTATCAAACTTAAAAACTTAATACCCTCTTCCTCTTGTCTTGTAAGGCAAATTTCGCAAAAAAGAGCAAGGAAATGGAGACCTCAAGTAGAAGCTTCAAGGAGACCAAGCCCAATCTCAAGGACCCCAAGTGAGGGCTGACTTCAACCTCAAGCTCAAGTCACCTAAATGGGATGATAAAGATAAGTGAAGTCATCAAGGGACAAATTCAGAGATGAAGATCAAATGAAGAGATTTAAATCAAGTTAACAAAACTACATATAAACTCAAATCAAGATCAAGATGGACTCCAAATTCATGAAGAGGATTCAAAAGACAAATCAAGTTCACCAATACAACTAAGTTCACAAGTGCAATCCAATTCAAGTTCACGATGCAAAAGGAAAGTCCAAGCACATGAAGGCATCTTGAGGAAGGAACAAGAATTAGATCAAATCTACAATTTTGAGATGCAAATCCAAATCAAACCATGAGAAAAACTCTAAAGGTTGGAGATTTGAAAAGTGAGCCATTTGGAAAGTGTCATCTCAGTCACCTCCATGAGGCTAATACTTTTAGAAGAATTAATCAGAGTTGGAAGGATTGAGAATCAAGATTTTCTTCATCGAGAGTTACTTCCTAACACTCGTGCAAGAAATATTTGCAGTTTTAATAGACAATCTCTCAAGCCAGGATTCAAAGCACTTTTTCTTAAATAGACTACAAGATAAGGATGTTAATGTGGTATCCAGCTATCTTCTCCAATCAGAACATTCCAGATTCAAGCACTAGCAAGCAAGTTATGCCAAGTGTCTTCTTTTTCACTGGTTGTAAAAATCATTGCAATTTTCTTATTGGCCCATGATTTGGCACCCTCATGTAATTGGTTGTAAATTTGGCAACCCTAATTAGGGTTTGTGGAATCATGCCCCTTGACCTTCAATCAATCTTAACCCTTCGTTGTAATGGGACATCTATAAAAGGCCAAAACCTCCTCGTTCATTAAAGGTTTGACTTAGATTCATTAGATTAGAGGAGAGACATTAGAGATCTAGGAGATTACAGTAAGTTGACTAAGTTAAAGATTTGATCAAATTATTGATATAATGCTATTGAAGTAATTGTTGGTTCTATTGGTGAATCACTTAAATATTGCTTTGTGGTGTTGGTTGGTTTCCTCAATCTTTCACTTTGAGTAGATTCGATTTCTTGTTAAAGTAGTTTCATTGATTAGAAGTAATTATGGATGTTGCTTGCTTTAATAGAACAAATATGGGCCACTAGCCTCTTGTCGATGGTAGGAGTGCCTTGTGTGGTTAGCCAATGATTGATTGCACTTGACTTCAATTGATATTCAATCTTTAGTTTGCATCCAGTTAATGGGATTGGAGAGAGAACATTGATTTGAAAATCATTCAAGTGTTCCTTAAAGGCTTGCACCAAGTTGGTGGAGTCACTTATTAAGTTGCATCTAGTAGAGTTGAATTTTATCCACAATTCTTTGAATTCATAGTTAGGAGTATTAGTACTTGAAGTTAAGCTGGAATGGAAGTTGAAAGATCAAAACTATATTTTTTTATTGCACATTGTGAAGCCAAATCTTAAGAAATGCAAGCAGTTCATATCCATTGAATAAATGGTGTAAGTCCCCTAAGTGATTACCTACAAATCACATTATTTCACTGAGAAAATATCTACAGCTGAAGGAACCTTAAAGACAGTTCATGAGAGATGACCTTATATTAAGAGAGGATTGAATAGTTGATGTTTCATCCGGAAAGATTAGGTATTTGATTATGTGTGTTGTAGTGGAATAAAGCTCACATCAACACTTACATGATAGTTGGAGTGTGCAGTTGCAATAGGAATCTTTATCTCTAGGCATTAATTCTATTATAGTCACCTTCAGCTGAAAAGGACGTTTATGATAATTGTAACATTAAATATAATTACATGTGTCATTAATCATGCGTTGTTGTTAAGGCATGAAAATACGAAGAGTTGTGTTTGTAATAAGAGATATATTGTTGGAAATTGAAGAGACCTTCAAATGGATTGTGAAGAGACTCTCTTTAAGTTATATATATCGCATCAAATGATATGCATTATACACTTGAATATTTCATTATCAATAAATGATCTTTTGTTGTGTGGTTGGGTTTTTCCCTTCATTTTCGAACAGTTTTCCCAAGATATTTCGGTGTGTTTCTTGCATCTATTCTCGTGAATTTTGTATCTGCTTTATGTATTCTTTATTGTTGTTTATCTGATTTCTGGGCTAAGACCTAACATGATTCAGTATACCTAATATTATTGCATGAACTATTATGAATATTATTCAAAGGTACAAACATACAATACTTATCTTTTTATTGTTGAACAATGCAGTAATGTCCTTTCGAATTTCGATCTATCTTTCCCTTCTATTAGGAATGTGGTCTCTTTCCCCATAACAACACTATAATGGTCCCCTCCAAGATGATCCCCATGACCCATTGGGAGTGGAATACTATTTGTTGGTTGGTGATTATTGAGCATGCATCGCAACCTTACTCTAATAATAAAATTCAAGCAGCCGTCAACCAGGCAACTTGAACCCAAACCAATAGTATTACCCAACTGATCAACAATATAATCTGATATTGTAACTCTGATACAACATTGCTCCTAAACTGGCTGCTATAACTGAGATCAGGTCTGCTATAAACTTTGGAGCATGAAATAGGTCTGAAATAAGATTACACCACCAATGCACCCTCCAACTTTAACAAGGACTATCACCAAAGTTGCAAATAAATCCAATAGCAATTCACCATTGTTGTATAGTGTAATGTCCCCATTCTCAAATAAGATTTAATGATAATAATAATAATAAGTCAGTTAATATATATACAATTATTAATAAGATTTTGATATAAGATTGTATATAAATAAACAAATATATATTGAATCACATAGATAATAATTTATAATTTATTAATAGACACCATTAAATAAATTATATTATAAATAATAAGTAAAATAAGATTTGAATGTAGTCATCAATATAATATTTACAAGATTAATAATAAATAATATAATATAATATAACACAATACAATCTATTATAATATAATATTAAATGTTATCTACTCAAGGGTGTGACTAGGGCACGAAAGTTATTATTAATGAATTATTGTTAGAATCCTAAAATAGTGCTGAGTTGTGAAGAGAACCAATCTTTCACATATGTTATTATGTTTAACCATAATCAACAATTAGGGAACGTTCACATTAATACAAACATAAGCTTTTGATCCTACTAAACATAGAACAAATTATACAAAAGAGAAGACACGATCATTAGAAGAAAGGATATGTCCACCAATCTCTAAGGGATATGACCGCTCAGTATGAATGATATAAGAATGGAGGGAACTTGTTAATGGAGGGGGGTCTTTTTATCAAGAAACCTCATCACCGGAATGGCTCATTAATGTAGAGAAGAGGCATCGAGTGGAACAAGAAGGCATTTTTGGATTGAGATCGAAACTCAATGGAAGAAGTAGAGGACTAGAGGGCACAAACGTGGATACACCATGATGAACAGGGTCTTCATATAGCAAGCAAGGAAACAGTATGGGAATCACCCATTCTAGTCGGTGAATTATACAACTTAGGATCGACTATTAGAGAATTGCAATCAACACCAGTTCATACAATCAACAGAGAAGCAAAGTGAAGTTCAGAGAATTGGCGAACCAAAACAATCAAACAATCTCGGTACTTTTTTGAAAATACTGTAAAAGGCAAGTGAATTGCGGAAACAAACAAATCCAACAAGCAGTATATAGACTTGATTCTCCAGAAGGGAATCGTTCTCTTAGTCTAAACTCTTAAATGACGTAACCAAGGGAGACGATTTAGACCACCAACGTGGTACACACAATGTTGTAAGATCACCAGTCATCGCACAGGAGGAGACTATTCGTGAATGAAGAAATTCAGGAACAAGAGTCTATTCCAATCCGTTGACCAAGTAATCATTGTGGAAGTATTGTGGATAGGGATACATTTAGCATCCACCAAAGCAAATATTGAGAAAAGAAAGAAATGTTCCTAGGTTCCAAAGGAGTAAATGATTAAAATTTATAAGGGAGACAATTAGAAAGAAGAGCATCCAATCAGCACTCAGAATCTGTAGTTATAGAAGCTACATGGGGAGCGATCCAGTAAATTAGCACCACTGTATAGAAGCAACCAATCATTGTTTTGGTCAGATACTTGAAATCGTGGGCAATAGAAAAGAGAATAATCAACCAACTCCAAAGTATCGAAAGACGGATCAATAGCTAATACTTAACCAGAATCCTCTCAAGTAAATATAAATTATCTTTGTGGATCAGAATAACATGTTTTGAGAACAAGGAGTAGTCAACGAATAAGGAAGACAAGAGAGGTGTATGAACTGAACAAACATATATTCATATTTGCTATACTGTTACAAAGGCAAGCCAGAATGAATCGTAGTCTTTGAATATTGAAACAATCTCCATTCCTAGGAGGAGTGAATAAAGGAGAGATTTTATCAGTACTGATATAGTTCCTACAATCTGGAAATAACAACACTAAGGAGAACTTGCATAATATTTTGCAATCCCATTTTACTAAGTTGCTTGTTTAAGGAGAGAATGAAATACAAGATCTTATGATATATTTGGAAAAAGGAGTAGAGTATATAAAATAGTATCTATTCTTTATAGGGAGAATTATGATAAGAGTGTTGTCATTGTTAAATAGGAAGAAGTCTCTACACATTGAATTTCAAGAAACTGTTCTTAAATTGTAAAGGATATGCAGGGGACTTTATATATAGCCACTAATACAGTTGCAACAAGTATACAAGATTTTGTGCCTTCAAGAGTGATTTCGTACTTCCAAGTCTTTGCACACCAAAAAACAAATTCTCCAGCTGCTATGATTTGAATTTTGAACATATTCCAGCTACAGTTAATTTGAAACACTATTGTCCAGGAGAGGGCGATTCTAGCATACAAGCTTCCAGAAATGATGACAGGCTTAGTCCTCTCATGATTGGCTTCACTGGACACTCGTTGATTGCTTTCAGCTTCTCTTAGATACCTTTGCAGACCACTACGGCCAGAATATATAAAAACCAAGGCAACCTCACTTAGTTTACAGTCTTCAACAATCATCCACTCAAAAACAATGATGGCAAGAATGATTCACGGCAGCTCACTCTTTAAATTTACTGTCCCAACATGAAATATACTCCCAATGAAATGTGTGTACTCTACAAACACCATGAAAACCGATGCAAAAAAGTTGTGAACTAAATAGCCCGTTGCCACGTCATCTTGTCTCTCTACTACTTTGTTTCAAATATGGGTGGCACTCATAACCAAGATGCACCAAAAGCAGGGCACAATTATTATAATCAATATTCTGAATATTCAAATATTTGCCCACACGACAAAGGTCTTTGTTCAATTCAAAGAAAAGGGGTTCAAATCTTGTAATAATGGCTTCTCTCATGTGTTGCAACACTTAGCAATTCTTCCCCTCAAAACCTTGATGCCAATGGCCATGCTTTCCATGTAATCTCAGGCATTCTTCTCGAAAACCTTATGGCTGATAAGTCCTACCACTATAGCAGAGGTCTTGGTAATCTTGAGGAAAGAAAAGGATTTAAAAATATATTTTCTACAAACCCAAACTCGTATAAGCTCTTGGAAGGCGCCCATAAACTGTGCCTTTGAAACAAACCTCCTCTTCCCCCAGAAATGGAATTGTATTTAAGTGCAAGCTCAGCAGCTATTTCCATCCCTTCATGATCAAATCTTTCCACACAGAAAAATTGTCTCAACTGAGGCTTATAACAGAGCACCAACTCATTGTGATCCTTTGCAAGAGAAACATATGCTGCATGGGAATAATCCAAATCCATGCTTCACCTACAGATCATTTGCCTCCAAATCTACCAGAACTATGTCAACAACTTGCACGGGTGTGGAACGGAATTCACCTGCTGCCTGAAAGGCTTGAATAATTCTGACTCTAGGTTGAAGTAAGCTCTGATAACATGTTGAATATTGAACTAGAAATATAGAAGAAATTGCTCAAATCAGAAAATAGAAACTTAAAAACTTAAAAACAATAGACACAGATTTACGTTGGGAAAAACCCTCCTCGAGGAGACACCCAACCACACTAGAAAATATCACTTTATTGAATAGTAAGTCAGAGTTCAAACCCACACAGGTAGCACAATCGGCTTGAGGATGTGGGAAATCCCCCATGGTCTCAGGTTCGAAATTGCTCCCAGGTTGAAGCGGTGGGATGGCTAACAGAAAGAGGATCTCACCTGGGGGAACTAGTCTCACCCTTGCTCACATAGGTAGCTGGTCGATGGCCAAGGTAACAGGCATACTTCCTTGTATTAAAAAAAAATCAAAGTTCAAATACAAATCTTCACAAGCTTATAGATAATAACAGATATTCTCCACAAAAAATATAGAACCTTCAATAAACCTGAATGATCTCAGATTACTCTTCTTATTATGATAGATACTACACATTTACTAATGCCACTATATTATCAAGCTAATGTTCATGGTATGCATACAATAATGATCACCCAGAATGATGCCAATAACTTGAGATCAGATTACTATGATATACACAACACTGATCACTTATTGAATACTAACTCTTCACACGGCACTATGCACGATTGATGAAAAGAATCACCTATAGATATACATGAAAAATAAAGAGAAATGACTCCAGTGATCATCGTCTCAATGCATGACAACCAATCATATCCAATTCACAATGAATGACAATACACTCAATCCTCCATCATGTCACATGCAACATTACCTTCGATACTCGGAATTTCATGAGATAAGCAAGAAAGATGCTTCATGAACAGACAGCAATTACTAGTTATGTGCTAGGTTACTGATTCGTCCTGACCAAGAGTGGATGCAGAAGCTGGTGCATCCGGAAGCCATGTGGATGCCAGCAGGATATGTGCAGGGTGGAACGACTGTTTAACTACTCTATTTTATGTTCTACTCAACACAAAGGAGGCGATAAGACATTCTGTGCAGTATGGTTGTCTAAATCCCAATGCATGTAATCAACCAATGGACTACATTACACGTCTCTCACTCAAAATCCCGCTGAAATCAACTGTGATTGTGATGTATCTCCAGATTGGTCCCACTCGAAGATTTATGCTGAAATTGGGAGATCATAATCATGAGTGCTCACAATGTTATTAGACATTGTCGTTTCTATATATGCATCTCCAGATTAGTCAATATATCTGCTAACATTTATATCCTGAGTTATGTCTTTTATTGTCATTACCTATCTGTTAACGCATTTTCTAAAACTTGAACCAAAGTTTACTCAGTAAGTCTTTGGTCAATATATAGTTTCTGAGTACTCACATTTTTTTGGGTATGGAAAAATTGACATTACCCAGCCAGGATAGGTCTAATGCATTCTTCCAAATGGTAGAGATATATTTACAATTGTTTTAGTTTTTAAATAAAATTTTACTTAAAATATATATAATATTTAGCAATATTATATTATATAGATAATATTTATATATGTGTAATATTTAGTAGTAATATATATAGTAATATTTAACAATCTTATATCATATATATAGACGCATCCATATGCATCCGCATCCTCACCCAAATAAAAATCACGCTTCCCATATCCGCTTATGAATCCACATCCAAATCGATAACTTAGGTTATATGTCATATCAATCTCTTCATGTCATGATACCAAGATACAGGAGCCACAATATGAAAGAATATTCAATGCAAGATATCATATCTTAAATGCATGATATCAATAGACAAGAGTCACAAACGTCTACAATTACAAATTGATAACGTTGCATATGTAGATTGACTTAGTACTAATGAAATCTGAGACTCTCCAAACACTAAAAGTTACGCATGCAAGATGAGTCCAACAGCCACATGCCTTTGTCACTACAAAAAAGGAGACATTACCTTTTATGAGGCTCTTCACATTAACAACAGTCATCTATGCACGACTTGAAAATTACCAACGATATCCAACAAATAAAAGCCTATGAAGCATGACTGAATGAATAGAGTTTTCCAGCCAGCAAGCATATGGAAACTCAGACACTGATGACAGAAATAATATCACTGGTATGATAGATAGCTCCTGCAGCTACCCAACTTCAACATCTCCATACTTTGTCTTAAATTTGAATAGGTTGCTACCAATTTCATTCAAAAAGAATTCCCAACTTACACCTCCTTTCACAAAACCGCAGTTAAAAGGAAGGGAACAAAAGGTGTGGGATATGAATTTAGAATATACTGATTTGGATGGTTCAACTTCCCAACATGCCACATTTGAGTAACCAGATAGAGAGCACACTTCCAGTGCAAGTGGAAATGGCACTACTTATGATTCTTCAAATGTTCTTAGATCATATAATGTCAATGGTGATGATGATGTTGATGACTAGAAAACCCATATGATGCCAAAAATAGATCATGGAACTTGATACCGTTATTTTGATAATGAATTTTTACATTGAAAAATGACTTTTATAATATTTATTTTAAATTTTAAATGACACTCGATTTTATGGGTGATTTTGTTGATTATATGATGTCGTGGTATTCTAAACTTAATTCCTGCATATTAGGTGCAAAATTAGGGGTGTTTATAATGAAGTCCAAATTTAGTTGGGTACACATCCTAAAACACTATAACTATCTTGAGGATGTTTTTTAACAATTCATGTAACTTTCCTTTTGAATATAAACCAGATATGAAAACACTTATTTTGTACAATACCCTTGGTTTCAATCCAGCATTTCTGTAAGAAAGGAATCAAAACAGTGGGGAGATTTCCATACTTTAATGGGAATTGGATCATGTGGATTGAGACTAAGGGCAATTTTAAACAAAAGAATTCAGATTTATTATTCATAGATTGCAGGGATTGATTAAAAACTCTTTACCTTAAGCTTAACAACATTCCTTTCCTCAACTGTGAGTGAGAACAGAGTTGGAATTATAATGAAACTTTCAATCAGCATGTATCTAGATGGATAACATTGGCCAAGAGAAGCTCCTCTATTGGAAGCTTAGTTCTTCCTTTGTTGTTCAAAATATGGCATCGTTCTAGGGGACGCATACTGCCCACCTACCATGCTTGCCAGCACCACCAATAGACAATGGGCATCTCCCTAGGAGGAAGGTATCCTCTGAATTAAAGACTTCAAGGACACATTGGGACATCCTAGAGATGCTCAATGGACTTGTCGCTGTCCTTTGAATGCACTGGAAATGCTTGGTCATCTCGTATGTCAAACAGCTGAAAATGTGAACTTTTTAAAACAATACACTTTTTTTTCATCGTTCTATGGGGACACATATTGCCCACCTACCATGCTTGCCAGCACCACCAATAGACAATGGGCATCTCCCTAAGAGGAAGGTATCCTCTGAATTAGAGACTTCAAGGACACATTGGGACATCCTAGAGATGCTCAATGGACTTGTTGATGTCCCTTGAATGCACTGGAAATGCTTGGTCATCCCGTATGTCAAACAGCTGAAAATGTAAGCCTTTTAAAACAATACACTTTTTTTTGTTTTTTCTGGACCACTCACACTAATCTGAAAGTCTAATGGGACCCATATACAGCCTAAACACTATAGCGAAAAATTTGTTAAAACTGTGCAGCGCTCATCATTTGACTGGTCAAATTCTTCAGCTTCACAAGTAGTTCTCTGAAGAAAGAAGATTTGGCTAGAAACAGCGAGGACTTGGTATTGTATAAAACAGGATGATCAAATAAAGAATATGGTGTGTGCCCCAAATTCTGTGCCATCCACCATTCCCCAATGTCTCAAATAAAGTTCCTTGCCCCGAGTCCCAAAAACCCATTCCCAATCCCTCTGTTCAAAACTCCTTGAAACAACCAATATGAGGGATTTGAAAAATTATTACCAAACCTAAAGAAACTTTGTGAGGCATGATCCTTAATCCACAAGAATTACCTCTCAGCAGATGACCTGTCCATTATGTTTTATCAAGCCTTGTGATTTTTATAGTGGGCTTGAAATCCAAATCAGAATTTTTGGTACTGTCATAAAGCTCAAGCTAGGTATGGGTGGTGGATTTGATAGAGCTTAATAATTACTTAGAATGCGATGTTAAATCAATTATAGCCATTTTTAATGCAAATTTACTTCATGTTCAAATATGGAACTCAAATATCAATTGTATAGATGAATCTAAATATGAAACTCAAATTTCAATTGTATAGATGAATCTAAATATTGAACTCAAATTTCAATTGTATGGATAGAATCTAAATTGTCGGTTCCATGTCCTTGAAGACATGTTTCCAATAGAGAAAGTGTTTGTGGAGTTACAAACCTCATTCCTCACTAGTAAAGTGCATTTCATATGGCCAACTAAGCACCTACGGATGACAAGTAATCCCAAGGGCCTTGGCAGATTGATTGCAAACCACAGACAAGCCGTTATGTGGATGACAAAAATTAGATATTCACCATAAATCATTTTAGGAGAGTTTGTGTGACAAGCTAACCAATCGAATGACAGACTATAATGCCACTCGCTATATCATGAGGTAACAGATAGCAGGACATAGAGATGGACAAGAAGCAAGTGATCCACTTGAAGAAAGCCTCAGATTGCATGTGACACAATTTATAAGGATAATGATCCACATAACCCACCAGAGAAATTGAAATGAGAACTTTCAGAGGCTTAAACCCAATAATTACCAGTGGACTTTTAAGTGAAAAAAAAATGTTTATCTTTTTGCTTCCACTTAGAACGAAAGTTAAAGTTATTGATCTTGGAATTTTGGACTTTATTTTCCATTTGCCCTTTATTACTGATGCCAACTCTTATGATGTATTTCATAACAAAGGTTTCTTCAGAGGCCTTCTGACAACCTGTCTCATGCCTTGCCCTAACTACTTACCTGGTCATGGATCTCACCACCATTTGTTTTTGATAAATAAGTGTAATATGAAACATTCGTTCTACAAATCTTGAAGAATTTAAGGAAAAGATTTAGAAAACACACTCATTCTATGCAATATGTATGTCCAGTGAACAAAAAATATGGCATACCTATTCCAAGACAAGGGATACATTTGCTAACAACTTCACGGCCCCTTTTTGTGTAATAACTAGCATATCCACTTCCTTGGCAACTCTGACACTTCCCTGTCCACTCATAAACAACTTCCTTGCAGTACTGCAAAAGAATAAACAGCCAACCACATCAGATCATGACAATGAAAACGATATAAGTAGAACACATTAAAAACCATGGCAATACACCCAAAAAATATCAACTTGCAGGTTAAAAGCACCTCATTCGTTTTCGGAAACAATAAAAAAAAGTCATGTAAGTTGACATATAAATTACATTTTAAAAATAAAGGTAAATATGTACACATCAAAATATAGTCGGATGCCATACTTGAACACATGGTTTGGTAGTTACCTCTCCTCATCATAACTTGATAGGCATGCCATATATAAAAAATTAGATAACTAAACATTTTTCACTACTTAAGTTATAATTTTGAGAGGACTGAAAAATATTTCTTCGACACTTCTACTCACTTGTGGGTCCTAATTTCAGACCCTTTGCAAAGAGCATACATGATTCAACTAGTTTCCAAGAATCAAACATAAAAGACAACATCTGTCAACAAATTTGAACACAATGGGTATTACTGTAAAACTTTTATTACAATTTTGATAATCCTTCATGATCAACATTGAATTATATGGCGGTATATGTGAAAGGGTTACAAAAATAACATATATTTTAATTTATATTCAACAATTTCTATACAATTTGTAAACTCCAAACTGTTAATGTTGAAAAATCTGAAAACGGCTCTTTTCCTTTTCTCAAGTTGCAACATAAAATAGAACTTGAATAATAATGTATTTGAAACATAAAAATAATATGAAAACTTTCCTGATATAGCATGAACACCAACTCAAGCCTAAATGTCTAAGGAAGTATAAAAACTCAAAATACAGTCCTGTTGATGTGAACTTTATGCATCTACAACATGCAGAATAAAAAACTAAGTAGTCCAAATGAAACACTGAATCTCCAACTCTCTCTTGAATAAGGATTGTAAGAACCCTCTATAGTTTTAACTCTGATCGATGCTGCTGACAAATTATATCTTCGGAGTTTTGTATTTTTTTGTGTTTTCAGAATATTTTCTTCTTTCACCTTTCAAATAACAATACTTGAAAGAGGCTAATTACAATTCAAATTATTCACTTAACAACCTTATCCATTATTTTCCAATGAAATTAAAATGGAAAACACAATGCATATAGAAATTATTTAAAAACTCATATAAAGAGCCTGTTGCTGAATGTGGAAATTATTGGACACCCAAGATTGAATTGCAGCTTTCTGTATTTGTTAATAACCGATGCCAAATGCATGCAACCTAAAATTGGAGGCTCTCACAACACAAAACGGGCCTCACAGTACCAAATGTAGCTCCCTAAATAAAAATTGCAGCCTCCAAATGAAAGCCATGCATGTACATGAATCGCGGCTTCCTAAACACCAAACACAGACCTCTCTAAAGGCTGCAATCTGCAATAAATATCTACTTTGACCTTGCAATTATTACTGGGATAGATTGGGGCTGTTAATTGTTCATTACTGCAATTTATGAATTCAATGTTGGCCTCTGGATGAAGCCAGAGCACTTGCATAATTCATTGGGCCTTCAACCAATTCACTGTGCTGATAAAATTGGAAGAATTTATAATTCTTCAAGCTCAAACCTGAGACCATTCTCCAAAACTCCTTCAACCATTTCATCAAAGCAAACTGTACACAATGGGGAGGGTCGACTTTTGCATTTGGAAGCCTTTATAATTCTCCATAATAAATGGACCACATATCTTCAAGCTCACACTCCACATAACTTAAAACATAACTTTGTTTTACAAAATATTATCTTTTGATGTTTGAAATATAATATTCAATTATGTGTTGATGAGAGTTTTTGTACCACTACATAACATATTAGCAATTGAATAATTGATACGGAGTATCAAACACACAATTCCTCTTTTGAAAAGTTAATACTCATGGGACATGAGAATAACTCCAATGTTCCTTACACTTGTGGATACTCGCTCAATTTTATTGATGTGATTTGTTGGCAACCACGTAGGCGGCCTTACGTTATTCATTCAAGGATGACTTGGGTTTTTTCGTGAGATGGTGATGATTTTGTATGAGTGCTAGGTGATGTTGATGGTGACAGTGATGGTGGAGGATGCAGCGCTAGATAATGTTGATTGCACGAGGCGGCAATAATGCTTCTAATGACTTCTACCTTCCTAACTTTCATAGAGTTAAATTCAACTAATCAACTACTCGCTATTCTACTCCTACTCCTATGAATGGAAAGATTAGCAAATGGACGGAGATCAAATCTAATGAAAGCTAACCAGCGGCTCCACCTCCATAGATGCAATGATTCAAAGGAAAAGAGAACTAGTTTACCACACAAGGCTCCCTAACCAGCGGCTAAGATGCTAGTGGCCTAGTTGTAGATCCCTATCAAACATTCACTAATCATCACCATACAATTAGCCATCTACTTCTACTCTAACAACATGAAATGAAATCTTACTTTAATTTGAGAGATGAGAAGAACCATACAATACACCAAAATGATCATGTCTATCCACCATGCAAGCCACAACAATGAATAGAGAACAATTTTGATAGTATTTTGGCAACAATTCTCCAACATAACTCCCTCACAAATGAGAGCAAAATGGCCTTATATAGAGGCCAAAATTACAACCGACAGTAGAGATCAAAAGCAAAATCAACGATCCAGATTAGATCCTAGAAACCTTAATTAGGGTTGCCACTCCATCGGCCAATGAGAAGACGCTTCCTCGTCAATGGACTAATAAAAAAAGTTGGTAACCAATGAGAAGGCACCAAAATGGTGGCCAATCAGAATTAGACACTTGTCCTATTCTAGAAGAAAGAGAAATTACCACTTGTGCTTACATCAAATGATCTTCTAATATAACTCTTCCTTTTTCTTTCATTCTTTTAGCTAAGGCAATGAACCTAACTTCTCATTGACTTCCTTCACGGGAGGACAAGGTGTATACTTCATCTTGAGTTCCGCTGATTTCACCATGTTGCTAGCTAGTTGTAGCATCTTCTCATGTTCGTTCTCATATTCTTTTGCGTATAAAATAAAGGCGTTGAAAGAGGAAAGGGTGCCCAAATGTTTCTTCTTGATAGTAGCCTTTCCTAGCTCATACAATCTTGATCCGAGCTTTGTTTCATTGATGTCCTCTTCTTTGATATCTTCAAAATCAAGTGCTGCTCCGATGTCGCTCATCATGGTTGTAATGGAAGTGTCGCAACCGCCTTCTATATATCTTCTTTGTCAAGGGGGATTGTCCTTCCTTTAGTCTGTCCTTTACCTGTATCATGTTTACTATACCGACATTGGTATCAGTTATTCGCCTCATTTTCGAGAAGAAAGTTGTTTTGGGCATCATATCCTCTTTGTCTTTTTTAGTGTTTGTTCCCTTTGGATTCTTGCTTGCACTAACATCTACCATCTCGTCAACCTATGATAGGACGGTTGAGTGGTGGATAATGAATGCAAGAAGAACCAATGGAGACAATGTCTAGACAAGAACGAAAGAGAGAAATCCACTTAAGGACTCCTTTCAACTCTAAATGATTTGAAGTTACCTTAACTAATAGTCGGGTCTTCTTTTGGATTTTAGGATCAGACTTCGTATCAAGTTTACTATACGGACATTGGTATCGGTCATTCGCCTCATTTTCGAGAAGAAAGTTGTTTTGGGCATCATATCCTCTTTGTCTTTCTTAGTGTTTGTTCCCTTAGGGTTCTTGCTTGCACTACCATCCTCCATCTCGTCGCCCAATTACAAGATGGTAAAGTGGTGGACAATGAATGCAAGAAGAACCAAGGGAGACAATCTCTAGACAAGAACGAAAGAAGGAAATCAACTTAAAGACCCCTTTCAACTCTAAATGATTTGAAATTACCTCTATCAATAGCCGGATCTTCCTTTTAGAATTTAGGATCAGACTTTGAGAATTTCAAACCTCTTGCAAATCAGAATTTTAATCTTTTGGAATTGTCCACCATTTGCCGAAAAAAATCAGACCTTTGATCACAATCACCTCCTCCAAATAAGATCGCCCAAACTAGGGCAGAAATCGAAGCCCCTCTTGAAAATCAGGATTTTGTCTTCACAAATTTCAGCTCCCTCAAAATTCGACTCCCACAAAATTCGCCAAGCAAGAAGAGCGCAACTCTGCCCTCAATCATGGAAAATCGCCAAACATAGAGATCTCTACCATGAAGAAATTTGCCAACAATAATGCCAATCTGTCCTAGCTGGAAAAATCACCCAAAGAAGATGCCAATCTGCCTTAGGAAAATCGCTCAAGGAAGAAAAAATCTGCTCCTAGCCAAAAATCACCTAAGCACCAAAGAGGAGTGAGGAAATGAGAGGAAAGAGTTTCCTCTTATACCCAACTTGCTCATCCTCCCTAGCTGGCCGACTGGACCCTGGAAGCAAAAAAATATTAATTAAAACACCAAAACTGACCCCCAATTAAATGCTTAGCGCAAAATTAATTTTGTCAAGATGAAATTTACTTTTTTAAATTGCCAATTAGACCAAAATTACAAAAAGAAAGTAAATAATGCCTTGGAGATGCTAAAGATTTCCATTTAATAATGATTTAGCAATTAATCTATCATTAAAATCGGATTTTGGCTAGCCAAAAGCCATTTTTTCAATATTAAATTACTAATTTCGTTAAAGACTTAAAAATTTTCAAGACAATTTTAATCCATTTAAGCCAATTTTTTGCAATTTAATTCAAATCGATTTTGCCAAGCAATTTTAGTTTTTTTTTTTTTTGACAAAAATAAATCATCTCTAGAGTCTAAAATCGATTTTGCAATTTGATTTCATCTTCACAAAAGAAAAAAATTTCACCAAAGAAATTCAAGATTTTCCAAAAACTCAAGTCTAACAAAATTTCACTTTTTGAAAATTATCTAAATTTATACAATTACATCCAAATTTTCAAAAAAAAATCGTCTAAGTACAAAATTTACAATTTTATCCGGCCAAGTGTTGCTCTTTGAAATTTATTTGGCCTAAGGATGAAATTGACCACTTTGGAAAATCAAGCCAAAACCCGAGTGAAAATACATCTAACCCTCTCCCTTCTAGCCTGAAGATGTCCAAGACTTAAAGTTTTCAAAAAAATCGAATTAAAATTTTTGGACAACTCAAAAAAAATTTGCCAAGGCGATTAAAAAGGGGGGTCCCCAAAGTTTTGGGGCAATGGAGTGAGAGCCTCACAACATCTAGCATCAACCCAAAGAAATGTTCCTGAACATTTCAAGAAATAAGTAACTTAGAACAAAAATCTCAAGATGGCCTACCTGAAAACCTACTTAAGGACGAGCACTCAACAAAGGAAAGAACTCTCAAGTTGAACCTAAGCACCCTAACCATAAGTTACCCACGTGTGTGCAAATGATTTATTCCCCGCTCGACAAGAACTTGATAATCTCTCAGATCTATTAAACTTAGCTTATTATAATATCCTTACTTCAAAAGCAACCTAGATAGAGCCCCGCTGCCAATCAGGCGTCTATAGCCCCGACGGAGTTATCATTGTGGCACCACAATCATGGTTCTACCTTTAGTGATTATTTTTATAGCACCGGTAGAGATGATTGCAGACCCTTGAACCAAATTTTATCTTTATTTTCACTTTAATACTGTTTTTCTCTTTTCTCATGATATTTTCTCTTTTTTCTTTTCTTTTCAATTCTTTGTTTGGTTTGCAGGCAATGAAGCTTGCGAAGGATTTGGAAGACCACAGTGGCGCTGAAGCAGGTGTATGATTTTTACTAAGTCCAACTTCTCTTCAGGACACCAAGAACTCAGAGCAATTAAGTGTGAGTAGAATGTTGTAACCATGTCAAAGATAACTTAAGAACCTCCATCAAGTTCGACCCAAATTTAGTACAAGTCCTACCATAGACCAACAACTAAACACATCCTTTAATCTCTAAACCTTGTTAAATGTATTCGAGAAATGAACAAGACAGACTCTATTTTGTCACCAAAAATGTAAAATCTACACACCTTGCCCATGAGTGATAACATGGACCCCCTTTTGCTCTTGTAAAGGCCCAAAATCAAAATTGCCTTCCGACTGAGGGAAGCTAAAAAATAAATTTCAAGTCAAATGACTTGATGCAAATCAAGCTCAAGCTCCCTCACAACACCTAAACTAAACAACTAAAAGAAACCTACTCTAACCAACTAAAAGGGAAACTTTTAATCTAGCCAACTGAAAGGAAAATAAACTACTCTCCTGAACCAAATGGGCCAAGACGAACCTACCCTAACTATGTACAAGACTCTAAAGGGACAATGCTAACTGCTCTAATATATACACTGGATCTAACATGGTTTCTCGAGATGTTCAAAAGTAACAAGGTTTGGGTGATAGTTCTCAATCTCACAAACTCATCCTTGTACTCTGAAAAAAATTGCCACCTCAAACTCAAACTCTAGAAAATTATCATGCAAGATCAACAATTGAGGCAACTCATAGGATCCATGATTAATCCAAATACAAGTTGTTTCTCTAGAATTTCCATAATCAAAATAAAAACTTTCAAACCTTTCATCTTTAAGAGCAGGGAAAGAAACAACTTGGCATGACTCAAATTCAAATGGAACCTACAAATTCTCCATGGCGTCAGGAAGTTGAAGTTGGTGGTGAACCATCCCAATAGCATCAACACCAAACTCGTGAGTGATCAAGGCAGGGTCAATCGTGAAGTCAAGGCCTTGAAACATCCTTCTAGGGGGCTTGTCCTTGTGAAACATGAACCATACATCCTTGTGAATCTCCTCAAGTGTATCCTCAAAAATCAAGCATTTTTTGATATTCTCCCCATCAAACACCTCTCCAAGTTGCTTGAACACAATATCCAACTGTAGCATCAACCCAAACTGTTCTTTATTTTCCTTTTCCATGGGAGCAACTTGATCACCACTCAACAATCCTTGCATATCCTCACCAATAGAAGCTTCATCATCTAGCATGTAATTTCCCTTTGAACTCTCTTCAGGAACATCTTGCCATTCTTTATATAGACTCTCACCAAACATAGCACCTTGAAGACTGGTAGGAGAACCATCATACGTCTTTGTGAGTTGCCCATCACCTTCCATTTCAAGTGGCAAAATTTCTGGAGGTCGAAGTTCATGGTGAATCATGCCACTTGCAACAACTTGATCACTTTGAAAGGCTTTGGGCAATGACTCCTTTTGTATTTCTTTTATAGGATCTTCGAGCATCCCCACAAAGAATGTAGTGGAGATAGCGCCTTGTATTGGTTTGCCAATATTTTCCTCATATTTGAGCTCTCTTGTGATATCTTGTATTTCACTATTTAACTCACCCACTTGATTATCTTCCTCTTTAAGGATATTTGAAACTTCTTGCAACGCATCCTCAAGAGTCACCTTTTGAATTATGCATGAAGGCTCACCAAAGATTTCCTCTTCGTCCACCTTTTGATGTTCCATTTGTAGTTCTTCGTGTGTCTTCACCTGTTGACCTTTGCCTACCATCCTTTCTCTCTCTTGGATAAATTCAATTGTTTCCTTGATTTTCTTATCAACCTCTCCACCTTGTGATATAATGTGTGAAGGTTCATCCACTCGATTATCTTGAACATTAGAATCAACCATATCATCTTGATAAATCTTACACTCTTCATTCTTTGGTGTCCAACTGAAAAGCTGAAAGAAATGTTTACCACTCCCCACTGATATTTTCTCATACCAACCCAATTGAAACTTGACCAAGTCAATGGTGTCTTGGCAAGATGGGCAATTAGACTCTGAATGCGAGAGACCGTGTAGCCTGCACCAAGAACTTCTTCCATATATGTTTTTTGGTTCCCTATTGATATCCTCTTTGAAAACAAGAAAATCTTCCTCTGAATTGACAAAGACCACAAGCTCATGTACTTGTGAAAAAGAAATTTTTCCTTTTAATGCCAAGTCCATTCTCAAGAGAAACACCAAACAATCCAACTCCTCATGATCTGTAGTGCCATGTATCCTACACTTCCCTGATGTTGCAAGTTGAGACAAATTCAATAGAGGTAACCTTTTGTTCAAATCAAACCAAATGAGAAGAACGTCTACTTGCCTATCCATTGAGAAACCTTTAGCTTTTCTTTTCTTTTTTTGAATTTTTTTTTTTTTTTTTTTTTTTTTAAATTTTCACTTTAAAAGAGATCTCTTATCTCAAATCTAACTTTGAAAGCTCATTCCTCGTCAATCTCTGCTCTAAATTTCCAAGTTGATCCAAGAATGAAAGTCATTCAGCCCTCCTTCTAGCGCTAGATAATGTTGATGGCGCAACGATGGAGGGTATGTGCCTCACCAATGCTCCAATTTCCTCAAGAATGAATTTAAATTGACCCTCCTTCTAGCACCAGATAATGTTGATGAGAGTTTTTGTACCACTACATAACATATTAACAATTGAATAATTGATACTGAGTATCAAACACACAATTCCTCTCTTGAAAAGTTAATACTCATGGGACATGAGAATAACTCCAGTGTTCCTTACACTTGTGGATACTCGCTCACTCCAGTGTTCCTTACACTTGTGGATACTCGCTCAGTTTTATTGATGCGATTTGCTAGTAATCACGTAGACAGCCTTACGTTATTCATTCAAGGATGACTTGGGTTTTTTGGTGAGATGGTGATGATTTTGTATGAGTGTCAGGCGATGTTGATGGTGACAGTGATGGTGGAGGATGCGGCGCCAAATAATGTTGATTGCGCAAGGAGGCAATAATGCTTCTAACAACTTCTACCTCGTAACTTTCTTAGAGTGAAATTTGACTACTCAACTACTCGCTATTCTACTCCTACTCCTATGAATGGAAAGATTAGCAAATAGATGGGGATCGAATCTAATGAAAGCTAGCTAGCGGCTCCACCTCCATAGATGCAATGATTCAAAGGAAAAGAGAACTAGTTTACCATACGAGACTCCCTAACCAGCGGCTAAGATGCTAGTGGCTTAGTTGTAGATCCCTATCAAACATTCACTAATCATCACCATACAATTAGCCATCTACTTCCACTCTAACAACATGAAATGAAATCCTACTTTAATTTGAGAGATGAGAAGAACCATGCAATACACCAAAATGATTGTGTATATTCACCATGCAAACCACAACAATGAATAGAGAACAATTTTGATAGTATTTTGGCAACAATTCTCCAACATAACTTCCTCACAAATGAGAGCAAAATGGCCTTATATAGAGGTCAAAATTACAATCGACGGTAGAGATCGAAAGCAAAATCAACGATCCAAATTGGATCCTAGAAACCCTAATTAGGGCTGCCACCCCATCGGCCAATGAGAAGATGCCACCTCGTCAATGGACCAATGAAAATGGTGGAAAAGTGGCAACCAATGAGAAGGCACCAAAATGGTGGCCAATCAGAATTAGACACTTGTCCAATTCTAGAAGAAAGAGAAATTGCCACTTGGGCTTACATCAAATGATCTTCTAATATAACTCTTCCTTTTTCTTTCATTCTTTTAGCTAAGGCAATGAACCTAGCTAACTTCTCATTGACTTCCTCCACGGGAGGACAAGGTGTATACTTCATCTTGAGTTCAGCTGATTTCACCATGTTGCTTGCTGCTTGTAGCGTCTTCTCATGTTCCTTCTCATATTCTTTTGCGTATCCAATAAAGGCGTTGAGAGAGGAAAGGGTGCCGAAATGTTTCTTCTTGATAGTAGTCTTTCCTAGCTCATCCAGTCTTGATCCAAACTTTGTTTTATTGATGTCCTCTTCTTTGATATCTTCAAAATCAAGTGCTGCTCCGATGTCGCTCATCATGGTTGTAATGGAAGTGTCGACGCCTAAGCTGTGATGTGTAGCTGCCTTCTGTATATCTTCTTTGCCAAAGGGGATTGTCCTTCCTTTAGTCTGTCCTTTACCTGTATCATATTTACTGTACTAACATTGGTATCAGTTATTCACCTCATTGTCGAGAAGAAAGTTGTTTTGGACATCATATTTTCTTTGTCTTTCTTAGTGTTTGTTCACTTAGGATTCTTGCTTGCACTAACATCTACCATCTCGTCAACCTATGATAGGATGGTTGAGTGGTGGATAATGAATGCAAGAAGAACCAAGAGAGACAATGTCTAGACAAGAACGAAAGAGAGAAATCTACTTAAGGACCCCTTTCAACTCTAAATGATTTGAAGTTACCTTTACTAATAGTCAAGTCTTCTTTTGGATTTTAGATCAAACTTCGTATCAAGTTTACTATACAGACATTGGTATCGGTCATTCGCCTCATTTTCGAGAAGAAAGTTGTTTTGGGCATCATATCCTCTTTGTCTTTCTTAGTGTTTGTTCCCTTAGGGTTCTTGCTTGCACTACCATCCTCCATCTCGTCGCCCAATTACAGGATGGTAAAGTGGTGGACAATGAATGCAAGAAGAACCAAAGGAGACAATATCTAGACAAGAACGAAAGAAGGAAATCAGCTTAAGGACCCCTTTCAACTCTAAATGATTTGAAATTACCTCTACGAATAGCCAGTCTTCCTTTTGGAATTTAGGATCAGACTTTGAGAATTTCAAACCTCTTGCAAATCAAAATTTTAATCTTTTGGAATTGTCCACCATTTGCCCAAAAAAATCAAACCTTTGATCACAATCACCTCCTCCAAATAAAATCGCCCAAACTAAGGCAGAAATCGCAGCCCCTCTTGAAAATCAGAATTTTGTCTTCTACAAATTTCGGCTCCCACTAAATTCGGCTCCCTCAAAACTCAGCTCCCATAAAATTCGGCTCCCACAAAATTCGGCAAGCAAGAAGAGTGCAGATCTGCCCTCAATCATGGAAAATCACCAAACATAGAGATCTCTACCATGAAGAAATTTGTCAACATAATGCCAATCTGCCCTAGCTGGAAAAATCACCCAAAGAAGATGCCAATCTGCCTTAGGAAAATCACTCAAGGAAGAGAAAATCTGAGAAAATCTGCTCCTAGCCAAAAATCGCCTAAGCACCAAAGAGGAGTGAGGAAAGAAAGGGTTTCCTCTTATACCCAACTTGCTCATCCTCCCTAGCAGGTTGACTGGGACCTTGGAAGCAAAAAATATATTAATTAGAACACCAAAATTGGCCCCCAATTAAATGCTTAGCCCAAAATTAATTTTGTCAAGATGAAATTTACTTTTTTAAATTGCCAATTAGACCAAAATTGCAAAAAAAAGTAAATAATGCCTTGGAGATGCTAAATATTTCCATTTAATGACGATTTAGCAATTAATATATCATTAAAATCCGATTTTGGCTAACCAAAAGCCATTTTTTCAATATTAAATTACTAATTTCATTAAAGACTTACAAATTTTCAAGACAATTTTAATCCATTTAAGCCAATTTTTTGCAATTTAATTCAATTCGATTTTGCCAAGCAATTTTAGTTTTTTTTTTTTTTTTTGACAAAAATAAATCATCTCTAGAATCTAAAATCGATTTTGCAATTTGATTTCATCTTCACAAAAGAAATTCAAGATTTTCCAAAAACTCAAGTCTAACAAAATCTCATTTTTTGAAAATTATCTAAATTTATACAATTACATCCAAATTTTCAAAAAAAAATTGTCTAAATACAAAATTTACAATTTTATCCGGCCAAGTGTTACTCTTTCAAATTTATTCAGCCTAAGGATGAAATTGACCACTCTAGAAAATCAAGCCAAAACCCGGGTGAAAATAGATCTAACCCTCTCCCTTCTGGCCTAAAGGTGTCCAAGACTTAAAGTTTTCAAAAAAATTGAATTAAAATTTTTGGACAACTCAAAAAAAATTTGCCAAGGTGATTAAAAAGGGGGGTCCCCATAGTTTTGGGGCAATGGTGTGAGAACCTCGCAACATTATGTTTCCCTTCAACACTTAGGCATCAAACTATACTTTATTAAATGAACATTTAATGAACTTGGCACTTTATAATAAGCTCACTTAATTTCTCTCATTGAGAACCAAATGCTACAATTGGCTAACACCATGCCACATGCCAAGGAGTGGAGGTGTGCATTAAGCTCTACATGACTTTTTCATGCAAAGAGCTCACCCACCACTAAAATTGTGATCATGCAAAAGAATGAAAATATATAGTGGTTGAATCACTCTTACTTGTTAATTATTCTTCTATGTATATCAAAACTCTGGTCATACAAGTGATCAGGCCTGAAAGAAAGACATATCATACTGTGTTTGCATAAAGTTATGAAATGTAAATGTCGACTAAGTTTGATCTCTGTAAACTGTTCATGAAATTTTTTAGTTGGTAACGGTAATTGAAAATTTTGATTTTCTTATGTCTATTTGTACACTTTTTCTTTCCGTGACTTACTGAAAAAATGACCGTAGTAAATTCATATGATAATAATCATTTGAGCATCCCAACATATGAAAGAAACCTATCCATTTGGGAAGAATGAGGTTTTCTCTATTTATTAGTACAATTTATAAGATTGGCATGATCTCATAATGTTGACAAAT
Organism: Cupressus sempervirens; assembly: GCA_028749045.1. Classification (NCBI taxonomy): domain Eukaryota; kingdom Viridiplantae; phylum Streptophyta; class Pinopsida; order Cupressales; family Cupressaceae; genus Cupressus; species Cupressus sempervirens. The sequence goes on along the minus strand of CM053784.1, from coordinate 557,616,446 downwards.
TGTGTAATATTGCAATGCCTGGTAGGGGCTAGGCTGGTTTTAATTAGTCCATTGATGGGTCCTATCATGCATGCCACTTCTATTGGAATGAAACCCATCTATGCTTACATGATAAGTCCTGCATTTTTCTAAATATCCTTGATTTTAAGCAAAAATAAGGACATCCTATAAAGTGTTGATAGTTTAAAGTGATCTTCAAAAGGTTCTTGTGACTCTGCATCCTGTGGATCTAACATTGGATTGAATTGCAGTCAAGGTCCTAGAAATGCTTGCTGCACCCTTTTTATGGTGATTTTGTTTGGTGGACATTAAGAAAGGTAATTTGCAACATCCTAGAAAAACTTTTGCTAAGATTTAGTAATATTCACTTGCAATGCAATGTATGTGTCTTCGACATCCTTGAAATGGGTCCTGGGAGACCCAAGGAAAAATATTATTTAACTATATGTCTCTAGAATACTTGAGACATTAAAGTTACATATTCTTCATCATCAGAAAGTTTATCATCAGTCAATTGTAAAACTGAGGACTTGCACTAGGAGAAGTGGAGCATCTTGTTAATATTGTTGGGAGCAATGGTATTTGGCATCTTCACCATGGAGCACTAATCTTAGAAATGATTCCTACTGAATGAATGAATGAAAGATTTTAATAACGTCTGTGGCACGGAAACAGCCTATGGGACCCACTAAGTAGCGCACACCCCAGAATACATCGCCAGAACCTTAAGCAATTTGTGACTTCCTCTTTAAATGTGCTCTTCAAAGATGAGTTTTGATCATCTTTAAATGTGCTCTTCAGCAATAAATTTTGATCACTAGATTTGATGAAATTTGATGTTCAGACTAGCCGTGTTTCTTCAAATAAAGTACTAAAATTGTCTGCTTCTAAAATATCTCCATAACTAGAATGGATGTCATTGTATGCTGGGTGTTGCAAAATAGGCATTTATTAGAATCAGAGATGTCATTATCTACTGGAAGTCAGAATCAAAGATGTCATTAGTTTGATTTCTATCTTAGGTAAATGGTCAATGAAATTTTAGATATTGGCTTTTGCTTCTGGACAATGGTTTTGGCGATCACTAGTTTATTAAAACCGCATGTACATAAAAATGTTGCTCCAATCACCTAAAACAGGAAGAGGTAATAATCAAACAAAAATGGTATACTAAAAAAGTAACTCCAATTACTGAAAACTGCCAAGCACAAACTTATATGACGCCTACCAAATTGCATTGAGAGCAAAGGCAAAGTCAATGCACTACTAACGAAACCCTAAATGGCAGTGTACGAAGTTTACAGACTAACCTCCTTCTGGGGATTGCACTGCAATCTTTTGTCGATAATTTCTTTGGGCACTGGAGTGGAACCCGGGTATAATATCGGCAAAGGAAGAGCATCGTCCTTACTCAGCGAGCTATCGCCATTCTTGGAGCGCTTATCCTTGGCATTAATCCTGGTTCCCCGTTTTCCATCTGCTCCCACCCCGGCAGGACTCGAACTCGAGTCCTGCTTAACTCTAACTCCGCCATTGCCTGATGAAGACGTTGAAGACCCGTTTAATACCGCGTCCGCAATTCTGAATATTAGAGGGGGGCGAACTTCTGATATTGCAGGCACGTTCTGACAGATGACAGACTTCCGGCCTGCGCGGGGCGATGACAGCGATGGAGGTGATATTGCGACGGAGATGTTCGGTTTTGGCATGGAAGGGGAAAAGAGTGGAGCTTGTATTTTCAACATTTGTACAAGAATTTATACGTGCTAATGACTACCATTGTTTTCCTGGGGAGATGGGAACTGCTGATGAAACTCACGGATTCGTCTTTTCTCCTTCACTTCCCCGATTTCTGCATATTTATTTCAGTGAAGATTGAAAGGCTTAAAATTGGTATTATGTGGATGATTTACTAAAAGAAAATTATCAACTTATTTTCGCATTATAATGATTATTATAATTAGTTAAATCTAATGGATCTCTTCATTTTCTAAAACCAATTAATTTGTTTTAAGCTCTACATGCCAAGGAGTGGAGGTGTGGAGGTGTGCATTAAGCTCTACATGACTTTTTCATGCAAAGAGCTCACCCACCACTAAAATTGTGATCATGCAAAAGAATGAAAATATATAGTGGTTGAATCACTCTTACTTGTTAATTATTCTTCTATGTATATCAAAACTCTGGTCATACAAGTGATCAGGCCTGAAAGAAAGACATATCATACTGTGTTTGCATAAAGTTATGAAATGTAAATGTCGACTAAGTTTGATCTCTGTAAACTGTTCATGAAATTTTTTAGTTGGTAACGGTAATTGAAAATTTTGATTTTCTTATGTCTATTTGTACACTTTTTCTTTCCGTGACTTACTGAAAAAATGACCGTAGTAAATTCATATGATAATAATCATTTGAGCATCCCAACATATGAAAGAAACCTATCCATTTGGGAAGAATGAGGTTTTCTCTATTTATTAGTACAATTTATAAGATTGGCATGATCTCATAATGTTGACAAATTGTGTAATATTGCAATGCCTGGTAGGGGCTAGGCTGGTTTTAATTAGTCCATTGATGGGTCCTATCATGCATGCCACTTCTATTGGAATGAAACCCATCTATGCTTACATGATAAGTCCTGCATTTTTCTAAATATCCTTGATTTTAAGCAAAAATAAGGACATCCTATAAAGTGTTGATAGTTTAAAGTGATCTTCAAAAGGTTCTTGTGACTCTGCATCCTGTGGATCTAACATTGGATTGAATTGCAGTCAAGGTCCTAGAAATGCTTGCTGCACCCTTTTTATGGTGATTTTGTTTGGTGGACATTAAGAAAGGTAATTTGCAACATCCTAGAAAAACTTTTGCTAAGATTTAGTAATATTCACTTGCAATGCAATGTATGTGTCTTCGACATCCTTGAAATGGGTCCTGGGAGACCCAAGGAAAAATATTATTTAACTATATGTCTCTAGAATACTTGAGACATTAAAGTTACATATTCTTCATCATCAGAAAGTTTATCATCAGTCAATTGTAAAACTGAGGACTTGCACTAGGAGAAGTGGAGCATCTTGTTAATATTGTTGGGAGCAATGGTATTTGGCATCTTCACCATGGAGCACTAATCTTAGAAATGATTCCTACTGAATGAATGAATGAAAGATTTTAATAACGTCTGTGGCACGGAAACAGCCTATGGGACCCACTAAGTAGCGCACACCCCAGAATACATCGCCAGAACCTTAAGCAATTTGTGACTTCCTCTTTAAATGTGCTCTTCAAAGATGAGTTTTGATCATCTTTAAATGTGCTCTTCAGCAATAAATTTTGATCACTAGATTTGATGAAATTTGATGTTCAGACTAGCCGTGTTTCTTCAAATAAAGTACTAAAATTGTCTGCTTCTAAAATATCTCCATAACTAGAATGGATGTCATTGTATGCTGGGTGTTGCAAAATAGGCATTTATTAGAATCAGAGATGTCATTATCTACTGGAAGTCAGAATCAAAGATGTCATTAGTTTGATTTCTATCTTAGGTAAATGGTCAATGAAATTTTAGATATTGGCTTTTGCTTCTGGACAATGGTTTTGGCGATCACTAGTTTATTAAAACCGCATGTACATAAAAATGTTGCTCCAATCACCTAAAACAGGAAGAGGTAATAATCAAACAAAAATGGTATACTAAAAAAGTAACTCCAATTACTGAAAACTGCCAAGCACAAACTTATATGACGCCTACCAAATTGCATTGAGAGCAAAGGCAAAGTCAATGCACTACTAACGAAACCCTAAATGGCAGTGTACGAAGTTTACAGACTAACCTCCTTCTGGGGATTGCACTGCAATCTTTTGTCGATAATTTCTTTGGGCACTGGAGTGGAACCCGGGTATAATATCGGCAAAGGAAGAGCATCGTCCTTACTCAGCGAGCTATCGCCATTCTTGGAGCGCTTATCCTTGGCATTAATCCTGGTTCCCCGTTTTCCATCTGCTCCCACCCCGGCAGGACTCGAACTCGAGTCCTGCTTAACTCTAACTCCGCCATTGCCTGATGAAGACGTTGAAGACCCGTTTAATACCGCGTCCGCAATTCTGAATATTAGAGGGGGGCGAACTTCTGATATTGCAGGCACGTTCTGACAGATGACAGACTTCCGGCCTGCGCGGGGCGATGACAGCGATGGAGGTGATATTGCGACGGAGATGTTCGGTTTTGGCATGGAAGGGGAAAAGAGTGGAGCTTGTATTTTCAACATTTGTACAAGAATTTATACGTGCTAATGACTACCATTGTTTTCCTGGGGAGATGGGAACTGCTGATGAAACTCACGGATTCGTCTTTTCTCCTTCACTTCCCCGATTTCTGCATATTTATTTCAGTGAAGATTGAAAGGCTTAAAATTGGTATTATGTGGATGATTTACTAAAAGAAAATTATCAACTTATTTTCGCATTATAATGATTATTATAATTAGTTAAATCTAATGGATCTCTTCATTTTCTAAAACCAATTAATTTGTCTAATAAGATTTTAGAATTATTCTCAGATCAAAATTTATTATACAGTTCACATTTTCATCTTATTTAATGAAAAACAAAATACCATTAAACTGAAATCTTATTGGCTCATGATAAAAAAGCAATGAAAAAATTCATTTTCTTTCAACAAAAATACAACTATTTTTTGAACACCTCTATTAATGCAAGCATTAATTGCAACTTTATCTCTATTAATGAATGCATTAATTTCAATCTCATCTTTTCCACATTTGTGACAAGTGGATAAACCTTTTAAAAGAAGATAATAGTTTTAATTGATGTTTATTTTTTCATTTGTAAAATGTTATTCAAATATAGATATTTTAATCAAATATAACATTTTAACTCTTTTAAATTGTCAAATTTTAAAAATTATTTTTTTATATTCTTTAATTTCATATTTATTTTAATTTTAATTTATATATAGTTTAAATTAGAATTTAATTATTTTTATTTGTACATATCTAAACGAATGTTTTTAATAGATTTTTTTTATATATATATATAATTTTATTAGATTATACATTTATTTAACATATATAATTTTTATTATATTGATATTTTTATAAGTGTATTTCATTTTTTTAAAGCATAAATATTATTTTTAAATTAATTTATGTTTATTTATTTTTATGCATTAGTCAGGAAGTAAATTTAATACCTTTTTTTTTTATCCCTTCTTCGATACCTGTTTGAGTGCTTCCCACGCTATTTTATAAGGTCAATTAAATGTCAAAGTAATTGGTAAATTAGTAGTTAGTCAATTTAAATAGAAATTATGCTTTATTTATTTATTAAATTGGTTTTCAAAAAATTCTAATGCATGCATTTTATATTTACATTACTAAAAAAAAATACGAAGTTTGAAAAACTTTATTATGTCCACATCATGCAATAACTCTACTATAACAAAGTTCTCAAATTCTCACAGCTTCCAAGATTCTGAAGATTTGAAAATATTACATTAAATTGCATGTACAAAAAAAATCTACTCGTGTGCATAAGTGTGATTTTAGTAATTAAAAAAATCTTCAAATTTCTAAAACTTTCTTGTTATTTTCAATTTTGTTGCTATTTGTACTACTTTTGCTCTTTAGAACATTTAATTAAGCAAAACTTATACATATCTTTTGAAGGAAGCAATTTAAAGTATAATATTCATATTTATTTTTAATTCAACCCTATTTTATGGTTATTATTTTTCTGCACAATGCAAATTGAACAATCATAAATATATTCTTAGAAATTATAAAACTTCTAAACAAACATTTCATATCTCACAAACTCAACTTCATAGATCTCTAGACTATGACACATTTAATATCTTGAAATCATCAAATTCGGCAGGAACTTTGGCGCTTGCGCCTCTTGTTACAATATATCGTTGTTCTCCTTGATTTTCCCAACAAAACTATTAGTTGGGCGTTGTCATTCGATAAATTTAATTATATTGGTTGATTGGTATATAAATATGTAGAATCAAAATGGACACGACAGTTGCATTTGGCGATTAGTTAGTGGAGAGTAGATGGAATCGAAGATTTTACACGGCAGGGATATTTTTATTTCTCTTAAACTGTACCGTGTTTCTGGTTCAATTGTTTAGTATTTAATATGTAAGAATTATATTTCAGGTCTTATCTATTGGACAGATTTTTATATTTGACATTTAAAAACAAGAGATGCAATGGGACAAGTTTCTCTCATGGTTAGTTTAGAGTAGAAATAGAGATCTGTTGCATATGACATTCTAGATATTTAAATAAGGAGAGTTTAAGATGGTAATTAAATATTAAAAAATAATTAAGTAAAATTGTTGTAATATATTAAATTTGGTCGTTTAGTAAATTCATGTAACAATATTAAAGTATACTAAAATCAAAATTTATAATTATGACTTTATAACAGTAACAACTATTCTACCAAAAAGAAAAGTATTGAACATAGTTATAAAATAGTCTAAAACAATAGAAAATATATTTGTTAATAGAAAAATGAAACTTGGCAGGAACAAAATCAAAAAGATTGAAGGAAAATATTCTACCTAAATAAATGTAGAATTAAATAATTTTGAATGTATTGTGTAGCATCATAGATTAAATCCCTATGCAATTTCTTACTTACCTAGGCCCTATTTTAGCATGTATGTCCTCCCACATCCGTTTTTGCTTAACCCAACCTAACTCAATTTGGCATATAATTCTGCCAATGCTCTCCAAATATGACCATTAATCCAAATTTGGATTCATCTTCCATAGAGTCCTCGTGTTCTCCAAAGTTTTGTGTCAAATTTGAATTATGCAATATTTATTTGGTTTAAGAGGGGAATTTAGACTAGAGTCGGCTTTCTTCGAGTTTTGCACCCTTAAAATGGTTAGGAGAGGTACAAAGGCAAGCTACCCTCCCTCATTTTGATATATGTAAAGTGCAATTGGAACTCTCAACTATAATTTCACATCTACGCATTCAAGGAGCATATTTTTCAACATTCAAGGCATTTGTCCCACCATATTCTTCATTGTGGCAAGCATGAATAATCTTCATGCAAACATGTCTTTTATGATTTCCTTTTAGGTTTTTGTGAAGTCATATTATTATATCAACACTTATGATCACATTCAAAGAGCATTTTATCATTAGTGTATATGATGTTTCAATTATCTAGCCTCTTCCTTGCATCAACATGTTTTTCTTTCGAGCATACTTTATATTCATTTCAAGATTGATTCCTAAGTTAGGGTTTGACTTAAGAAATGTTATTTATACACAACATTTACTATATTTTATATGTGTATTAGTGAGTAGTGGATGTGTAGCAAGAGATATAAAGAGATCAAGAAGGTCTTGTTAGGATAAAGAAACATTGAGAGGTTTTGTGTGTGTGTGTGTGTGTGTGTGTGTGTGTGTTGTGGGGTAGGCGAGGATCAGTGTTACATCATAGTGTTACATCACTTTCAAACCAATTTATTATTTTGCAACTTAACCATAAACATCCAAAAATCACAATACATGAACGTAAAGCATATAACAAGAAAGAACTTATAAGACCATGATTTTGTTCTCGAGGAAACCTTGGCCAAGGAAAAACCCCAATGGGGATGGTACCCACAAGATGACACACTAATATGAAAGTCTATGTTTAGAGGTCTAGCCTTGTTAGGAGTCATTACATAGCATTTAGTACATATGTAACTATTAAAGGAATCAACCTTAGAGGTCTTCAACCCTATTAGAAGTTGAAAACAAAAGAGAACACACTTTCTCTAGAACAAAGGCTAAATCCACCTTATAGTCTCATTGTCCAAACATAACGAAAGTATTACAAAATTATAGAGCTATACATGACATCAATATAATGTATAATTAGTCCTCAATGAAACTCACATATGATTTGATCTAGCATCAAGGCTAGCACATGATACAATCATTGTCATATCATCAGAACTCTATGCTTGCATATAAACAAAGCTTTCCTTTATACCCTTCAATAGAATTTATTTTGTTGGCTTACAAAACTGTGTAGCACAAACTCTAATAATAAACATAGAATCATGTTATTCAAGGGTTAATATCTTGGATGTCATACCTCCATTTTCAAACAATTGAATTGCTCAAACCATTTAATTGTCTTGGCCAAACTGCCCAATTACATAAGCTATCAAATATCATTGTTATATTGCACTAGTTGTACTTTGCATGACCAAAACATCTGCTAATAATCATATAAACACAAGTGAACATACCAAGAGCATATATACAATGTACATATCACATTCTCAAAGTTGTATCCATATCGGATAGCTCTATAGTCATCGTTGACCAAAATTATCCATCTGTATCCTGAATCTTTGTTTTGGACTTATGCATTTTATATGCTTTATCCTCAACAAATGTGATTGTTAATCCAAGTGACCACAACAATGAGATGTGTTTTCATTAATGACAACATTTTAACTCTCATTCAAAAATCACTTGCCAACACTAGTACATTTGGGTTGCATTTTCGACCTAAATTTTTGATGACAGGCCAATTTGGCTTGTCAAATTTATTTATTTTTAAATATGGTCCCAATAATGTCAAAATTTCAACAACACTTCAATTTGTTGTCAAAATTTCAACATTGTCGAGGATATAAACAAGAAAAGAAAAATGAGACTTCATTTATTCATGCGGTAAAATGTGGGCAGGAGGGTTTAGTGGCGTAAGGAAGATTTTTTCAACGTCATTGAAGGTATAGCTCCTACCATCGCCCATCATTACTTTCATGAAGATATTTTTAAGCTACATGAGAACCTATAATATAACTAAGGCAAGTCTTTCTTCTACAAACCTATCATGTAACCATCTCAGATATGTTGTTGCCAAAATAATACTAGGGTTTGGTGGACAATAGCATATGCAACCATCTCCAACCTTTTAAGTTAATACATTGACATCAGCACTTTGACACTTGGTAGATCTTTTAGTAAGCCATATTTTAAAGTGGGAACCTATTTAAAACAACCCTTACAAGTTGAATGCCACGTAATTATAATATCTTTTAAAGTGGTATGGTCAGTGTAATGATACTTAGAAGAGTTGTTAAATTTAAGGCTTTTTGTGCAAATTGACTATTTTGAGCCCTTGAAAATGCATTCCTAGTTTTAAAAGTGTCTTAAGTAAAAGTTAATTGTTAGATTCTCTTTTAAAATTTATTAGAGCATCTTTCTTTGATGTAGTAAATTGTGCTTGATTTACTTTGGAAGAATCTATGTAAAGTTTGTTGGCAGTTGTTGGTTTAGCTTAGAATATCAAATAACATTCTCCCCTTTTTCCTTTTAATAGTTGAAGAACCCTATGTGCCTCAAAAAATGAAGAATGACCTATAGTAATTCTCTGCTTAATCTCCTCCAATGTAGGATTGGCTAAGAAGCCTTCTCTGTAAATGAAACTTCTTTATAATTTTTTATTGTTGGTGTTGAATGTTTGCAGGGATGTTATCTTCCCACATAATGTTTGGTTATTTTACCTATGCTCATAAGATTTTTTTTTTTAACAAGATTGATTAATCAATTTCACTTACTATTAAATGTATTTCAATGAAAAAAATTGTTCAACAAAAATCTTTGTTTTGTCTGATTTTTGTTGGAGGTGACTAAACCTATATTACACCAAGTTTTAAAGAAGGGGATTGATTTTTTGGGAGATCCATTTTAAGGACATATATTAAAAAACAGAAATTATAAAGAGATTGTAAAGATTTTGAAGCAATCTAAGAAAGCCCTAAACTCGAACATTTCTAAGGTATTTACACATTTTTAGCTTTTGATTTGTAGTATTTTCAATTATTGTTTGAATTAGTGTTATCACAAATAAGCCATAGATGTATGATGTTAAGGATAGACCTTGTTACTATTTCAAGATTCATGTGTGGATACCAAAATTGTTAGAAACCAAGATGAGTTTTAGACAACTTGTTCAATTTACTCTATTTTATCTTAGATTATTTCTTCTAAAAAATAGCCTCATTTTTCTCTCCCTCACTCTCACTTTAAAATCCAAATGTATCTCTACTTCTTTCAATTTAGAGAATAAAATGGGTCATCTTCTTATGCTATTTGGTGCTCATCCCTAGTTTTTGGTTATCCAGATCCTAAATGTTTAGAAAGGTATATTATAACCCCTCATATTTTTATTCCATATTTATATAACTTGTACACATATTTTTTCTTTGTGAGGACTTTCTATTGACTTGTGCACCTTGAAGGACATCCTTTGTTATAATAATGCATCCTATGCTAGCAGAGGCACTAGATAAAGCTATATATGTCACAACCTACAATTTCATTTATATAATTGCACACCCAAAAGACAATTAATGGAATGGTATACATTTAGAAAGTGGGAAATCTTTAAAAAATATGCTACTAAAATAAGGCACGCCTCATCAAAGATGTAGCTAAGATGAGGGTAAAGTCCTCCATTGATTCCATTGATTACAAGAACAACTCCAACTAAGGAATCAAGACAACCTATCATGTTGGTAGCTACAACATATCTGCAACACATGAAATTGTTCAACACAAAAATTCTAAGCTTATTTTAAGGCAATCTTTAAACATTACATATTAAGGAAAAAAATAAAACATGTAAAAAGTAAGTCAACTTTGATTATTTAGTACTTTTAGCTAAGAAATCAAGCCTTAGTATGTGATGTTTAACCAATATAATGAATTATTAAAAAAAGAGTAAATAAGTCCAAGGAGATTAGCTTGGTTGGTTGAAGCAATGAGTTCTCATTGTGGACACCCTAGTTCAAATCCCGAGAGGGATATCTTGGTGGAATTCTAAGTTGTGACTCTTGGTCTTCCAATTGTTGTTTCTAGTGTGATTTCTCGAAAGGAGCTTGAATAAGTTGTAATTGTTTCTCTTAAGGAGCACTCGATATGTAAACAATCTTAATGTTAAAAAAAAATAGTAAATAAAATGCTTACCTAAAGGGCTTAAAGTCATTGAAATGATATTTCACACCTTGATATCATTGGTAGAAGCAAAAACATCAGATGTTGTCTTGCTCCTTAACATAACAATTAAGAAAATGAGGAGAAGCACAAAAGTGATGACTCTTAAAATCAAGCTCTACACTGCATAGGTCTTCATATTTTGATCTCTGAAGAGCTTATACAAATAAGGCTAGGTATATGAATTCATCTCACTTGGAAAGCCATATGTGTGTGTGCGCGTGTGTGTGTTAGCATGAATGTTGATGATACTACATTGGGGGGGTATCCTAAGCATTGGAGAGTATTGATATGTTGCATTCATGGCTATGTTTTTTATTGATGTCAACGTAGCAATTTTTATGTAGAGATTAGAAGAATAGCAATCAAAGGTCTTATGTTGCACAATAATTGAGTAAGGATTAAGTGGTGTGCAGTTATGGACATGTTCCTGAGAGTGTCTTGATAATGTGGTTAAGAGGATGAATTCAAAATTGAAAATGTATGATAGTTGTGTTTGATTTACTATGAACAACATAGAAATAGAGCATCTATTTGGCAGTTTCTAATGTTTACATTATATCTTTTAGCCAATATATAATAAGGTGATGCATAGTCAGCCAATGACAGAGGATAGCTAGGTGATGATGTCAGCAAGTACGCAAGATCTGGAGTAGCATGTGTAAATTTTTGTATAGACTGTGAGCCGGTAGTGCTATTGTAATTGTAATTAATTATCTATCGTATTTTAATTAATTGAGAACAATCTTAAGGCCGACTCAAGGAATTATTATGAAGATATGGTATAAAGGAAAGATGTTTTCTTTGATTGTAATGTGTGTTGAAGTGTGAATTGCAAAAAGGAGCAGAGTGTTGATTGAATGTGTGTAAGAGATCCAATGGATTATTGGATGTGTAATTTGTGATCTAGTTATAAGAAGAAAAGGAGTAGAAGTCCAGTTGATAGGATAGAGATAGAGGAAGGAAGTACAATTTAGTTCTATTATTCTACAAGGAATAATACATAGATCATTTGGACAGTGTGTTCATTAGTCTTGCCCTCAAAGTTGTTTGGGTAGTGGGTCTAGTTGTCTTCCATAACTCCTAACAAGGTTGGAATCTCCTAACAAGGTTTCAAAGTCTCCTAACAAGGACTCTTATGTACCAAATTTTGTAACCAACTCCTAATAGGGTCTATCCTCTAACAAAAATATTTATATTAGTACATCATCTTGTGGGTACCATACCTATTGGGGTCTTCCCTCTAATCAAGGGTTTCCCTAATTAACATGTTTGGTATATGAGTATCTTTTTGTGGTTTCAGTTTACATTGCTTATATATTTAATATTGTTTAAAGTTGATATTAGTGGTATTATTTGTATAACCGATTCAAGTCCCCCCCTTTTAGTTATATTAGTGGACTATATATTATAACAATTGTTATCAGAGCATCAGGTCCTGGAGGTTAAGCTTAACAGCTTTAGGAGATCAATGGTAAATATTTACATTAAGGATATTCCTAGATTTGATGAGGTCAACTATGTGTTGCAAATGAGAATAGAGTAACTGAGAGGGGGAGGGGGTGAATCAATTACTACAAAAACTTTCCACTATCCCTAAGATGTCTGAATATACCCTTGATTTGATTAATATAAAATGCTGAAACTTGATAATGCAGCAAATGATAAATAGTAAGAACTAATATGTTATCATGCATGAAGTAATTCAGCAATTAAGAACACAAGAGACACTAGTTTTAATGTGGAAACCCAATATGGAAAAAACCACCAATGTAACTAGATATTGTTTTTCACTCTTTTGAAGTGAGCCCTGTTAGGAGCCAACCCTGTTAAAGGTTACAAAAACACACTGTTAGGTGTGACCCTGTTAAAGGATTTAATCACCCTGTTAGGAGTGGCCTTGCTAGAGGTATTTAGAACAATTCAACTGAACTGTCACCTTGTTAGAGGATTTATTGAATGGCTATTAAACCAACTCTGTTAAGAGATTTTGAATTCACTGTTACAATGGTTAGAAAGCAACAATGAAGTGACCTGATATAAAGTACAACTTATCTTTGCTGATTACAGATCTCTGTTATGCTTGACTGGATCCTTATTGATCAAATACAACTTTATAGCTCCTTCAACACATCTGATCCTTCATCAGACTTTGCTCTACATTCACCTTTTCATTTCATACTATAATTCGCATTCATAACTTCTTTTTTTCATAATCTCACACTTTAATTCATAACTTGAATGACCATATATACCTTTCAGATTATCTTAGTCGGCTCGAATCACTGACTAAACTAAACAAACAATTACAATAGTCGGCTAGAAGTAATTAATTTGCAAATCCCTATACTGGTCGACCCTGCATGGTAAACTTTGTCAAAAAATAATTCCTATGTTGATCGACCGAGCTCGGTTAATACAGCGAACTTCATGACAATCCTTCAATCGCCGAGAGAACTCGGTAAGTACTGAGTTTCCTGAGAAAACTGAGTGAGCTTAGTGAAAATTATTCTTTGGAGACCGAGTGAAGCTCGGTTAACACTGACTTCTCCATAATTCCTTTGATGATCGAGTGAGCTTGGTGGAAACTTCCATTTGGAGACCGAGTGAAGCTCGGTTAACACTGACTTCCTCATTTCCTTCGTTGACCAAGTGAGCTCGGTGGAAACTTCCCTTTGGAGATCGAGTGAAGCTCGGTTAACACTGACTTCCTCATTTTCTTTGTTGACCGAGTGAGCTCGGTGAACACTGTCTTTCACCTTTCCTTCGATGACCGAGTGAGCTCAGTTGACACTATAGATTGCATTGCAGACTGTCTGAGCTTGGTGAATTTGAGACTAATGACTGATATGATATTTGTGTGACATCAAGGACAATATTATCAACAATCTCCCTCTTTGGCATTGATGGCAACACAACATGTCATAACAGAATGAAATTTTGAAAACACGTCCAACAAGATAACAGACTTCTCCCTCTTTCAATAATCTCCCTTTGTTAAGGGACTTCATGGAAAACTTTTCAAATCTCACAAATTTCAGAAGGATATGACAGTAAATCTCTCCCTCTTTGACAACACATGCCAAAGACAACAAAAGTTAAATGAATTGTAGTGTACCTTTAGTACTGATTCATATGCAATGATTTCTGATTAAACTACATCAACAGATAGATCTTCAATCTTATATGCGTTGATGCATCACTAGAACTTATTTTAGTGGACTTCAGATAGGGGAATGACCCCTAACTTACCTCTGAGATACAAAAATGCATTCTTAGGTAAAGGCTTTGTGAATATGTCAGAAATTTGTTCCTTTGTATGGACATATTCCAGTCTGATCTCCTTGTCTTGCACCAATTCTCTGACAAAATGATATTTTATTGCAATATGCTTGGTCTTGGAATGCATCATTGGATTCTTAGATATGTTGATTGCACTAGTATTGTCACAGAACATGACAACTGGTTCTTTGATCTCCATCTTCATTCCTTGCAATAACTGCTTAAACCAAACAATATTTGAACAGTTTACTGTTGCAGTAACATACTCTGCCTCTGCTATAGATTGGAATGTACAATTTTGCTTTTTGCTTGTCCAAGAAACCAATCTTTTTCCAAGAAAGAATGCTCCTCCACTTGTGCTTTTTCTGTCATCAAGGTTTCCTGCCCAATCAGCATCAGTAAACACTTTCAAATCCAAATTACCTCCAAATTTGTACCATAAGCCATAATCTTTAGTCCTTTCAAATATCTCATTATTCTTTTGATTGCCATCAGGTGAGTTTCTCTTGGCTTTGCTAAAAATCTTGCAACAATACCAACAACAAGGGCAATATCTAGCCTAGTATGAACTACGTATTGCAACTTTCCAATCATAGATCTATACAATGTTTGATCTACCTCTTTGGATTCATCATCTTTGGTAAGTTTCAATCTAGTACACATAGGAGTTCCAACAGGTTTACAATTTTCCATACCAAAAATTTTCAATATCTCCTTGATGTATTTTGATTGAGTGATGTAGATGCCATTCTTATTTTGTTGAATTTGAAGACCAACAAAGAATTTTATTTCACCAAACATAGACATTTCAAATTCCTTGTTCATTAGTTCTAAAAATTCTTTGCAAAGATCATCATGCCCTGTGAAGACGGTATCATTTACAAATATTTCTGCCAAGACAATCTTATTATCTGGTCCTTCCTTTATATACAAGCTACTATTATCATTAGTTCTTTGAAAACCAATGTGAATAAGATAGTTATGCAATCTTTCATACCATGCTCTAGGGGCTTGTTTCAGACCATACAGTGCCTTGTGTAATTTGCAGACCATGTTCTTTTTATCTGGATCAACAAAACCTTCAGGTTGTTCTATGTAAACCTCTTCATCCAATATTCCATTGAGGAATGCTGACTTGACATCCATCTGATAAACTTTGAATCCTTTGTGAGCAACATATGCAAGTAAGGTTCTGACTCCTTCCAATCTTGCAACAGGAGCAAAGGTTTCTCCATAATCTATGCCTTCTTCTTGAGAGTATCCTTTGCATACCAATCTGGCTTTGTTTCTGGATACTTTACCATCTTTAGTCAACTTGTTTCTGAATACCCACTTGGTTCCAATTACATTCTCATTTTTACGCCTGGGTATTAGAGTCAATGTCTTGTTCTTCTCTATCTGTTCTATTTCCTCATTCATTGCCTCAATCCAACTATCATTTTTCAATGCATCTTTAATGCTTCTAGGTTCAAAATCAGCAAGTAAACAAGTATTTTTCAGCTTGCTTCTTGTCAAGGTTCCTTCAGACTTGTCTCTAATGATCTGATCTGGTGCATGATGTCTTCTAACATATTTAGCTAATACAGGTTCTTTGCCTCTTGAATGAGTTTCATTGCTATCTCCTTATGCTTCAATTTCATGTTCAGGCTGTTTTGGCTCGGTAAGAATTGGCTCGAGCGCTTCAGACTCGGTAGATACTTGCTCGGTAATGTCTGAATGTTGCTGTGGCTCGGTTTGAACTTTTTGTAACTCGGTTACTGATGACTCGGGAGTTGAGGATTCTTGAGTGAACGGTATGCTTGGTATAGTATCTGGTTCAATGTAAACAAATCTTCTGTAATCTTCAGGTACCTTTTTTCTTTCTTCCTCAGATTTGTCTGCAAACTCATCAACTTTCACATGTGCACTTTCTATGACTTTGTGAGTGGATAGATTTAAACATCTATATGCTTTGTTTTTGCAAGAATATCCTAAAAATATTCCTTCATCACCTTTTACATCAAATTTTCATTTTCTAGATTCTTTCAAAATATAACATTTGCTTCCAAATACTTTCAGATAACTTACATTGGATTTGTAGCCATACCATAATTCGCAGGGAGTTTTGAATGAGTCCTTCTTCAACTGTACTCGGTTTAAGGTATGAACTACAGTGCTGATGGCTTCCTTCCAGTATTTGATAGCAATGTTCTTTTCTATCATCAAGGTTCTTGCACAATCCATGATGGATCTATTTCTTCTTTCAGCTATTCCATTTTGTTCAGGAGTTCCTGGTGCTGAGACCTGTCTTTTAATACTTTTTTCAATGCAGAAGTTGTTGAATTCATGTGAGATGAATTCACCACCTCTATCTGACCTTAAGCATTTTAGTCTTTTTCCTGTTTCTTTTTCTACTCTTGCCAAATACCATTTGAATTTCTCAAATGCTTCTGATTTATTCCTTAGATACATGACAGTCATCATTCTTGAGTAGTCATCAACAAAAAGAATGAAAAACTTTTCTCCAGTATAGCTTTCTATTCCAATGGGTCCACATAAATCAGTATGCACAATTTCTAATATATCTTTAGACTGATAGTTCTTACTTTTAAAACTAGTCTTTCCCATTTTACCAATCTGACAATTCTTGCATAGACCAACCTCAGGTTTCTTAATGTTAGGAATGCCTCTCACTTTCTTGAATTTGCTTATTTTTACCAGATTATCAAAATTGACATGACACAACCTTTTATGCCATAACCAAATTTCTTCAATTTGAGCAATAAAACATGAGCATTCACCAAGTTCTAGATAAAACAAGTTACCTTTAGTTTGGGTGCCAGATCCTATCAGGTTTCCTTGCTCATTCAATAGTCTTGCCTTTCCATGCATGAATTCCACCTTGAATCCAGTATTGAGTAATTGTGCCACACTTAGCAAATTATGTTTAAGACCTTCAACCCAATAGGCATTATTACATAAAAGTTCTTTGGTTAGATAGATTTTTCCTCTTCCTTTTATGAAACAAGGTTCATTATTACCAAACCTTACACTGCCACCATCATAGTCTTCAAACTGATCAAACTTAGTTTTATCACCAGTCATATGATGTGAGAAACCACTGTCTATAATCCATGTATCATTCTTACTTATATGAGAAACAAGTGCCATTTTATCTTCCTCATCACTATTAGAATCATCTTTAACGGCAATATAAACAATTTCATCCTCACTATTATCAGAATCTTTAGAATTTTCAGCCATGAAGCATGATTTCTTACCTTTTTTCTTGAATGATTTGAAGTCTTTCTTGCCATTCCATTTCTTTTCATCATGGTTTTGCTTGTTTGGACACCTTGTTGCAATATGACCAATTTCTTCACAAGAAAAACAGATTAGAGGAACTTTACCTTTGTATTTTCCTTTGCCTCTAGAATATTTCTTTGCTAGGAGAGCTTCAATCACTTCGAGGTCACTGTCTAAGCTTTGGCTTGATTCATTTTCACTTTATGACTGAGATTCCTTCTCCTTTTTGTTTTTCTCCTTGAGTGAGAGCTTGGCTTGAAATGCTGATTCAATGTTCTTGGAAGCTGGAACATAGTTGTCAAAGTTATCTAGTTCAAATGCAGTTAGTCTTCCAACTATGGCCTCAAGATTTATCTGATGATTTTCTTCACACCTTCTTTCTTGAATTGCAGAAACTCTGATTGCATAAATGGGAAGCAAGGTTCTGAGAACTTTGCTTATAACTGTTTCTCCTTTGATATCACCTCCAGATGCTCTGATTGCACTCACACATGCTTTAACTCTTTCAACATACTTTGCAATGTTTTCATCCTCTCTCATCCTCATTTGATCAAATTGTCCTCTTAGACTTTCTACTTTTGCTCTTCTCACATTATCATCTCCTCCATAGATCTCTTTTAGCTTGTTCCACATCTCAAAGGTAGTTTGGCAGTCCTTAATGTCATCAAATTCTTCATAACTGAGAGTGGATGCTATGTCTATCATCATATTATTGTGAGTCTTATTTTTAGCAATGTCATTGATAGACAATGTGCCAGGAGGTTCTTCATATTTTTCTTCAAGGTATTTTAGTCCAGTATCACCAACAGTAGCTAGATGAAGTCTCATCAATCCTTGCCATGTGGAGAAGTTATCTCTGTTGAGTTTTGGAATTTCTCTTTTGTAAGACATCTTGATCTTTGGCTTAGATCCTTGAAATCTCTTCTTGCAAGCACCAAAAGCTCTGATACCAATTGTTGGAAATGAGAATAGAGTAACTGAGAGGGGGAGGGGGTGAATCAATTACTACAAAACTTTCCACTGTCCCTAAGATGTCTGAATATACCCTTGATTTGATTAATATAAAATGCTGAAACTTGATAATGCGGCAAATGATAAATAGTAAGAATTGATATGTTATCATGCACAAAGTAATTCAGCAATTACAAACACAAGAGACACCAGTTTTAACATGGAAACCCAATATGGGAAAAACCACCGATGTAACTAGATACTGTTTTTCACTCTTCTGAAGTGAGCCCTATTAGGAGCCAACCCTGTTAAAGGTTACAAAAACACACTGTTAGGTGTGACCCTGTTAAAGGATTTAATCACCCTGTTAGGAGTGGCCTTGCTAGAGGTCTTTAGAACAATTCAACTGAACTGTCACCTTGTTAGAGGATTTATTGAATGGCTGTTAAACCAACTCTGTTAAGAGATTTTGAATTCACTGTTACAATGGTTAGAAAGCAACAATGAAGTGACTTGATATAAAGTACAACTTATCTTTGCTGATTACAGATCTCTGTTATGCTTGACTGGATCCTTATTTATCAAATACAACTTTACAGCTCCTTCAACACATCTGATCCTTCATCAGACTTTGCTCAACATTTTCCTTTTCATTTCATACTATAATTCACATTCATAACTTCTTTTTTTCATAATCTCACACTTTAATTCATAACTTGAATGACCATATATACCTTTCAGATTATCTTAGTCGGCTCGAATCACTGACTAAACTAAAAAAACAATTACAATAGTCAGCTAGAAGTAATTAATTTTCAAATCCCTATACTGGCCGACCCTGCACGGTAAACTTTGTCAGAAAATAATTCCTATGTTGACCGACTGAGCTCGGTTAATACAACAAACTTTGTGACAATCCTTCAATCGCCGGGAGAACTCGGTAAGTACTGAGTTTCTTGAGAAAATCGAGTGAGCTCAGTGAAAATTATTCTTTGGAGACCGAGTGAAGCTCGGTTAACACTGACTTCTCCATAATTCCTTTGATGACTGAGTGAGCTCGGTGGAAACTTCCCTTTGGAGATCGAGTGAAGCTCGGTTAACACTAACTTCCTCATTTCCTTCGTTGATCGAGTGAGCTCGGTGGAAACTTCCCTTTGGAGACTGAGTGAAGCTCGATTAACACTGACTTCCTCATTTTCTTCATTGACCGAGTGAGCTCGGTGAACACTATCTTTCACCTTTCCTTCAATGACCGAGTGAGCTCGGTTGACACTGTAGATTGTATTGCAGACTGTCTGAGCTTGGTGAATTTGAGACTAATGACTGATATGATATTTGTGTGACATCAAGGACAATATTATCAACACTATGATAGTTAGAAGGAGAAGATGAAGACTCATCTATTGTGCATGGGTCTAGGATATTGGATCTTGACAAAGGGAAAGAAGAAAATCATTGAAGAATCAAAGCTAGAAGATTGCAGTGAGGAAGAAAGAGATTTGCTCATGTGTAACATGAGAGCGAGAGAAGCTCTATTATTAGCCCATCTAGAGAATGAATACAATCAGGTAAAGTTACTTGAAACATCTCATGAAATTTGGAAAGCATTAGAATCTACTTTTGAAGGTGATGATCATGCTAAAAGAATGAGGTTAAAAAGTTGGATATGTGCATATCAAGATGCTAAGATGATGGAAGATGAATCTGTACAAAGTTATATTTATAGAACATCAAAAATGGTTGCAAGAATTAAATCTCATGGTGGAACCAAAGATGATGATGAAGTCATATGGAAGATTTTGAAAAGTTTTTCACCACCTTTCAAGCCAATTGTGCAGATGATACAACTAGTGATGCCCTGCACTAAGAATTTCACTAAGGAAACCTTTCTTGGTAGATTGTAAAATAACAAAAAAAAATTATTCATTTGGAATACAACAAATACATCATAAATTGAATTGATTAAAATATGGTGGCAACCACGAGATGTTAACAAAACTATTTGGAAGCATATCATTTGTTAAAACACTAAAACTTATGGTAGATTTCATGCCTGGATTGTTCTATAATGCTATCAATCATAAAATATCCTTATGACACTAACAACATGCTTGAAGCATTAAGCACAAACTGCAAGATGCAATCTACACCATATTTGTACCACCCTAAAAGCAACATAGTATGGAAACAATGATGTATTTATTTGGATTGTGGATTTTGGTAGATATTTTTAGAAGTGTGATTGTGGATATATATAATCTAACATATTTCAAACTTTACATATATATGTTGCACGACACATCAAAGGTTACACAAGCTAGGAAAGAGAAGGTTGGTCAACACCATCTTGGCTCTGGTGGATACATGAAAATTCACTCACACCTTGTAAGTAGCAGTAAATGAAATTTCATGATCAATTTTTTAATATAAAATTAAAAATAAGAAATACATTCAATAATGATGATGTTATGCAAAAATATGCAGGGCATTGAATTTAATTTAGCACCCACAGAAGAGGACAAACAAATTGGCTTCAAGTAAGGCTATAAAGCAGTGGTTGCCTGCCACTGCATAGATTCTAGTGGCCAAAGAGATGTAGAAAATTATGGTGCACTAGTTCACACATAGGTAAATAGGCCTAATGAATAATAATAGAAATTGAGAACTTCATGAGAAATTATCTATTTCATGTTAATTTCAAACAATGATAACAATGTGTGCATGACATTTCACTGCAACCTACTACTCCTAGCACATATCTTACTCATGATGAAAAAGGCACAAATCCTACACATGTCAAAGGTCTTGATGTGCATCAAAATGATATAGGTACATATTCAATTTCTATTAAAAATTAATTATGTAATTATTAATAAAATTTAACATCTTAAATTGTAATTGGTGTAACCTTTATGTGATAATTTTTGAGTATGTAGAGTGTAATGTTAGTGTTGAGCATGTTGAGGTTGTGGCTAAATAAAATGTCAGAGTAGATGGTGTGGCACTATCAGGTAAAGAAAAATCCTTTTTATGTTCTTTAGATTAATGAAATACTTATAACATTAAAAAAATGTTTACAATTAAACCCATTTATTTCTTATTGTAGGGGTGCATCAGCCTTGTCAAAAAAAGAAGAGGAGGCCTCATGTCATAAGATCAGAACCACAAGAGCCACAAAAGAATGTTGAAGATAGTCATGATGTGTCTATTAGCCTCTATCTTCAACAAAAGAAAAAGAAAAAGAAGAAATGAATGTTAAAAAACTTGTTTGATGATGAATGTGTTGATGAGTTTTTATGAACGTTACTTATTAATGAATTGTATGTCATGTTATTGAATATTATTATGTGATTATAATGATTGACGTGTTCACAAATTAGTGATGAATATTTATAGGTATTAATGAATTATATGTCATGTTAATGAATGTTATGTGAATATGGTGATTGACGTGTTCACAAATTATTGATGAATGTTTATACATATTAATTAATTGTATGTCATGTTAATGAATGTTGTGTGATTATAATGATTCAATGATATACTCCTAAAATTAATTAATGAAATATTTATTTAGTTCTTAATGGGGAATTTAGAGTGACTATGGGAGGGGAGGCCAAATGAGTTTCCACCTTCATGTGGTTGGTCTTGTTAAGTAGAGAATATGAAAGGATTCTTGAAACCAAGTGAAGCTCAAAGTAATGGTCCCATCAATTCTTCCCAAATGCCTCACCAACTTGACACTCGAATAAAGCTTCACTAAATCTTATCATAGCACCTTCTAAATTGGATCAGATGGATCAAACTCATTGTTGATTAGCTGTCATGTTGCTTAAAGGGAAGTGAAATTCTTTTTTATTTTCTCTTTTTCTACATGTTGTTTGGACCTATCACTAGCGTACATTATCATCCAATCTGGCAAGATTTTGTCTTTGATACCACTGTAAACCTCACCACTAATTTTTTCCAATTTTTTTTATGGAACTTTTTCATGTTTCTGTGAACATAAGTACTCCTTGTTTGTAGGGATGAACATTTCAAATTCTCAAGTTTATGCATATTTGATTACAATGATCGAATGTCATGTTTCTAAGTTTAATACAAACTATGGTTACTTCCCATGCCCAATAGAGATCCCATATTTTTCTAGAATACCTAGAAATAGCCTCAATAACTCTAACATTTAAAATTAGAATGCTATTACATTATGAAATATTCTTAGAAATGATCCAAACACCTATTTAAATTAATCATACAAGCTATATCAACAAATTAGATCTTCAAATGAACTCCTCAGTTTCATATTTCTCTATCTAACTCCCACATATAACATAGTGACTTAAATTACTACTCATGAGGAAATGCATCCCTATTATAAACTTTATTCCTCTTGAAATAAAGTGTTTTCTTGTAGACATTGAAATTTCACTCTCAGATCATGAAAACCCCTATGAGTCATGTCAACATTTGCTTTTTACACTTAGAACTAGTGTTAACCTTTGAATGCTTCTCATGCCAACATGAAGAAGATGTGTCCCCACTCTTGAAGGGCTTTTATAACAATCTTTTCATCATATATGAGTCTATGTTTACTCATCAATTGCATCAATCAATCTTAGATAACATTCATGGCAATGTAATGTCGTTTCTTGGCATTAAACACTAGCCCCAACCATACAATCATTTGAGAATCTCTTTTAACACCAATTCAAAGGGATTTGACCCACGTATAAGTCATACATAGTTATAAAGTCATTCCTATAAAAGGACTTGATCCAATAGTATCTTTTAAATTTTATTTTCTTTGATTATTATTCAATTTGTATTACTTAGAATCAATCAAACTTTAACAAATTCCTATACAATGTAACAGCTAGCAAGTTCCCATTGGCCAAATTGAAGGCATTCTAGTTTTCTTAGAAGCTGCGTATATTGCTAGGCAAGAGAAGGCATAGGAATAGAAGTCTAGTTGCAGATTATTAGAACTTGATGCATAGACATTTTTTATTACCAAGCAAGAATAGTGGAGGCAGAGGACAAGGATGACATAATAAAGCCATTGGGATTTTCATTTCTATGGATTGATATTTGTACTAGAGATTGAATTTGCATGCTATATTCAACTACAGTCCTCCACCTCTCACCTATGTATAACACAATATGAGCTTCAAAAAGTGGTAAAACCGAGAGGTGTTGTTTTTCCAGTTTCCCTTAAAGGGTAATCTGTCTACATTATTTTTTTCATAATTTTTGAATTTGTGTAATAGGAACCCATTTGATTCTTTGCCTCTGCAATCCTAGCATTTAATCTAGAGATGTTTTATTTATCATTTGATAGCATGTTTTTAGTGAGCTTTGGCCTTGTTCAGATTTTTGGCATAAGTACATAGACAATAAGTTGATGATTTGAGATTTTTTTATAATGAAATTGTTTGATGCTAAGCTAGGGTTTCATTTTCAACACTATATCATTGGCATCTTAATTGTTTTCTAAACCACCATAATGAATATCTTTAGAGGAATTTAAAGTTTTAAATCTAGAAGTGGATAATATCTATAGATTGTCAACACCTTATCTAGGTAACCTAAGAATATCAACTCAAATTGTAGGGGTAGAAATCACAACTTCACTAGATAATAAGGATTTCAATCCAATTAAGGTGTTTCTTTAATAGTTGGTCCTAAAATAGTCCTTTAAACTTGCATTATTTTGTATACATTTTGGAGGGCACCATGTTCATATTATTATCTCTCCAATGACAACTTTTTATCAAGAAAATTTACATCTAGTTATGAAGAAGAGAATGTATACAAAGACTGAAACAAGCCATGACTTCTCTCCAATAATTTGCTTCAAAATTTCTTCCTCATGCTCGTGGAAACAGAAAATTCTCGTACTTAGGTCCTAGTCATATATCTGCCTTGAAATTTTTTCCAATTCTATATTCAACATCAAATTAAAAGAAAAATTATAACTGCATATTATATGCATTGAATTTCAGACTTGATATTTTATTATCTGGCTTCCTTCAGTTTTTTGTTGTCATTAATATTTAGAAGCTTTTTTTCGTTACCTAAACTTCTCCCCACTTTGAAACCTGGATAAACACACTTTAAAACTGAGCTTTTATAGCTTTTTTCAAAAAAAAAAAATTGCTTTTGTACAAAAATAAAACATGTATTTTAAACATTTTAATTTGAATTTAAAATATCTAAGAATTTAAAACAAAAATGTTTATAGATAACAATTTCATTTTAAAATAACCATTACTAAAGAATATCTTTGAAAAACTTGATTTATATAATTGCCCTAATTTATTAGACTAGAATTGCCCTATTTTTTAGGCTTTTTTGCAATCATATGAAGTAAAACTTTATTGTAGGTGAACATGGGAAAAATAAATTTTTATATTAGTCTTGTAAATCACAATAACTAGTATGTAGATTTTAACATGTTTGTTTGTAAATATTCATAAAGTAGAGTGTCATAATCGATTGCCACCTTCGCAATAATTTGATTTGGTTTTTCATACTTAATGCATCACTTTCATTGAGATTTGTGTCCATGATTATTGAAGGAAGAACATTCTCACTAAGCATATTTCCACTGTGTTCATCTACTATGCACCTTTCACATTTATCAACTTCGTAATCATCAAAAACATCTTCTTGGTACCATATCAATAGTACATTTCATTTTGATTTTGAAATCAGATGTTACATGACTAGATTTTTATGTATATTAAAACCTTAAGAGGCATATGCTTGTGGAACATCAAACATCTATTGCAATGAAGCGTGATTGTTAAGCCTTCGCAGGTTCGTGGGGACACCATTTACCTATTTAGTGGATCTTGTCAGACGACAAATACAAGTATGTTTTGATGATTTTATTTGATTCTGCATATAAAGAATTTGGATGGGTTGATTTCAAAATTCATGAATAATTCTTTTGAAATTTTAAATCTATAATAATGATCTTTATCTCAAGCCACAAAGTTTATATCCTTTGTGAATCATGTCATTCCCACTATTCTTTTGCTAAGTCGTGCTCAAGTACAAAGAATGTCAGTTAGTTAAGGCCACACAACTTCTCTTCAATTAGTAGAACCCCAAATAAATGGAATGTCGAAAGGGATGGCTACCATTATTCAAACACAAGGATGAAGATAGATGTTTGCAAGTCTGAGCATTAACTACTTTAATGAAGGTAATATATCTTTTGGTATTAATATTAGCAATTAGCAATTTACTATTTGCAACTGCAACAATGTTTTGGCACTTTTCTTATATTTGTATATTACATGTTATGTTACTATTCAAGCATTCATATTTTGATTGTAGAACCTCATTTAACTGTATTGTGTAATTTGTATGTTACATCACTGTAAGAATTTTATCCAAATCAAAGTCATCACTGCCAATTTTGATGTGTAGATTAGTATTTTAATCTACCACTCTTGCATTTTTAAAACATTTTCTTTGTTGATTCATTATATTTTTATTTGGATCTTTAATTTTTATGTAATGTTTATTGGTCTAACTATATTTTGTATATATTTACATCTGCTAGCCCAAGTTTGATTCATAGGGTTGCTAAATATTTTTAACTCAAAATAACTAGAATGACATCACTCTAGATTTGATCATCTTAGGTAAATGTACACACATTATATATTATATATAATATGAAAGATTGATATATAAGTTATTTTGTGTAGTATTATGATTTGAATCTCCAGTATTACTTCAAAAGATTATTTCATGTTCCTGATTGTTGATTCTATAGAATGAGTGTAGAGCAAGTATTGATTTTTGCTTCCATTTCTTCCTTTCTTCCCATCTTTTTGTCTTACCTAAGTCAAATATTTCATTGAAGGATTCTTCGTGTTAATTTTTTCTTGGCAATATTTTGTTTTTTCTCTATGAAACATCCGTTGAAAATAATTGATTAATTATGTATTATCTTTAATGTTACACAAAATGTCATATCATTGCCAATCAATGTATGTCGAGTTCACTTGGGCATTGAAGATAGTTTCTTGTGTCTATCAAGTATTCTAGAGTTTGCCAAGTTTAGAAGATAGTGTCTACCGAGTTCACTCGGGTGACAAAAGAAAGTTTATAGAAGTTGAGTGTTAACCGAGCTCACTCGATTAATGAAGGAAATGTTGGATGAAACCAATGTTAATTGAGCTCACTTGGTTATCAAAGGAGCTTTGTGAGTATGCAGTGTTAACCAAGTTCACTTGGTTAACATAGGAAAATCATTGTTGTGTTAGTATCTACCAAGCAAGGTTGACTAATGAAGGATTTTCTTGTTTTGGCATATTGAGTTCAATTAAATTATTTGTTGGTTCTAGCCAACTGAGGAGATGACTATTAATTATTCTAAGTTGTAAAAAATGTCGACTTGACAATGTGTAAGATATAAATATAAGGTCAAGTTGAGGATTGAATGTGTGGAACATAATAGAAGATTTGATGATGCTTAGATGAAGCAAATTGAAAGGATAAGTTGAATATCCTTGTTGAGCTGCAAAGATACATTCAATCAGGAAGGATCAAGTATACAAGCTAGAATTGAGATCTATAATTAGAAATTCAGTTGCATTAGAAATTAGGTCATCTCATTGTTACTTTCTTGAATATCCTTGTTGAGCCGCAAAGATACATTCAATCAGGAAGGATCAAGTATAAAAGCTAGAATTGAGATCTATAATCATAAATTGAGTTGCATTAGAAATCATGTCATCTCATTGTTACTTTCTAACCATTGTAGTAATGATCTAAATCTCTTAACTAAGTTGGGTTAACAACTATTTGTAAATCCTCTAACAAGGTGGCATTTCTATTTGAAGTGTCTAAAGAACTCTAATAAGGCCACTCCTAACAAAGTGATTAAATCCTCTAATAGGGTCACACCTAATAGTGTATTTTGTAACATTTAACAGGGTTGGCTCCTAATAGGGCTCACTTCAGACGAGTGAAAATTAGTAACTAGTTGCAATTGGTGATTTTTTCCCAAATTGAATTTCCATGTTAAATCTTGGTGTCAATTGTGTTCATGTTATTTATTTTATATGTATGCAACTAAGTTAAGTAAGATTAATAATAGATAATATCTTAAAGATTTTCATGTTAAGTAGTTACCGAGTTATTCCAATCTTTACTGAGTTACAATATTTACTAGTGTAAACCAAGTCCATGTGTGTTTTTTGAGTTACAAGAGAATACAATTTAATTAGAGTTTTGATTTGTATTGAAATCTAAGGGATTTATGATTTATTTTAGTGGTAAATGATTCACCCCTCCCCTCTCAGTTACTCCTCTTATGTTTCTAACAATTGGTATCATAACTTCTTGGTGCTTGCAGGATAGGTTTCAAGGACCTGAGCTAAAGATCAAGATGTCTTACAAAGGGGAGATTCCAAAGTTGAACAAAGAAATCTTTACAACATGGTAGGAACTTATGAAGTTGTGTTTGGCAACCATTAATGATTCAGGTTTGAAATACTTAAAGACTACTTATAAGGCTCCTATTGGTACAATGTCTATAGAAGAAATTGTTAAAAAGAAAAACATAATATCATGATGATTGACATAGCATCAGTTCTTAACTATGTTGAATTTGATGAAGTTAAAGGATGTGTGTACTACTACTCATGAAATGTGGACCAAACTAAAGGATATCTATAGAGGTGATGATAATGTAAAAAGAGCCAAGGCAGAAAGCTTGAGAGGCTAGTTTGATTAGATGAAGATGAGAGAGGATGAAAACTTTGCAAAATATGTTGAAATAATCAAAGTCAGTGTTAGTACTATCAAAGCCTTAGAGGAAAAATTGATGATGTAACAATGGTGAGCAAGGTACTCAAAACCCTTCTTCCTATCTATGTAATTAGAGTGTTTGCTATTCAAGAAATGAGATGTGATCCAAATAACAAGATAACTTTAGATTCACTAGTTGGAAGGTTGAAAATTTTTGAACTAGATAACTATGATAATTTGTAATGTCCCCATATTTTTAACATCTCAATGGAGTTCTTAGCTATTACATTCTCTATCATGTCCCCTTTTCAAATAATTAAAAATAATAATCTTTACTAAGGCATGCAGGCTCAAAAAGGTGAAGTTTTGGCAAAAGGGGCTAATCTTTGGATACCAATGGACTAATAAATGAAAATTATTATTAAAATATGTTTTATTAACGCCTCTTGGTCATGAGTTAGGGTTATGCCCTCTTTTAAAGAGATCTAGAGGCATTTTGAGCTCATTCGAGAACTTGATTTTTGCTCATTGCTTTATTGTTCTTCAGAGGCTGCCAAAATTGTGGAGAAGAATACCCAAGGATGAGAGTTTTTAGGTTTCTAGGAAGGCTAAGGATGGGATTTTAAATCCATTCCATGTGCAAGCTCATGCAAAGTTTTCCCTTGTGCTAAACAGTGCAACTTTGTGGGTTTTTGGGTGTGTTTTTGTAAGAGTTTGGTGTTTTCGGTTGAGTATTTCATATCAGTTTGGGTTGCTGATATATTTTAGACATTTAGATGTTAAAATAGAGATTAATATATGTATTGGGTCATGGTTATACTTCTGTGATAGATTATTAGTATTTTTGTGGTGTTTTTGGGCTATTTTATGTTATTTTCGGGAGCCTGATGAGCATTGTTTTTGTCCTCCATTTGGGAGCTGTTGTGTAAACTCTATATAGATCTAGAAATTTCATTTTGTAGGCCATTATGTTGGTGAAATTCCTGTAAAAAATTCAACTTTCAAATTTATTAATAATATGTGAAGCTGTGAAGTTTTTGGCACTATTTTGGGCATACCCAATTTAAGTTTTATTGAGAAATTGGTGGATCTTTGAAATATTGGTTGTTTGATTTTAAAAAATTTATTAGAGGATTTAAGTATCATATAAAATTAGAAAGGTACATTTCAATGGTATCAGAGCTATGATCTTGCTAGCCTGAGGGTTTGTAGAAGTTTGCATGCAACTAAGTGAAAGAGAAAAGAGATAATCACAAGAAGAAAAGAATGGAGAAATTTTGATCAAACTTCCAGTTAAAATTAAAATTAAAAAATAAAATGAAGGAAAATGTATGGATGACCTAGATGAGATGGAAAATAAATTCTTCCAAGACATTTAGAATACTCAGAAGCAAATAGTGGATAGTTTGGCAGAAACTAGAGAGGCTTTGCGAATATTGACAGAAAAATTGCAAGGAGTTGCATCTACTAATGAGAAAGGAAGCACTTCAGAGGAGCCAAGAAATCTGAAACCCACACCCTCTAAATCAACAAAAACTATTTTTCTGCCTGCAGATGAGCCACCAGTACCAAATCCAGCCCTCAATCCCGTGGAAGAGGTTACAGGTAACTTGATTGCATTAAGAGCTACTTACAATGGTTTAGATGATGACTTTCGTAGTTCGGTTCCTTTTAGATAATATGTGGATATGATGAACACTTTGATGCCCAAGAAAGAGTACATGAGGGGGCATGACATAAGTGGAAGAGAGCTCAAAAA
Source organism: Cupressus sempervirens (assembly GCA_028749045.1). NCBI lineage: Eukaryota > Viridiplantae > Streptophyta > Pinopsida > Cupressales > Cupressaceae > Cupressus > Cupressus sempervirens. The sequence continues at coordinate 557,586,349 of CM053784.1, read as the reverse complement.
TAAAATAAGCAATTTTACAACACCTACTTTTGATGGAACAAATAAAATTTTAGCTAGAGCATGGCTACAAAAATTACAGACCTTCTTCACACTTAACCCCATGAAGGAGAGTGATGCTATTAAATTTGCAAGTCTACACTTGGAGGATGCAACCTATGATTGGTGGTATCATGGAATGACTACTCAAGGTCATGATCAAGTAACTGCATTTGATGATTTTAGTTAGAGTGATAGATAGATTTGACCTCAAGGATGATGAAGAGTATTTTAAAGAATTGTCAAAGTTGAAGCAAACCAAATCAATTAATGAGTGTATAAAAGAGTTTTAAAAAGTGGCTATTATGGTACCTAATATGAGTGAAAAGAGGATTGTTTATCTTCTTCTTTATGGTTTGGAAGATTCTGTTAAGGGTATGGTTAAGGCTTTCTCACCCTCAACCTTACAGGAAGCTATCAAAAGAAGCTTGCAACTTGAAACTTGTGTGCCTATGAAACTAGTCACTAATCAAAAACCCCCAAATATTTGGCAACATAAGGGGAATTTTTAGAAAAAGACTTTTCCAACACTACTACCAAAAGATGTGATAAATGTGGCAAAAAAGAAGGTAGATGAAGAGACTAGGAGTGAATTACGAAGGAAAAAGCTTTGTTTCACTTGTAGAGAACCATGGGTTCCAGGACACAAATGTTTGGGGAAAGGTCAAGTGCACTATATTGAAGTTGCTTAAAAATATAATTTAGACAAGCATGAAGAATTTCATGACACTAAGGAGGAGGAAGAAGAAGAGAAAGAAAAAGAAATCAGCAAGGATGGCACTTTAGCAACATTATCAGGAGTCCCAAGTTACCATCCCTTTCAAATTTGAGGGGTACTAGCAGGGAAAAGGTTGACAGTTCTTCTTGATAAGGTGGCAACTCACAATTTCATTGATGAGGGATTTGTCATGAAAAGAGGGCTTAAATCAGAAGATTTTGAGTGATTCAATGTTACTATAGCTGATGGATTCACTATGCCTTGCACATAGGTGGTGAAACAAGTCAAGATGGCCTTGGGAGATTATGAGTTATGTGATGACTTCTATGTTGTTGACATTGGGGAGACAGATCTTGTATTGGGTGTTCAATGGTTGCACTCTATTGGAGGCTATTACATGAACCATCAAACTATGGAGTTTAAATTTCATTCCAATGGGAAAGAAGTTTTATTGAGAGGCTTATCAAATGGAGCACCTAAGGTGGTCTTTGCAAAGAGGATGGAGAGGACTTTTTGAAGAGGACAAGTAGCATGGGTAGCAGGAGTCATAATCCATCCAACAAGCTCTCCAAAGAATCAAGGTAATTTCCATTTTTAAATTCAAAATATTCTTGATAAGCATAGTATAGTTTTCAATGACTTGCCTCCAAGATTACCACTAGATAGAGGTTTTGAGCATGTTATAGAGTTAGAATAGGGTGCCAAACTAGTTATAACAACCCCATATTGCCATCCAAGAGGTTATAAGGAAGAAATTGAAAAAACTATTAAGGAACTCTTGGACATGGGATTCATAAGACCTAGCTCTAGTCCATTTGCATCATCTGTAGTACTTGTCAAGAAAAAGGATGATACCATGAGAATGTGTATAGACTATAGGGCTCTAAACAAGAAGACCATAAAAAAATAGGTATCCCATACCACACATAGATGAACTCATTGATGAGTTACATGGTGCTTTATACTTCTCAAAAAGTGACTTAAGATCAGGGTACCATCAAATTCAAATGAGGAGTGAAGATGTGGAAAAGATCGCTTTCAGATGTCACTATAGGCACTTTGAATTTCTTGTTATGCCATTTGACCTCACTAATGCACCCACAACATTCCAATCTTGTATGAATAAGGTATTCATCCAAAATCTTCAAAAATTTGTTTTGGTATTTTTTTGATGATATCTTGATTTATAGTAAAACATGGGAAGAGCATCTAAAGCACATAGACATGATTTTGGGAATCTTGGAGCAGCAATCCTTCCATGCTAAGCTATCTAAATGTGAGTTTGGTTTGATAGAGATCTTATATTTGGGACATATTATAAGTTCTAAAGGAGTATAGGTTGATCAACAAAAAATCTAAGCAATTTTGGATTGACCTCCACCCACTAATCTTACATAGTTGAGAGGTTTCTTTAGGTTGTATATATACTATAGGAGATTTTCCAAAGAATTTTCTCAGCTTGCTGCCCCCTTGACTGATTTGACAAAGAAAGGAGCTTTTTTTTGGATAGAAGAGGCACAAAAAAATTTGATAAGCTTAAGGAGGTAATGAGTTCATGCTTTGTGCTTGCAATTCCAGATTTCTCTTTACCTTTTGTTGTTGAATGTGATGCTTCTGGAGAAGGTATAGGGGCTATCCTAACTCAAAGGGGACATCCAATAGCATTTGAGAGTAGAAAATTAAATCAATCATAGAAAGGTTACTCCATCTATGATAAGAAAATGTTGGCAATCATGCATGCACTTCATAAGTTTAGACAATATTTGGTATGTGGGAGATTCATTGTAAAGACAAACCATAATAGCATTAGGTTCTTCTTGAACCAAAGGGATTTGAATGATCATCAACAAAAATGGGTAAGAAAATTGCAAGCTTATGATTTTGATATTGAATACATGAAAGGAAAGAATAATGTGGTTGTTGATGCTCTCTCAAGAAAGCCCACTTTTTGTTCCTTAACATCTATCTTTGCTGATTGGAAAGTCTCCATAATTTCATAGTATGCTAAAGATTCCTTTGCCACCAAGATTTTGGATAAGTTAGTGGATGATAGCAAGTACAAGGTTGTTGATGAATTGATTTATTACAAGAACAGGATCTTCTTAGTGCCAAGATCAAAAACTAAGGAGAGGATATTGAGGGCCTTTCATGAAACACCTTTGGTTGGTCATCAAGGATACTTCAAGACATACAGGAAAATTTGAGAGTTGTTTTCATGGATGGGTATGAAGAAGGATGTCCTTAAACACATTAAGGAATGTATGGTATGCCAACAAAGCAAGAGTGAGCAAAATTTTTTTGCAGGGTTGTTGTAGCCACTTCCTATTCCTAAACAAAAATGGGAAAGTATTTCCATGGACTTCATCATTGGGTTGCTCAAGGTTCAAGTTAAGGATTGCATATATGTGGTGGTAGATATACTAACTAAGTATGCACATTTCTTTCCTATCACATTTGATTTCAAGGCATCATAAGTGGCCGAATTGTTCTTCAAGGAAATTTTTAGATTACATGGCTTGCCTAGAAACATTGTCAGTGACCAGGATAGTAGATTCCTCAGCTCTTTTGGAAGGAGCTCTTTCATTTGGAAAAAATTGAACTCACTCCTAGTACTAGCTATCACCTCAAATAGATGGACAAATAGAGATAATTAATAAATGGATAAAGGGATATTTGAGGAACTATGTTTCAAATCAACAACATGCTTGGGTGAAATGGTTGCACCTAGGGGAGTATTGTTACAATACATCTCATCACATGTCTATTGGTATGCCTCCTTTTCCTGCTCTTTATGGTTATGATGCCCTTTCCTTTGTTGATATAATACTTTCAGATAGCAGAGTACCTGCAGCAAGTGATTTTTTCAAGCAAAGCCAAGACATAATAAGGTCCCTCGAGGATAATCTACAACATGCACAGAACCAATAGAAGTTGTATGCTGATAGGAAAAGGAATGAAAGATATTTTGAGGTTGGAGATTTTGTATTTTTCAGGTTACAGCCATATAAGCAAAGCACCTTGAAGAGGAGTGGGGAAAAGAAGCTCAAGCCAAGGTTCTATGGGCCTTATAAAATCATCAAGAAGGTAGGAGAGATAGCTTATGAATTGGAGCTCCCACCAAACAACAAAATACATAATATTTTCCATGTATCTTTCCTAAAGAAGGTTCTAGGCTAGAAAACCATAGTATCTACAAAATTACCACCTCTTGATGATGAAGGGAAATTTGTTTTGATACCAGAAGAGATTTTGGATACAAGAGAGAAAAGATTGAGAAATAGGAGCATCATAGAGCATTTGGTCAAATGGAAATGATTACAATTGGAGGATGCAACTTGGGAAGGAGAAAATATTCTTGAGCATTCCAACCTTCATTTCTTGAGGACAAGAAATATTTGGGAGGGGAGGACTTGTCATATCCCCTTTTCAAATAATTAAAAATAATAATCTTTGCTAAGGTAGACAGGCTCAAAAAGGTGAACTTTCAGAAAAAGGGGCTAATCTTTGGATATCAATGCACTAATAAATGAAAAATATTATTAAAATATGTTTTATTAACCCCTCTTGGTTTTGATTTAGAGTTATGCCCTCTTTTAAAGGGATTTGGGGGCATTTTGGGCTCATTCGAGAACTTGATTTTTGCTCATTGCTTTGTTGTTCTTCAGAGGCTGCCAAACTTGTGGAGAAGGAGACCCAAGGACAAGAGTTTGTAGGTTTCTAGGAAGGCTAAGGATGAGATTTTAAAGACATTCCATGTGCAAGCTCATGCAGAGTTTTCCCATGTGCTGAATAGTGCAAATTTGTGAGTTTTCGGGTGTGTTTTTGTAAGAGTTTGGTGTTTCCGGTTGAGTATTTCATATCAGTTTGGGTTGCTGCTATATTTTAGAAATTTAGATGTTAAAATAGAGCTGAATATATTTATTGAGTCATGGTTATACTTCTGTGATAGACTATTAGTGTTTTTGTGGTGTTTCCGAGCTATTATATGTTATTTTTGGGAGCCCGATGAGCATTGTTTTTGTCCTCTGTTTGGGAGCTATTGTGTAAAATCTATATAGATCTAGAAATTTAATTTTTTAGGCTGTTATTCTGGTGAAATTCCTATAAAAATTTCAACTTTTAGATTTATTAATAATATGTGAAGCTGTGAAATTTTTGGCATTATTTGGGGCATACCCGATTTGGGTTTTATTGAGATATTGGTGGATCTTTGAAATATTGGTTGTTTGATTTTAAAAATCTGATTAGAGGCTTTAAATATCATATAAAATTAGAAAGGGACATTTCATTCTCTGAAGGCTAAGTGGAGAAATAAGGAAAAATTGATTAATTTAATTGTTTATAAAGTCATTAAATAAATTAAAACTAAAAGGTGACTTTATATTCAATTAATTTAATAAAAAGTGACTAAAGTTAAATAAATAAATTAAGAGAATCTTGTAGAAGGAGGAATTTAATATTATTTTATTTCTTGTAGAAGGAGGTCCATCTATTGGAGGAAAAGAATAAATAGGGAGGGCAGCTTTATTATTGGCCATCAAATGTGTTGTTGTCTACTCTTCTGCATAGCTTGTGGAACCAAGAGTTTCTACAATTGTTAAATTGATCATTGGGAATGAACACTCCCATTGATTTTCATAAATAAGGTGGTGTAATATCTCCAAAGGGTTGTGACTATTGGAGAAGACAAACCAGTCTGTTCATTGTGCCAAATTTGTGGCTAAGGCCAGATTTGTGGAGAAGGAATAAGTTGGATATTGCTACAGGCTTTCTACTATAGTATTGTTGCTACAATATCATTACTATAGTGATGTTTCTACAATACCACTGCTATAGGTTGGCTACTATAGTGCCACTACTATAGTGATTTGCTACAAGAAAATTCATATTTTGGGAGCAAATCTAGGTTTTTATCTACTACATTTTGCATTGTTTGAGAGTAGACATTTAGGGCATTGGTAGGGTTTTTAAATCTATTGTAATCTGATCTAGATTAGATTTATATTGGAATTTGTTTCCCTAATGTCTTATTGATGTAGATGCATAATTTCCTATTTGTAATCAGTATTATACAATAACAATTGCATCTTCATTGTTAAATGTTTGGTGTGTTCTTTGTAAGCATATTTATTAAAGTTTGGCATTTAGAAAGCAATCAAAATTTAGATATGAAATATATCTCTTGCTTGCAAAGTGTTTGATGAAATATCAAACAAGTGAATTAGAGAAGACTTTGTGTTTGACAAAGTTATAACCTGTTGCAGTTATTACATAATTATATTCCTAGCTCTAGCAATCTTGAGTCAGCATTTGAAGCCAAGGTATCACTCAAGAAGAAAGCCAAAAATTTTAAAAGAAAACAATCTGAAAGTGAAGAGGAAGACAGTTCTGACAGGGATCTTGAAGCCATTGAAGCATTACTTACAAGAAGGTATCCCAAAGGCAAAATAAAGTATAAAGGTAAGATTCCTTTAATTTGTTTCTCTTTTGATGAAGTTGGACACATTACTTCTAGGTGCCCAAACAAAGAAGACAAAGATGAAATAACCACATCAAGTTCAAAGGCAAGAAGGATTTCAAAAACTACAAAGAGTACAAGGACAAAGGTAAGAAATCTTATTGCATAGCTAAAGATTCAGAGAGTAATGAAGATGATGAAATGGTTTATATTGCTATAAAAGATGAATTTGATGATAAAGGAGATAAAATGGCACTTATCTCTCATGTTAGCAAAAATGATACACAGATTATTAATAGTGGCTACTTACATCATATGACTGGTGATAAAATAAAGTTTGAACATGTTGGTGTTTTAACACTACTAAGCAACAAAATACTTTATACCAAGATGGTGAAGATCAAAATAACCTAAGGATTAGCTACTTCCTATAAACAACTATATGTTCTTCAGATCTAGACCAACTTCAACAAAATCATGAAAGATTTTCTAACTCTTTTGGCTCTGCAAAACCAAGGTGGGTGCACCTAAGGGATAAAATATTTACAACCTAATACTACATTCACATTTCATTCATTCCATGACATTTTATAACAATATTCATCCCCTATAGTAGATTGGTCACAATTCTTCGTAGATCTACATATAATTCTAGGCAATAGTAGCTAACTAAGACTTAGAGGTTAAATGTAAACAAGTGCTAACCAAATTTGACATTCTTCAAACATTTAAAGTAAAATTGATTTTGATTTTTAAGATTATGCCTAATGCTCATCCATGTTTTCTTCATATGCAAACTAAACTAAAATTATCAGTGCCTTATCCATTGGGATTCAAAGTCTCTCTAATTTCTTGACCTAATTGAATGAATTACAATCAATATTATTAGCAATTCTCTCCAAAACTCATTCTTATGCATATCCTTATTATTGGCTGGAAATCCTATCATATCATTATAGTATTTACTTAACTCATTGAATTAAAAGAAATATTGATCTAATATATAACCTATCCTAGTTGCATTGAATTTGAAAAAGGCTTTACCCACACAATTTCAAAAATTACTAGTAAATAACAATGGAGATAAGATTAAGAGAAGAAAGATATAGGGAAAGTTCATCTTTGTATTAATTTTCTTTGAAAATTATATAACATTGGAATAGGACTCAAAACCATTCAAGATAAGACACAATAATCTTGGAAAATTAATGCATTCTTAGATTTGCAAAGAAATACATCAGAAAACTTGCATCAAGGATTGGATCGACTGTATTCTAGAAAAATTAAAAAGTTGCATAATGACTCAAACCCTTTCTCTAGCCTTGGAATCTCACTTATATAGTGTGAGATGCAACAAGTTTCAGGCTTAGAGAGTGCAACACATTTTGGGCTTTGAGTGTACTAACAACTATCCTTAAGATATAAAGATACTTACAATGTTATTATCACAAAAGATAAAAGTTGGTGCAATAGATTGTCTTTCATCATAAATATTCTCTTGTGGGGACCACTTCTGATACAATTTTCTATTGCTGAGGATTTCATGATTGGCTTTGATGTTGTTGTTGATCCTCAAAAAATGTAGCTAATGGATTGGATTGTGATGGGCCTGATTCTAATTTGTTTAGTTTCACTTCAACTTGAGGCTCTCCACCCATGTCATCATGTACTATCAAAACAACAATTATATCTAGTTCTCCTGCTACAACATCATTAGTTTGGACCTCTGTTCTTGTCATTGTAGTTGATTTTTCCTCTTTGTCTTCTTTTGCTTGTATTGATGTATCAATTATTTGCCTCTCATCCTGGTCCACATCATCTTTTTCTATTTCTATTTTTTTTGCATGCACAAAATCTTCCATCTTTTTATTGAAAACCGTGTCATTAGCCCAATCAAAACTCAAAAGCTCTCATTATTTCTTGATCACAAAATCTCCTATTTTATTGATTTCAACAAATTCTTCTTTGATGGAATTATAAAATAATTGCACTTTAACAACTTCCTTAGTTGTTGTTGCCTGTAGCACATGCCCTTTTTCACTTATAACCCCATTATTTGAAGGCATAATGAATCATCTAATTCTTTTCCCTATTCTTCCTTTTCTTTTATTTTATCCATCTTTTTAAGTGTGTGGGGAAAGAGTTCAAATTTATCACCTAGATATTTAGAAAAACACATTATTATCCTTTTTTGTACTGCAATCCTCTTCTCATCAAAATCAGATAAATTATTATTCATATCAAAAGTTTTTCCTATATGTTTACAAGATAGACTAATAACTAAGACACACAAAAGGGTAAAATCTTTATCCCTACTACCCCATTTATTCATAATGGGCTTTAGAGCATCCTCACCACTCTTTATTTCAGTCCACATACCTAATATCTTTACCAATTGTTCATAAAATGTTGGCCATTCAATCTTATCTACCAGATATAAGATTATTTTCCTTAATTTATCTTTGTATAAATCATTTAACTCTACATGTAGGGCCCATAATTTATTCTTCTCTTCTTCAAATTCCTTAGCAATATAGAATTCTAGCCTCTATGGGGTATTTGGTAATTCCACAATAGGAGTTGATTTAAATGGCTCAACTAGAGGATGAGGGTAAACAATCCTAGGACGACTAGATTCTCCTACCTTTCTCTTTCCAAGTTGTTTGTCCATCAGGGCTAATTAAGCTTCTAGCTATTGTATCCTATTTCCCCTTTCATAATATTCTTTAAGTATTTCTTCAAACTTGGCATTGAGCTCCAAGAATTTTTTTTAATCCTTTTCAGCCACTACAACTCCAAAGTCCATCATTTCCCTAGTCATTTTGGATAGCTTTTCACTGTCTACCTCCTTTGCTATGTACACCATGAGGCTACCTATATGCTCAACACTTGAAACTTCATGTATCCTAGTTTTGTCCCTTTTTCCAATGGACCACATCACCAATGCTTGTTGATCATTACTATATTTCAATCCTCTGTGTGCCTGTAGGACCTCTTCCTTGGTTTTAAACTAAGTGTCTTTTGCTTTCCTGATAGAATCAAATATCATAGCATTGACTATGTCCCACTCAAGCAGGATTAAAATTCTTGAGTCCTTTGATTGTTTCCTTCCCCCTTTAGGGGTTATCTATGCAAATTTCTTCCTGAAGTCAGCTTTAACTTCATCCTCAATTTTAGAGTCCTTTTTATTAGGTTGCTCTATTTTTATTAGTTTACACTTACTTTCAAAATTATCAATGTTTCTTCTCCAAAAAATTGGGCAAAGGCCCTAGATTTCATAAAACTTTCATCATCAATAAAATATTTGGCAGCCTATGCTATCACAGGATCTATCTCCTTACCTTTATAATCTCCAACAGTAAGCTCAAATGATGGCATACGCGGTTCTTTAGGCACTCCTTCGATGTTAGTATTTGTGACCACAATGTCCCTTTCCCCTCGATTTTGTCTTAGCTATTCCCTCAAAGATGCTTCAACATCTATTATGATTGGAATTTGGGTAGGTGAATATTGTTTAACATGAGAAGATGATCCTTGTTCTAATCTTTGCTTTTTGGGAGCATGCGTATCATGTGGGCTTTCTAATCTTGGTCTTTTATATGGAGGAACATACTGTACATTCTTGGCCACTACCTACCCAACTCTTTTCTGTAATGTATATTGCCCAGGGGTTATAATCATTCTACTTGTCAGCCTCCTTTCCACCTCAATGGCCTTGTCTTGGTGTTGTGCTTGTGTTATGATTTCTTTCTTCTCATTTGATGTTTGCATAATCTCAACAGAGTTATCCATAAGCATATCTTTTTTTATACCCCAATACTTTCTATCTGCTAGGGGATCATAATTAGGCTAAAAAGCATTTATAAAATCTAAGAATTTACTATAAACTATCCATTTTTCTTTCCTAAGCTCTTGACTTGCAATGAGAATCTATTTCTAATTATCTCCTTAGAAAAGTATACAGTTTTCTTTTGAATCTTTTCCTTACTCCTTTCTCTAAGGAGCTCATAAAATCCCTCTAGATCTACAAAATGGGCATGGGACTAAGCCATCTGATATCTATCTAAGAATTTCCCCAAGTTCTTCCATGCCTTCTAACAATTTTTAAAAAATATAAATAATAGTAATCTATGGAAAGAAAGTATCTTTAGATTTAACAAGCAATTCCCTCTCCTCAGTTGATCCAATTTGCCAGTATGATTCAATAATCCCTACTTTCAAAGTCACTTGGTATGGTAACACATGTGGTTTTCCCAAAAATCCATAGACTCTGAAAATAGTGGAAACAACATATGGAATAATATCAACCCAATTATGGCTCACCAATAGCCCTTTAGCATGGTCTTTAGGTCTTATCAACTCTAATAGAGACTATGGTATCCTAGAGTTGTCCCCTACTAGCAACTGTAGTGCCTGCCCCTCGTTTGCATTTCTGTTATCATTATCAATTTGCTTTAGGTTGATTTTATGCATTGATTAGTTTTAGAGATACTAGATTTGTAATATTATGATATTATTTCATATCTTGAATTACAAATATATCGGTTATAATTGTTGCTTAGTTTATTTCATTCATGTGTTGTTAATGATATTTTGATGATCCTAGTTAGTAAATGTGGTTTCTTTTATAAAAATGTTAACACGATGTCTTTAATGATGATTATGTTGTATTGATAGAGATGCATTATTATATGTACGCATTTGATATTAGACATATGATTTTTACGATACTTACCCCATACTTGCATGTGTATGGTGCGCGTGTTTATTTTATCTTTCTGTCTGACGTGTTTGATGTGGTTAAGGGAGGGAGTCATAGTCACCTGCTAGTCGGGATCTACACGATGAACCACTCCCCGCCATTGTCTGTTTAGTTTAGATATATTATATACATGTACATGCTCATCTTTTACGCAGGATGCAGGTATCAGGCATCGACTTCCCTGAATTGCCAGGATGAGCGTGCCCTATTACAAATACTCAAATGGTGAGAATGGGAAGATAATGATCAAGTCCAATCCTAGCCATAAGCCTATAATACTTGTCCTGCAAGGAGGACTCGTAACAGACTGTCTACCCTTTTTAAACCCGTTAGTATTTTTGTGCGTATGTTGTTTTGTGAGTCTTTGATGAATTTCTATTAATTAAGTCTAATTAATAGATTAAATTAATAATTTAATTTAATGGAGAATTATTATGACTTTTTGAATATTTAATTATATTTAATTAATTGAGAAATTAATTAAATATAAAGAATTGAATTGGAAGATAAAAGTTTTAAGATTAAATTTAGAACATGATAATATTTATTTAATTTAATAATAATATATTTAGAGTTCATTTATAAATAAATGCTAAATATTATTGTTATTTAAGTTAATAAATATTTATCAAATTAAACGTTCAAAATATATTAAAAAGGAAAAAGTTATTAAATTATAAAAATGATTTAAGTTCGCATGAATGAGTTTTAAATATAAGAGATTAATTTAAAAGATAAAATATGTGAACTTGATTAAGATATTTTATTATAGTGCGCATGAGATTAAAGTTAATAAATTAATTTAAAGTAAAGTAAAGTGGAAAGTTAAATAAAGTAATTTAATAATTCACTTAAAGTGCATGAAGGAATAATAAAAGAATATTTTAATTTAAAAAGGAAATTAGTTGTGCATGAATGAATTAATTAAATAAGAGAGAATTAAATATTGGAGATAAAAGTTAAAGTTTAAATTTAGAACGTGATTATATTTATTTAATTTAATAATAATATATTTAGAGTGCATTTTTAAATAAATGCTAAATATTATTGTTATTTAAGTTAATAAATATTTTTATCAATTAAGTTTCTAAAAATGAAATTAAAAGTGAAAAGATATTTAATTATCATAAAGATTATAGTTCGCATGAATTATGCATGAGTTGAAAATAAAAGAAATTAATTGAAAAGATTAAACATGTGAAATTAATAAAGATATTTAATCGCATTAAGTGCGCATGAGATTTATAAGTTATAAATTGATTAAAATAGAAGTGGAGTGGAAATTAAATAAAGAGATTTAATAATCCATTTAATGTGCATGAAATTATGAAAGATAAGATAAATAAAGGTTGATTTTAGAGTTAACGGAGGGGGATCAAGAGACCTCTTGGGTAAATGCACAATTAGTGCCCTGATTGTAGGAAGAGAACTCCTTATCAATATTTGAGGGTTCATTTTTCAGGGGGGATTTTTGGGAGACAAGTTTTCAGACACAGGTTTCAGGGAACACACTTTTGGAAAGGGGAAAAAAGAAATCTTTGGAAGCTTTGAAGGGTTTGAATTAGCAAGGGTTTCACCAAATTGTTAGCATCAGATCGAGGTAGGGTTTGAAAGCCCATAAATGTATTTCAAATTGGAAAATATCTGTTTGCTCCGTGTTTGATTGGGTGGTTGAAATTATGTTTGTCGTCTTGATTGTTTTCTAGATCTGATTGATTGTAATTAGTCTCTCATTATTTTGTAGAAGAAAATTTAAAGAGAAAATGAAATTGGTTTAGTAGCTTAAAATTTATTTAAAAAAAATTTAAAATAATATATATTTTATTACAATTGAAGGGGTTCAATTTTAAAATAATAATAATTTAAGCTAGAAAATGGATTGGCTAAACGTAATTATCCTATCAAACTAATATTGTAAATATTGTTAATATATATATATATATATATATATATATATATATATATATATATATATATATATATATATATATATATATATATATATATATATATATATATAAACTTATTTGGGAAAACGCTATTTCAAAAAAAAAAAGTTAAAATAAAATAAAATTATTAATATTAAATGGGGTGGGCGGGACCACCAACCCCCACCCCCCATACTTACCTTCAGCGGCCATGTTATGCTGCACGACAGCAATGACTGTTGCCGCAGCAGCAAGTACTGCCTTAAAGGCAATACGCTGCTGCTACTGCAGCAGCAAAGCCGCCACAGCAGCCACCCTTTACAAGGGTCTGCAATCATTAGCCGTAGGCTATGTTTGTTAAAAAAAAAGGGTTTTAATATTATGGCTTTTTTTATATATATTATTTAAGTTAGTTAAAATTAATTTATATTAAAATTATATTATTAATTATTAATTTTAAATATAATGATTTTCAATAATAAATTTTAATATTATATATATAATAATATACTTATTTAATTATATTAAATTTGTTTAAATTTATAATTAATGAATATTAACAAAGTTAGAGATTGTTAGTTAATCTACTTTAATGAGAATTAATTAATAATATAAGATGTTCAGTTAAGAGTCAAATGTATTCAATATTGATAAAAGTAATATCTTTAAGAATCAGCAAATATTAATTTAATAATTTAAATAAATTATTCTTTGATTGTTTTTAGGAAATTGACTAAAATCAATAAGGCTAAAATTCAAATTAAGAACGAGATAATTTGTATGGGTGATCTTTGAGACTTATTTACTTAAAATTTATACTTTGAAACACAAATTAAAACTGAAACTCTACTGGTAACTCTATTGTGTATTTTCAAATCAAATGCAAAACTATGAAATTGTACTGTTTTCTATGTATTGTCTTTACTTGTGGATTTTGGAGTTGACCTAGTTTGACCAGTCTAGGATGTACACCAGAGGCTTTGTCAGATTTCTTGTATACTATTTATGGGACTAGATGTTGTGATGTGTTTTGTGATTCATATTGGAGATTATATTTATGAGATTTATCCTGTGGAGAAATGATGTGTACTTGGATGGGAGAACCATCTTGTTATCAGGTTGCTTGTTAAGGAACCGAGTTTGATCTTTATGGGTGTTGTGGTATGGGACACAACTATGTTTTTATGTGCTTAGGAGAGGTTGTCTAGGTACGTAACTTGGGAGTGGCTTGCATAGGGGTCCGGGACCCAAAGTGGTCAGTACCAGGGTAACCTAATGCAAGTTATGTAATAAGTGATAATCTAGTAAGTAAAATTTATGGGGGGAAAACACACTAAAAAGATAAGTTAGAGATTTTTGATCTACCCATGCCTTGAGTGCTTGTATAGACTAAGGGTGGGAATGAGATGAGTGCCTCGTCTTTTTGAGAGGGCTTTCTAGTTTCCATATGTGTGATGTTGAGGGTCCGAGGTTCAGAGAAACCAGTCCAGGGTAACTCAACGCTTGAGGGTCCGGGGTCTATTAAGAGATCAGTCCAGGGTAACTCAAGCAACCATGTGATGACACTCCCTAGTATGTAGCCTGAGTCTCCTCTGTAGATCTTTATGGATTTTGTGTGTACCTCTGGTGGTGTACTTATTGTTGGTGGTGTATCCATTGTCGGATGTGTTTATTATAGTTACTTACTTTCATTGAGGATGATTGGTGATTCATGGATGTTGTACTTTTGACATGTGGTTATTGACTTGAGGAGGATTATCTTTCGTTGACTTTATCTTATGATCTTGGTATTTGGTTTATACTTGGTTCGTGTATGATGTTTGGTTATGTGGTGTCAGTATTGGATTGAGTGTTCTTGCTTTTGGATTATTTTATCTTCTTGAGTAGCATGTGTTACCTTTGAGGTAGTTTTGGCTATTAGGGGTACCTTGCCTAGGAATTTTTTATGTTTGATTAGCCGTATGTGGATCGTTCATTATCTTCCCTGCACGGTGGGAGTGGAAGCCTGACTAGGTAACCACGCGGTCGGGAGGTAGTGTCTTCTTACCATTTGGGTTCCCCTTCACATTGCCAGCTGTTGGATGTTCGTTGCAGAAGATGTACCTTTATCATTCTTATTTCTTATCTTAGAGACTTCTTTTCAGATGATGTATATATGTTATCATGTATTCTGATTTATTGTATCTATTTTCACATACCCTGCGACATGTGCAGTGGATGTTATTTAGTGGATGTACTTTCATTGTATTGTTTATACTTATGCTTTGCTTATGCGATTATGTATCTGTTATTTCTTTATGATCATGAGACATTGTACTCAGAACTTAAACTAATTAATTTAAAATCATTAAATGTGACTCAATGTAAAGGAACTCTTGAGGAATTGAAACTATATCTGTAATTGATTATGTGTATTTGATATGTATGTTCTTATTGCTTCCGCATTAATGTTATCTTGATGTTGTTTAAACTTCAAAAAAAAAAAAGTTCAGTAAATATTGTAACATGTTAGGTTTATTTCTCTTGGGTTCCCGAGCGGGGCGTTACAGCAACATTCTGAGCCTAGAAGCAAAATATCTATCAAATCTAGAAAAGTTGGCATCAGTTGCCTCCCATGTCATATCTACACTCCATAATTGAGTAGCGAGCTTTTCTCCATCTCTTTCTAACTCCAATCTCATCTACTTAGATAAAAATGTAACTCCTTTGCATAAACACATATACATTAGCATGGAATACCAGTAAAAGGACTTATTAACCTTAGCCTTTGCAATCCCCATTAAACCATTATGAATCTCTTCTGTTAAATAGATAGAAAAATAAAAAATTAAACACATTCCATATTGAAAAGGTTGAGCAATAATAAAAACAATAGAGCTTGGAATGTGATTTTTTTCATCCATACGAAGATCTTACAAAGATAAAAGTACAAGGCTTGTGCTCTAGGGTTAAAGAATTTTTTCAATAAGGGCTTGGGGGTATTTTGTGTAACTAAGGGAAATGATCTAATTCTAACAAAATGTTCCTGCAATGGTCCCCCCTTAGATACAATATTTGTGCATCATACCTAGCTTGGAGGTCTTCTATATCTATTTTTCCATGAACAACATGATTAGGGTTTAGCTTAAAAACCTCTTTGATTAATTCTAGTGAAACCCTAAAGAGATTATCACCCACATGGTTCTTCACAATTTTGGTGATTGGATCATACTTTTTTTTATCATTTTTGCTAGTAGATCATCATCAAAAAATACTCCTCAAACAATCAATTTTCCTATATCAAATTCTCAGACATTATTTACTAGAGTATCTAAATTTCTTTCTACAAACTACTTCTGAAAAAGCTCTAACCCTTCGACAAACACTTCTACATCCCTTAACCAATTTTCTTTGTCATAGAAACCCTCATCGACCAATAACCTAGGGCTTTTTGGAATCAACTCTCTTCCCCTAGATAATTCATTCATTGATTGCGACATTTGTTCTAGAAAATCATCATGAACTACCCTCTTTAGATAATCAACTTTTCCCAAAAAATCCTTTTGTGGAGGCATTTTGAAATTTACCCTACTGTAATTATGATTTCTCAAACTTCCAGAAGTTCAGATGACTTTCCCACTTTCTCTTGCTTTTTCCTCTTTGCAAATCACTCTGCGATGTGTTGAAACCCTTGAAACCTCTTTCCCTTAGCTTTATAAATCATTGTGCTATGAAAATTTTGTAGTGTTTTTACTCAATAATGGAGAATTAGGGATTTTATTGCAACATTAAGTTCACACATAGTAGCATTGATAAAATTTAATCCTTCAATAGTCAGATTTTGTGTCACGCCATGAAGTTTAAAATTCCACCATCGATCATCAAGAATTAGATGGCTTGGTTTGAAACTAGAATAATTGCATTAACCTTTTTTGGAAATTACCATACATCAATAGGGCACATTCCTTCATTTCATATTATTCGAGCACTTTCATGAAGCGGTGAAGTGCAGATCATCGATCTTCAAAAGATCGACGATCATGAGAATCCTTACAACTTCATAATTTTGGCTTTAAATTTATTGGCCCACTGGTACAATCATTTTCCAACTCAATAAACCCATAGACTATTCCACCAATCATCATGTACCATATCAATATTCTTTTCCACCCTTGCGTGACTAGGCAACCCTCTAAGTAACCGACCCTACTTTTCCACATGGCAAGTAGGCACTTCCCTGCATTAGTTAAAGTTCAGTCATTTCCATATTGTAAGGACGCATCTTCTATTAATTTTTCAAAGATTGACAGTGTCATACATCTTACCCTTTTTATAATCCAGTTAGTAAGGTCAATTAATGAATTGCATTTCTCTTTTTCAACATTATCTGAGATTCACCAACTACTCTAACATCCTTTTAAATTGAGAGGTGTGACATTACTGAGTACACATGGCAAGCAGACACTTCCCCACATTAGTCAAAATTTTCACATCTTTATATAGTGGTAATATGCCTGCCATAGATCTTTCAAAGATCGATGGTACAATGTCATGGTACAAAAATGTAACTCCTTCATTCAACTCAACCAATGAGATAGCTCATAATTCCAATGTTCTTTGGCAACTCTTGACAACTTTGAAAAGCTCTGACATCTTCTAGCTTTGTGGTACATTAAACAACTTAGCATTAGGAAGTGCTACATGGAAAATAGGTGTTTGCTCACATTTGTTAAAGGTTGAGAAAATTCTCAATTCAAGCTTGCACTCATCGTTGATCTTCCAAAGATCAATGGTTGACAAAAGTAAACCATAGTGGTTAAAATAGTTTGTAAAGTATTAGGGAATTAACAAAAGGGTGTAACTAGAGTTAGGATAAGGTTTACAACAAAGGATTTTTAAAATTCATAAAAGTAAATTTAAAATAAATACGCAAAAATGTAAGGATAAAACCTTAGCATAACAAGCTTCTTGTACCAAATTTAAAAAACACTACTTTCTAAGATTTTAAAAACTATGGCACATAACAAAGGTTTTATGAAATTTCAATAATTTCATCTAGGGTTTTAACTCATCTCAAAAAATTTTGACAAAGGACTATTGTTTTTTTAGTATGAGTGTAACAAAATTATACAAGGTGAAAGACCAGGCCAACAAGACACATGGAACATTATGATGGTGGTAGTTTGAGATTTGGAAACAATGAACTTTGTTGCATAAAGGGAAAAGGTTGTATCTCACTAACCAATGAACTTATATGTGATAATGCTTACTGGATTGAAGGACTAAATCATAATCTACTAAGTATAGCATAGTTGAAAATCATTAGATTCAAGGTGAAATTCATGAATGGGAAGGCCAAACTACTAGATCTATTCTACCTAGATCTCAGTGAAAGTTCATGTTTTATTGCTCAAGTAGAAGAAAGTTGGTTATGGCATAAAAGGTTATGTCATGTGAACTTTGATAATTTGGTCAAATAAGCAAAAACAAAAGAGTGAGAGGTATACCTAGTCTGAGGAAACCTGATATGGGTCTATGCAAAAATTATCAAATTGGAAAGATGGAAAATATTAGTTTCAAAAGCAAGAACTATCATTTAGAAGAAGTCTTGGAGTTGGTTCATACAGACCTATGTGGACCTATTGGGATAGAGAGTTATAGTGGAGATAAGTACTTTATTCTTTTTGTTGATGATTATTCTAGAATGATGATTGTAATGTATCTAAAAGAAAAATATGAAGCTTTCCAAAAACTTAAGTGTTGTATAGTAGGAGTAGAGAAAGAAACTAGAAAAAGCTGAAATGTTTGAGATCAGATAGAGGTGTTGAAATCATTTCCAATGATTTAAATGAAGTTTTCATTGAAAAAGGAATTAAGAGAAAAGTAACAACCCCTACTACACCTTAGCAAAATGGTATAGCTGAAAGAAGGAACAAATCCATCATGGATTGTGCAAGAACCTTAATGCTAGAAAAGAGTGTTGAAATCAAATACTAGAAGAAAGCAATCAGTACTACAGTGCATAGCTTGAATAGAGTATAGTTGAAGAAAGACTCAAATAAATCTGCTTATGAAATATGGTATGGCTACAAATCCAATGTAAGTTACTTGAAAGTATTTGGTAGCAAATGTTATATCTTGAAGGTATCTAGGAAAGGTAAATTTGATGTCAAAGGTGATGAAGGCATATTCCTAGGATACTCCTACAGATGTAAACCATACAAGTCTTTGAATCTAGTTGCTTATAAGTCATTGAAAGTACACATGTGAGAATTGATGTATTTGCAAAAAAGAGTGAAGAGGAAAGCAACAAAGAACCTGAGGATTATAGAAGGTTTGTTCATTATGAACTTGATACATTGCCAAATATATTTGGAAGTCACGAGGCCTCACCTTCTGAGTCTCCAAAATCTCCAAAAGCTACAAGTTGCAACCAGTGCAACCCAAGTCACAGTCTAAAGGACCCAAGTTGTAGTTAGAAGCTATTGAGCTAGTGCTAGAGCAAACTGAGTCTAATGGACCCGAGTCACAGATAGTGGGACCTAAGCTTGATATAGAAGATAATGAAGAGGTTAGTAAAATTAATTCTAAATACAAAGTACCTATGTTAGAAAGATATGTCAAAAGGCACCATGCACCTAATCAGATCATTAGAGACAAGTCAGATGGAATAATGAGAAGAAACAAATTGAAAGGTACATGATTGCTTGCTGAATTTGAACCTAGAAATGTTAAAGATGCTTTGGATAATGAAAGTTGGATTGAAGCTATGAATGAAGAAATAGAATAGATAGAGAAGAATAAGATGTGGACTATTGTTCCAAGGCCAAGGATAAAAATGTAATTGGCACAAAATGGGTTTTCAGAAATAAGCCAAATGAAGATGGAAAAGTTTCAAGAAACAAAGAAAAGTTAGTATGTAAAGGTTATTCTCAAGAAGGTATTGATTATGGTGAAATTTTTGCTCTTTTTGCAAGATTAGAAGGTGTTAGAACTTTACTAGCATATACAGGACATAGAAGATTTAAAGTATATCAAATGGATGTAAAATCTGCATTTTTGAATGGAATTTTTGATGAGGATATATCCAATGGATGTAAAATCTGCATTCTTGAATGGAATTGTTGATGAGGAAGTCTACATAGAATAACCTGAAGGTTTTGTAGATTCTACCAAAAGAGATATGGTCTAAAAATTACACAAATCATTGCATAGTCTCAAGAAAGCTCCTAAAACTTGATATGAAAGACTTCACAACTACTTGATAAAGATTGGTTTTCAAAGAACAAATGATAACAATAGTTTGTACATCAAAGAAGGACTAGATAAGAAGATTGTGTTGGCTGAAATATTTGTGGATAAAACTTTATTTATAGAAAATGATGACTTATGCAAGGCATTTTTAGAAGAGATGAGTAAAGAATTTGAGATGTCTATGTTTGGAGAGATAAAATTCTTTGTTGGATTACAGATCTAACAGAAGAATGATGGTATCTACATTACTCAATCCAAATATATCAAGGAAATACTAAAGAAGTTTAGAATGGAAGATTCAAGATAAATTGGATCACCGATGTCTAATAGACATAAGCTTTCCAAAAATGATGATTCCAAAGAGAAAGATCAGACCGCATACAAATCAATGATTGGAAAATTGCAATATGTAGTGCACACAAGGCCTGATATTGCATTAGTAGTTGGTATGGTGGCAAGATTCTTAGCAAATCCCAAAGAAATTCACATGATGACAATCAAGAGAATCATGAGGTATTTGAAAGGTATTGAAGAATATGGTTTATGATACAAAAGGGAGGCAATTTGGATTTGAAAGAATTCACAGATGTTGACTGGGAAGGAAGTGTTGATGATAGAAAGAGCACACGTGATGGACCATTCTTTCTTGGTAAAAGACTAGTATCTTTGACAAGCAAGAAGCATAATTTTATTTCTCAGTCCACAATAGAGGCATAATATGTGGTAGTAGCAGTCAATTGTTCAAATGTTGGTTGGTTCAAGCAACTGTTGGCAAATATGAAGATAGAGATCAAGGATCTAGTGGTTATCTTCTCTGATAACACTAGTGCAATTAATATATCCAAGAATCCTGTGATGCATACCAAAACCAAACATATTGCTATAAAATATCATTTTTTGAGAGAACTGGTTCAAGACAATGAGGTAAGATTGGAATATGTGAATACTAAAGAACAAATTGCAAATATATTCACTAAGCCATGACCTAAGGATGCATTTTTGTATCTAAGAGGTAAGTTAGGGGTCATTCCCCTATCTAAAGCTCACCAAAAGTAGTTTAGTGATGCATCGACTAGAGCATGTTGAAGATCAACTAATTGATATCGTATTCACAAGACACATTGCAAATGAATTCGTACATGATGTACATTAATATTCACTAGATATTGTCTTTGGCATGAGATGTCAAAGAGGGAGAATTTTGCTATTATATCTCACAAAAATTTTATCACTTCAAGAGATGAAAAAGAGGGAGATATCAAAGAAGGAGAACTTGGTATAATATCAAAGAAGAAAAGTTTGCTATCAGAACAAGATGTTAAAGACATAGTTTTGCTAACAGAGGGAGAAACTGAAAGCAAAGGGAGTTCACACTGATAGAGGGAGTTCTCATGGATGAGAATCATAATGAAACTAAGGATACGTTCCTTAATTTATTCTTTCTCTAAAATTTCATTGTATTATGACATGTTGAGTTGCCATCAATGCCAAAGAGGGGTATTGTTGAAAATAATTGATTAAATGTGTATTGTCTTTGATGTTACAAAAATTGTCATATCATTGCTAGTCAGTGTATGTCAATCACACTTGAGCATTGAAGATAGTTTCCTATGTCTAGTGAGCGTTCTAGAGTTTACCAAGTTTAGAAAATAGTGTCTATTGAGTTCACTCAGGCAACAAAGGAAAGTTTATAGAATTTGAGTGTTAACCAAACTCACTTGATTAATGAACGAAAATTGGATGGAACTAGTGTTAACTGAGCTCACTTGATTACCAAAGAAACTTTGTGAATATGGAGTGTTAACCAAGTTCACTTGGTTAACACATAAAAATCATTGTTGTATTAGTATCTACTGAGTAGGGTTGGCTAATGAAAGATTTTCTTGTTTTGGCATATTAGGCTCAATTAAATTATTTGTTGGTTCTAGCCGACTAGGAAGATGAATATTGATTATTCTAAGTTGTATTCAAGCCAACTTGACAATGTGTAAGATATAAATATAAGGTCAATTTGAGGATTGAATTTGTGGAACATAATAGAAGATTTGATGATGCTTAGAGGAAACAAATTGAAAGGATAAGCGATGCCAGAATTCAACTAGATCCAAATACCACTTCTAGGATCACTTGTTGGAGATCTTATAATTAGCAGATTCCATGTGGTCAATTGCATGATGTCCCCAACATTTGAAACCCTAATTCCATGTATATGATATGGTTAGTTAATTCAATGCATTAACTAGTTCTTAAGCTACTAGCCCTAGGCGAAGATGCATGCAGAAGCAATATCCTTGTTGAGCTACAAATATACATTCAATTAGGAAGGATCAGGTATACAAGCTAGAATTGAGATTTGTAATCAACAATTTAGTTGCATCAGAAATCAAGTCATCTCATTGTTACTTTCTAACCATTGTAGTAGTGATCTAAATTTCTTAACCGAGTTAGCTTAACAACTATTTGTAAATCCTCTAACAAGGTGGAATTTCTATATGAAGTGTCTAAAGACCTCTAACAAGGCCACTCCTAAGAGGGTCATTAAATCCTCTAACAAGGTCACACCTAACAATATGTTTTGTAACCTTTAATAGGGCTCACTTTAGAAGAGCAAAAATTAGTAATTAGTTGCAATTGGTGGTTTTTCCCAAATTGGGTTTCCACATTAAATCTTGGTGTCAATTGTGTTCATGCTATTTAGTTTATATGTATACAATAAAGTAAAGTAAAATTAATCATAGATAATATCCTAAAGATTTTCATGTTAAGTAGTTACCAAGTTATTTTAGTGTTTACCAAGTTACAACATTTGCTAGTGTAAACTGAGTTCATGTATGTTTGCCGAGTTATAGCTAAATATAGTTTAATTAGATTTTTGATTTGTATTGACATCTAAGGGATCTAGGATTTATTTTAGTGGTAACTAATTCACTTCTCCCCTCTTAGTTACTCCTCTTATATTTCTAACAACATCATGCAAACATGTGTAAGGGTAAATGTGGACCATTATAAGTTCTTGTAGTTGGATAAAACCATTCTCGTTAAATGTATAAAGACTTTTATCATAATTTTTTCCTAATTTACTTGTTTTGGAGATTGTGTAAATGTATTTTGAGAAGTTAATTACCATTTAAATTTTATTCTAGGATTATGTTTTTGTTGTTATCTGTACCTTCTCAACACATCTGGTAAGTTGGGATTTCAACACAATTGGTAAGTTAGGATTTCAACACAATTGGCAATGAATTATAATGGTCTACTAATAGCTCTAATAACATCTCTATTTTTTTTGTGAGAATAGAAAAAGTTTATAAGATGAGCCACATGGAGTCTTCTCTAATATATTTTTGTATTTTTGCATGTTATACAAGAATCTTTGGCAATAATATTTCTAAGATTTTATTGATTAAGAGTTGTATGAAAACCAAATGTTTGGGACAAAGATTTGTTCCATGGAGCACCCATCTCAATAAATACCAACTATAGAAACATAATTGATTTTCAAGTTCTCAATTATATTTTTTATAAAGTAAATTTTCTCTTTTTCTAAAAGTACTTTTTCTATTGTTATTAGTGTTATGTATCAAAGTTGTTGTAACAAGATATTAATAAATGATAAATGAAAAAGTGGAAATGCAATATGTTATTGATGTAAAAATTTATGAAATAAACCTCCCAAACTCTGAAATGCCACTGGCATACAACATAATCTCATGTTGAAGGATTTTTAATAGTTTAATTAGTAGCACAAATGATGAATGACACATAAATGATCTTGATGATTATTGTAGAAAAGAGTCTTCTTCACCACTTTAGAATCTCCTTTATTAGCCTTCATGTCACTATAATGTTGGTTAGGCTGAGATAACTTGGAAGAAACACTTTTCAATGAAAAGTGGAGAGTGTTGCATGGAAAGAAAGTGGAGAGTGTCTTTCTACATGTTTTATTACGTTTTTAATGTTTATTAAGTTTAGTTATAGGATGAAGACCTTTTTTCCTCATATTTCTTTTGTAGCCCTCTTCTTATTGATCTCTTCTCTGCTTCATTCCTTGTACTTAACTAAAGCTCACAATCTTAGAGTTGAAGTCATAAGTCTTCATTTAAATTCTAGTATTGATGTCGAAGTAGAATTTGCAAACATCAAAGATATAGTTAGTAATTTTAAAAAAGGACTTTCAATCTTTTATGTTAAGGAAAAAAGTTATTCCCAATCTCATATTGGCCATGGTGAGATTTATGTAAGCACAAGGAGAACATTGGAGCATGGTCATGTCAAAGATCGTACTCCAATGATTGTGAGCCACTTACCAACCATAGACGACCTTCATCATTTTCCATTTTTACATGTCAACTAAAAGAAAAGAAAATACAAACAAACTCTCCATGATTTGCTTCACATTTCAAGATAGGTAGTGCTTCGTAACTTTGGTTCTAACCAAAATAGGTGTATGGATGAGTGCTCCATAAATTTTTGCTTTACTAAGAATAAAGACATGCCAATATAAAAATAAATTGATGACTCTACCTTATACTTTCATAACTAATACTAATATTAAGACCAAACTTGCCAAATTTTTTCAAAGGGTCATTGATCCACTATAGAGCAATGCTCAAATTTTTTAGGAGTGTTGTGTTCAAAATTTTGGAAATATTTTTTTTATAAATAACTTAGAATGTTTAGTAATGATGTAACAACCAATAAAAAAAAAAAATAGTCTTAGCAAAGTCTTCCAAAAGATCTTACCATCTCAAGTGGAAACTCATCTGCATTCTAACACTAAACAATATGATTTTAGATGCACTTAAAGAATAAACCTTGAATCTAGAATTGAATGCAACTTATTTATGTAAGTAACAAACATTACAAAAGCGATAATATTATTTTAGCAAAGATAGGAACACTATAGAGGAACATGAATGATTTCCAACAAATATAATAGAACATGCTATAGATTATAAAAATTATAACTCATTTATTCACCTTGTCTATTTATAAACATTATCATGAGATTTTATTAGATTAATGGCTATCCAAGGAAGATCGACATACTTAAAATTGTACACAAAACCAACAGATGAAAATAAACAATCCATTTCATTTCCTTTCTGTAATTTAGAATGAAAAATATGGGCAATTGTGTGGGTTACTATGCCATGATTCTAATATTGGAAGGAAAGTGGAGCTTCCGATCTCACCAAAATACAAACTCTTTTCAACCCTTCATTTGATATGTACTTTTGAAAATAAATATATTAAAGAATTTGTATTTTCCATGCTATGAAATTATCATTATAGCTCAAAATATCAACAATGGCCTCTATACATAACTCAACTATGGGGGTTGCCAAAATGATTAGGGAGCTACATGGGTAATTATTTCTCTAGATTTCTTGTTCCTAATATTGGTGTACATTATGTAAGAATTGGTTATCAGACACACTAATGTCACTTACAATTGATAAGAATTGACACATAACTCTATAATCTAGGTAACAAAGTCTTCTGTATGACATGTAGCAAGCTCATGTGTAGCCAAAATAATAAAAATGGTAATAAAATGACCAAAATCTCTATAGGTGTCTGCACCTTCAATATTGCCTTGTAGTGTTCACCGAAGCTTTTGACAATCTAAATATTTGTGCCTTATCTTCCATTGGTATGTGCAATGTTGTTGAAGAGGGAATTTGTGAAAACAATGATAAATGTGTTTTAATCATTGTTTTGTCTGTAAGGTCCCTACTTGTATGTAATTATCAATACGAATGCTTTATTAAAACTGCTATAAGAGATTGAAATGGATAAGATGTAATGTTTTATGTTTTGAATGCCCTAATGAAATTGTGATCAGTTAATTCTTCCCTATTTAAAATGCTTAGTGACTTGAGAACTACTACATTATCTCAACTGTGTAAATATTAAAATTCTACTAATGACAATTCAAGGCATTTTCACCTAGTGATAAGGATGTTGATTTTGGTTCCTCAATGATTAAGTTTTATGCTTTCAGATAGTTCAGTATTCCTAAATTAGTGATATTATGATGTTAGGTAGATACATGCCTAACAATGATTATTCTAGTATGTTAATCTGAATTCATGAATAAGTTACATTATATTGATTTTGTGTCTACTGATGATTAAATGTGAGAAGAAATGAATTAAACAGTGAACTATGTGAAAGATTCATGTTTTGATTTATGTAACTATACAGATAAGTTTTGAATACATGTATGTGATTTTCTTGAACTACTGATGTGTGCAATTAGTCTGCAGGATACTTAACCAGGAAATCAAATGGAAAGACAAGACTAAACCCCTTGCTATTTGTGCTAAATTGCATTGTCATTCTTTGAAAGTTGTTATTTAGTATTAAAATTCTCCTAGCTCTTGGTTGGGTTATATTAAGTCTTTAAGGCCTAAAAACATTATAATTAAGTACCTTGTTGGGACTAAAAATTGCATGGTCAATTTTGAGAACCATTAAAAAAATCAAGCCCTTAAATGCTTTTAAATGAGATTGTACTTGGTTGCCAGTCTGAGGCCTAAGAGGTGTTTAATATTTCTAACACCTTTTATTTAGTGCGTTTATGTGTTCTATGAAGTTAAACTGACATTTTGAACCATTCTGTGAAGTCCCATTTTGAGCTACTGTCAAAATTTGCAATTCTACCCAAGTGTCAAATAGCGATCAAAGGCCCAGTTTGCATCTGAATATCTTTTACCCAGGAATGTGTCATGACTAGCCACTTTGGGGATGTTTAGTTTCCATAATAAAGAACTTATGTTTTAATTTTCAAGTCATTTTGAATTCGTTTGACTAGGTTTTTCACCCCCCAAAGTTGGTCATTTACTGTTTTGTGCATTTGACTAGTTGTTCACAATTCTGGGAAGCCCTGTTCGACCAATCATATCTTTGACCCAGTTGACCCAAATGAAAAAATTATTTTTGTATTGTGTTCCAGGGGTCAGATACTTCATATGTTCAAATTTTGAGGTCATGACGAATCCATTTGATCAATTTTCTAACATGATTAAAAACCCAGTTTGCATTATTTTGTTACGGCTAAGGTATCTTGATTGATACGTACCCCTGTTCGGCACATTATAACTTTGATCCTGTGATTGGTGAGCCTAAATGGATTATATCATTGTGCTGTCTCCTAAAAATCCTTCAAGTATGCCAATTCTCAAGTCACGACAAATCAATTTGCATACTTTCATATGTCCGTACATTTGCCAAAAATTACTTTTTGACACATTTGCCAGTTAAAATTTCCAAGTACCTATTTTCAGAAATTCTCCAAATGTGCCCTGTGATTTTTCATGAGCCCAAACCTTAGAATTAGTTTCTCTTCATGGACAAGAACCTATATCCTAGTTTTTAGAACCCCAAGTGGTCAACAACCCAATTTTATAATGCCGAACCCGAGCCTAGTTTATGTTTTTAACATTGTTTGCCTGCAGGATAATTGAGGTATGAATGTTCAAAAATTAAAATCTGTTGATCTAGAATTCGTCATGGGCTGAAAATTTGCAGTATGGTAGAGCGTGTATGATTGAACACTCATGCCAATTTTCATAGCCTGATTACTTGATTGGATCAAGTTTTAATTACAACCGGCATGCCTCTAGACATAAATTCACAATTTGTAGAATTGATTAAAAGTGAGTTTTAAATGAGAACATTGATCAAATTTGAATCCCATCAATGGCGGACATTCAATAGACCACTTTGAGAGTTTAATGGTTCAGAAACAATTTTTTTTTTAGTCGGACCCACTTTGGGGCCCAACTATTTTTGCTAGGATTGACAAATTTCGGGGTGAATGGGTAATGTTATTATTAAAAGAGATGACAATGTCATTGCTAAAACATTAGCTTCTTATTCTTCTTTGGAGAATAACGAGCATGTAATCATTAATTTTTGTGTGAATTAAGGAATAGAATCATGTTATTCTTTCTTTATATGTGGAGGAAAAGAATTATATATTTTTTGTGCCAAAAGAAATTTTCAAAGTCAATGAAGAAGG
This sequence comes from Cupressus sempervirens, assembly GCA_028749045.1. Classification (NCBI taxonomy): domain Eukaryota; kingdom Viridiplantae; phylum Streptophyta; class Pinopsida; order Cupressales; family Cupressaceae; genus Cupressus; species Cupressus sempervirens. The sequence continues at coordinate 557,558,185 of CM053784.1, read as the reverse complement.
CTCCATTTTCTCCTTACGGAAACAAAGAAGCTAGAGGCATGAGAAATTGGAAAAGTGGTTGAAGAGAATGGAGAGGGCAGTATTTGGGCGGGTGAATGTTAGCTATGAGACTATGCTCTAGGAAAATCCTTGCTTCACTTGTAGTCTCAAGTTCAGTCACAGAATCAGAATCACTCCATTAATGAAAACTCCCTCTTTAGGCTTAGTGGAAAGCATGGCTGCTTTTTTCTTGGTTGGTAGGATCATCCCTTCTTCTCTATTTCAGCTTGGTGCTCCTCATAAAACTCTTTATTTTTTGGAGAAGAAAACAGAGATAAAACTATATTGCAGATATGAAAGAATGGGTGTATTGTTATATTGTTGTAGCAGCAGTAGAGGAGTTGTGTAAGAAGACCAAGTAAGGAAGAATATATAAAAAGTGAGTAGATGTGTGTAGGTGTCAAATGCTGAGAGTTAGTGTATGAAATAAAAGGTTGCAACATTGCTTCTACTCCTCCCATTAATGTAATTGTGGCTGCAAATACTTCTCTGCACACCCTAATCATTATTTTGCTTCACTGTAATTTCAAAAAAGAAAGTAAATTTAGTTTGAAGCGAGGGGTCTAATCTCTCAGACTAAAACCAGAAAGAAAATCCTTCAAAAGGGGGAGCAGGCGACATCTCTACCAAAGTAGATGCCATGTTTAAAAGGGAATAGAGATAGCATGTCAAAAATGCAGTCAAAAAGGGAAAACAGTGAAAGCCATTTATCCCACATCACCTGTGTGAGGGTAGCTTTTGGTATTTAAATACTAATGCACTCAATAAGTTCAATGTCAGTAAGACAGTGGCTTTTGAAGCCAAGTGCATGTGTAGGTGGGTCCAGTCGGCTAGTTGGTGATAAATAATAAATTTTGAACAAAGACGTAGTCCAAGGGTCGATGATGTTAGCAGAATGAAGGCGATCGAAAAAGTTAAAAATCTGGTGCCGCGCTACTTTGCTAGCCGAAAAACTTCCAAAATTTGGTGAGAGCCAAAAATGGTCATGGGTTTCACTTGCAATGAATCACAAGGTGCCACATGGCACGAACTTCAAGACAGACTGTGATGTGGCGATCAAATTTTAGAAGTGCTCCAGATCATGCCACATGGTAGATCTGAGGGCTCTCGTTAACTCACTATAAGAAAGATGAGTGAAAGATAACATAGCGAGTTAGCAAGAAGATGACACATGTCACTGACACAATGACCGAATGGACGAATCTCGTGTTGACACATGTCACAGGTTGGTCAGCAGGTTTGACCCAGATAGAATTGGTGGAAATTTGGGAAAATTTTAAATTTTAATATTTTTAATTCTCCCTCATGTAGGTCTGAACGTGCATTTTTTTTAAAGACTGAAAATTTCATATAGTTTAAACTTTATAAAAGTTTAAATTTTTGCAAAATATGGTTTAAATCACATAGCAGAGGCCTACTTTTCAAATGACCATATTTGGGGCAATTTTTAACCGAATTGGGCACTCAAATATACCGTTGGAACCGGGAAAACATGAACTTTCCAAATCTAGAGTTTGTTTTCACACAGGTGCTTCTTGGTTCAAGTTATAGGACAATTTGTGAAATTAGAGGCATTGGCAACAGAACAGGTTGAGTTCTTCAATGATGATTAAGATTGGTTAGAGGACGGTTTTAAAGGTCTGTTGCAATTTGAAAGTGAATAAAATCAACTTGAGGTTGTTTTCTTGTCTTCTCAAGGCATTTTCAACTGATTTGTTACTTTTACCTTGAATTCACTTTTACATCAGGATCAGTTACATGCTTTTCATCATCAGATTTCTGAGATATTTCTACCTGGTAGAGGCCAAATGAAGAGGATCTGATATACAATTATAGAGAGAAGTTAGAAAGAAGCTTTTGTTCTTCTAGGGAAGGATTTCCAAAGTGACAAGCGCCAATTGAAAATTGAATCCAGGAATTGCCTTCCATATTTATTCTTTCTTCTCCTCTGAAAAAAGGTTGTTGGTTGGTTTTCTAATTTCCAGTTCTTGGAGCTCTACTCAGGCTGTGAAAGCCACACACCCAAAATATCTTGTATGAACAACATATGGATTTCATAGATAGTTTTGGTACAGTAGTGTGATATTGTATCTTGTTTTATGCATTCCTAATGTAATTATTTCAAAGAGATAAATACAATGTGCAGAAGGTTTTGAATTTCAATATAATTCTATCTCCTTTCTTGTTGAATTTGTAATTTTATATGTTCAAGAACAAAGATCTTGAACCTATTTGCAATTGTCCGGTTGTATGTTTGAAGTTTTCTTGCCTTTGACTCAAGGAGTCATATAATTGCTTGTGGTTTCAGACAAGGTTGCAGATTCATTAAGAAGGATGTGTGAAAATATGGGGTTATATTGGATATTGTTGTCTAATTCATAAGGTGAACAGACTAAACATGAATGTCTCAACATATGGCATATGTTGATTGATGTTCAAGGATGCATAATTATGGAGTATAGGATTTCCCTAATGGATAAGGCACTGGTCATTTGTAGGATCATTAAGTTTTTGCTGCATATTGGACATGCTGTCTTTTCTCAATATAAATCAATCATTTTCCCTTCATGTTGAAGTGGACATAAAAGTTTAAACCCTCACTTAGTTTATGAATAATATAGGTTTGCACCTAGCTATTCCAGAATCTATGTTGTTTCATAAGCCATTAGGAGATATTAAGGGTTTCAATCTACTTATTAGATTCAAGGATATGTTTTGAATTGGTACGATATCAATTGAATCTTAGGTCTACCCGCCTAGGTTTTGTAGAGCCTGAAGAAGAAGAATGGTCATGCCTTATAGTTGGCCTAGTGTCTGAATGGATGTGTTGATAATGGGAGTTAGCTACCCCTAGATGCATCAGTTTCTCATTGGGATAATTGGAAACCGGTAATGTTTTCAAACACCAACATACCCTAGGGGTAAGGGTAGGGGTTGGGAGTACTTTCCACCCCCTTAGTCTCTTTGGTTGACTTTTAGGGTCACTCAAAAACCCTATTTTTGGTTGATTGCAAAAATTGATTGTCTCTTTTCTTGAGTGGGTGACTCAAACTTCATCTTGAGGTTACTTGAAGTCTAGTTGAGTTAAGGATCTTACTTAGAGGAAATTTGGAGTAGTTTTGGGGTTGTTACCCAATCTTTAGTTTTAGAGAAAGTTGAAAGATTGAAGGAAGGAAAGGAAAAGTTCTTCTCAACTTACCATTTTACCATAAATTTTTGTGAAGTTAGGAGTTCTTCACTCTATTGAATTTGTTCTTCATGTTGTTTATGCTTGAATCATGCATAAGGCATTGTGTTGTTCTTTGTTTTTATTGCTTATGTGTTGGGATTGATTTGCAGGGATTTTAACTTGTTCTTTATGTTATTCTTATGTTTGTCTTGATGTTTTATTTTGAGGGGATTTCATGGGGATTGTTTTGGCCTTACTCACCCTTGGATAGGGAACAAGTGGCCATGTACAGGGGAAGGGCCTTAGTTGGACCTCAATGGTGTAGAGTCTCCTCTCATGGTGAGAGGAGGAAAGAGGGTAGGGTGTATGGGCCCCTACTTGTCATCACATACCTTGTTTGATATTGTGAATTTTTGATATGGAAAAGAATGAAAATCCTTGTGGTAATAGCCTCGAAAGGGCCTTGGAGAAGAATGAAAGTTCTTGAAGTTTTAGCCTCAAAAGGGATATGTTATGGTATGGTGATTGATGTCTCCCATTGGGAAAATCCACCTCCCCCCTAGTCAAGTTCTATACTTGGACCTATTGTGTAAAATTGGATTGGGGTGTATGCTTGAATTGTTCTTGATGTTGTGATGTTTTACCTTGGGTCAACTCTCATCTTCTCCTTGTTTTCCTTGAGGTATTGAAGGTATTGGAAGAATTCACTTGTGAAGGACCTAGAAGAGATTCCTTTTAAATTGTAACATGATGCAAAATGTATTTAAATTTTGATGTATTGGCAAGGACATCAGGTTTTCTTATTGGTTCTTTCTCGATGGAGCCTTGAACCAGGATGAATAATAGAGAAAGCAAAAAAAAGAGATTGTGAAAACATCCTTGCATTGCTCTTATGTGATTTCAAATTTTGTATAGGTATGGATCAATGGATAATGTCTTCAAATTATGAACTCTCAAGTTTTCAATGATGTTAAGGAAAAGGAATTTTGTTACGTGGAAGATTTCAATTTAATGTTATATGAATCAGGAGAAAGTATATAATCCTAAATTGAGAATAACAGTATTATCACCTTCATCGATGAACTAAGTAGATGGTAAAAATGAAATTGAAAAAAAAGGATATATTTACATACACTTCATTGTTACCATCTCCTAAAAAACAAAAAAAAACACGTCTCTTAAATAATTATGCAAGTTAAAAAAAAGGAGAAGAGGAAGTTGACACATAAAATATAATGGCTTGAAAAAGCATACATTCCCAGGAGCAAAAATGCTCACTGGATTTTGTATGGGAAAGAATTTAGTCATCTCCCCTTTGCAACAGAGAATCTGGAGATTCCTTTATTATTCCTTGCTTGGTTTTATTATCATTACATATTTAAATGAATTTAAAATTATACCATTATCTACTTAACTTCATTTTATGACTCCTACCTTTTCTTCCTACCAAATAAACTTTAAGCACGTTAATTCTCCTGCAAGTGCATGGGTGCCAGAGGTGATTAGGAGGGAAAGAAGTTTTTAATAATATAAAGGGAGTGATTGTTTTAAATGCAGAATTCTGCCACAAAATCTTGGGATCATGTGCCTAGTCTAGCATGTCTTGGTATTGAGTTTTGGGCTCAACTTTGATTAAGGACAAGATTTTTTTTTAAAAACAAAACCCTTTTTACTCCACCATGGTAAAACGAGACAAAGCATATACTTCTTTTCAAAAACAAAATCCAAACATTCATTGCTTCTATAGGTCAATTCAGCCCCCACCTTTTTAGGCAGGTGACGTGGGAGGAAGAAGGAGTTAGGTGAGTAGTTGAGGCATTTCGCTTGGGGAAAGTTTGGGGTGTAAAAGTTAATAATGAAAACTTGTTTTCTTTTCTTCCAACCCCTCCACTTTCTACACAATCTCTACTATCCCTACTGCATGTGTAGTCTTGACAGACATGGTACAAACCTTGGGAAGCATGGCAGAGTTCTTGGGGTGCACCCACTATAGTGTTAGGCCTCTTGTCAAGAGTGTAGGGGTAGGTTTTAGGCTAGTTGTTAAGTTAGTATGTTATTTAGTGGTTAGTTAGTATTTAGTTTGAGTTAGTATTTCTTTAGAGTGTTTAAAATAATGTTAGTATAATATGTTATTAGTATAAATAGTATATCAATTTGTTAGCTTTGTATGTCTCATTATTATTGAAAGTTGTTAGCATTAGTCTTATAAAGTAATGTTTATAGTAATGATGGGTAACTTGTTTATTAGCATTTCATTTATTTAACACTTTTTATATGTGTAAGTTAGTTAGTTGTAAAATTATGGATTAAGTATTAGTAGTAATTAGAGTGAGATGTTGTGTTAAATTGATAATGCTTAGTATTTTCTTTTGATTGAATTGTGTATTAATATGCTTAAAGTGTTAGTTTAGGACTTTGGTAATGGTAAAGTTGTTATTTTATAATTCAATTTAGTTTAAATTATTTATAAGAAAAATGCATTTCAATATTAATTAGCTTAAATTGTGATATTGCTATCAAGATTTAACTGCGTGAGTTTCGAATCAAACTCATTGACTCATAGCTTAAATCATTAGTAACTCAATTTATATGTTCATTGTGAAACGTTGGTGATTTAGTTTCTCCCTTTTGTTGACCATTATATTTGATATGTTTTGTTAAAATTTTAGTATATTTTAATATTAGTATTTTGTAGGGTTGCAAATTGTTATGGAAGTTAGCAAGGTTAAAATTCTATATACTTATTTAGTTTTTACTTAACTTTCAGATTTGTGATTATTATTTTTGGAAATGTTTTATTTAGGATAGAACGCGAGTTTAAATGTAATTAGTTAGAATAGGGTTTAAAATTAAGTTTAGTTATGGTACATGTCATTATAGTAATTAGTTCTTTCATTCTTATGCGGTGAAATAATTGAACTTGTGCTCTTTTGAATCGTTATTTGAATTATTCCAATATATTGTTCATTAATATTTATTTTCTTATTAATATTTAAAGGGCAAATGTAATATGTTTTAAATTGGTTGTAAATTATTTTATAAGTGAGTTGCAAATTTGCATACGAACCATTTTAACGATTTAGGTTAATATTTAGACCTTTAAAGTAATTGTTTTAATTTCACAATTGATTCTTGTACATTTGATTATATCAAACTTGTGGTGTAACTAATTTCTTTATAAAAAATAGAAATAAATTTGGTGTGTCTTTGCCCTAATTTTTGGCATGACATTGTCACTGATGTCAAACCTGCTTTTTGGTAGTAAGACAATTGCTTATATGATTTAAGTACTATTTCCTATTTGATTAATGAAGAGGATTTGATCAAAAGATGTAACAATAGCACCTAGAAAAAAGGTTGAGTTATAATATAAAAGGGAGTACATAAATCAGCTAAGACTATGATATCATAGTGCATTGATAATCTACTTAAGGTTACAAAGGTTGACTACACTAAGCAAGTTCAGAAGAACAAGTTAAACAAGGTTTGTCTACCAAGCTTGACCGAATGGATAGTAGGTGCCGAGAAAAGTTAGTGCAAGCCGAGTAGAAAATCAGTTGGAGCCAAGTAAAAGCCTATTTTAGTGTATCCCAAGCAAAATAGTGGATGCCAAGTAAATTTTAGTTGATGCTAAGCACCAGTAAACTTTACTTCATGCTGAGTGATTTTACAGAGGATGTCGAGAAATGCAATATGTGCCAAGCAACAAAAGAAAGTTAATGTTGAGTGCTAACATTATTAGGAAGATTATGAATTTGATGGATCTAAGCTGACAAGTTTGTTTTCTTGGATTGTGTGAACCAAGTGAAAGATAAGATTGATGAGCTAGTGGCACAAAATTCATGGTAAATTATTTTGAGGAAAATTCAAAGAGGATTAAAGGAGAAGTTTCTAAAAGTGATATGGAATGAGGGTTAGATTCATTGAGTCCTACCTAATTTTTCTTAATCCTAAATTGGATGATGGAGAATGAACAACAAAAGATCTTAATTCTCTATTTATATGGATGGCTAGTCAAAAGCAAGGGTTGTTATGTCTAAGAACCTAAGGAAGACAAGGAGTCAAGGGTATTGCTTCATTCAGTGACCTAATTAAGAGTTTGCATTGGCATGCTAAGAAAGAAGGCTAAAGGGTATGGATGCTTAAAGGGAAAACAAGCTATTAGAGTTGAAATGTGTGAAATCTAAGAAAAATGGAGGACTAAAACATAGATTTGTAACTTACAAATGGAGTTGTAAGTTGTTATCAAATCAAGCCTTACTGTTACTCTGTAATAATTGTATCAGTCTAGGGTAAATCCTTTAGATTAAGGTTGACCTAAGAGTCATTTGTAAATCCTTTAATTGGGTGACATTCCAAGTGAATGGTCTAAAGTCCTTTAACAAGGCTCACTCCTACAAGGTGATTGAAATTCTTTAACAGGGTCACATTTAAAAGTGTGTATTGTAACCTTTAATAGGGTTGACCTTGCACAGGGCATCACTCCAGAAGAAGGAAAAAGAGTAGCATGTTACTGGTGGTTTTTTCCAAATTGAGTTTCCTTGTAAATCATTGTGTCAAATGTTGTTGAATCTATTATGTTTCATGTTTATATTTTTGCGAATTGATTTGACAGTAATGTACAAGTTTTAAGTGATTACATAATCTTATGGATGCATGCATGATGATAAATGTTTTATGGGTTCACTAAGCTATGAAAATTTTATTTATACATTTGGACCTTGGATAACTGATTTTCCCCCACTCTTAGTTATTCTAAAGAACTCCAAAAATTGGTATCAGAGCCATCTGCTTAAGAGGACTAGTTTGAAGGTACTAGAAGCACAAAGATCAAGATGTCAAAAAGAGATGTACCCAAGCTTAATAGAGATAACTTTCCTACATGGAAAAGTTAATGAAAATACATATTGGAGCACTTGGAGATCATGCATAATATACCATTACTATTGAGCATGTTGATCCTATTAGAGCCCTAACTACTGAGGATATGAAAAAAAAAAGAACACAACCAGACAATGTTAGAGATTGCCTCCACCATAAGATATGTAGAATTTGATGATATTAAAAGTCTTGACAGTGCAAAGAAATGTGGGATGCTTTACACACCATCTATGGAGGAGAGAAGAATGTTCTAAGAGCCAAAGCTGAAAGTCTTAGAGGTAAGTTTGATGATATGAGAATGTAAGAAGGTGAAAATATTGCTCAATATTACTCAAGGATAAAATATGTTGTTAATGAAATAAGAGGAGCTACTGGTACAATAGATGATGTTAGTGTAATAAGCAAAGTTTTGAGAACACTACTACCTATATATACTATTAGAGTTTCTGCAATACAAAAACATAGATGTATACTAGGGAATACTCCATCTCTTGAAGGTTTGGTAGGTAGGCTCACTAGTTTTCAGCCATCTAACTTTGATAATTACAAACCTAAAAATATTGAATCTAATTTTAAAGCTAAGTTGTCAGTCAAGGAACCTGATGAGAAGAAGAAGAAGAAAAAGACAAATTATGTGGCCAATGATATTCATACAAATGAGGAAGATGTAGAACAACTTGAAGCACTATTGACAAGGTGATTTCACAAAGGTAAAGGCAAGTTTAAAGGTAAACTATCTATCATTTGTTTCAATTGCAATGAGGTTGGTCATATTGCTACTAGATGTACAAAGAAGAAGAACTACAGAGGTGGTGACAAGTACAAAAGTAGAATAGATGAAGACAACAAAGATTACAAAGACAAAGGCAAAAAGTCTTGCTACATTGCTGAAGAGGAAACAAAAGATGAATCTGATGAACATGATGATGAAGTGATGTATGTTGCAATGAAGGATGAATTTGATGAAGATGAGGCAACTACACTTGTGTCTTATGTAAACAAAAATGACAGATGAATCATTGATAGTGGGTGTTCACATTACATGACTGGAGATAAAAGTAAGTTCATTACCTTGAATTGTTATGATGAAAATAGTGTAAGATTTGGTAATGATGCACCATGATTGATAAAAGTAAAAAGTTTTATCAAACTCACAGAAAAGATTTTATGTAAAAATGTTTACTATGTTGAAGGACTTAACTATAATCAGTCAAGTGTGTCACAATTAAATAATTTAGAATGTAAGGTTGAGTTTGAAAACAAGATTGCTAAGATATATGATACTGATGGAAAACTTATTGGAAAGGGTGATTAGACTAGGAGTAATCTATTCTACCTTGATGTAGAGGACTCTACTTGTCTAATTGTAAAATTTGATGATGTGTGGCTATGGCACAAAAGGTTATGTCATGTCAACTTTGATAACTTGGTTAGTATCAGTAAGATGAGAAAAGTTAGAGGTTTTCCTAAGTTGAAGAAGCCTAATAATATAATGTGCAAATAATGTCAGTTAGGCAAAATGAAAAAGTCAAGTTTTAAGAGTAAAACTCATATCTCTAAAGGATTACTAGAGATAGTTCATACTGACTTGTGTGGACCAATTGAAGTGAAAAGCTACAAAGGAGATAAGTACATTATACTGCTTATTGATGATTATTCTAGAATGATGAAGTTATGTTTCTAAATAAAAAATTTGATGCTCTCCAAATGTTTAAGTGGTAGTTAGCAAGAGTTGAGAAGGAAATAGGCAAAAGTCTAAAATGTTTGAGATCTGACAGAGGAGTAGAGTTTACATCAAATGAGTTTGAGATGTTCTATAATGATATAGGTATCAAAAGATAGACATATGCTCCTAGAACCCCTCAACAAAATGGAATTAATGAAAGGAGGAATAGGTTTGTAATGGACTGTGCTAGGACATTCATGATGGAGAAAAATGTTGCTTTGAAATACTAGAGAGAAGTTGTAAGTACAATTGTCTATACCCTACACCATGTACAAGTCAACAAAGGTACTCATTTAACACATATGAAAGAACTAGAAGAATACAAATCATTTGCATATTTTTAGGAAGGTATGCATACTAAAGAAGATGTTTCAAATCAAGCTACAAACCAAAAAAAATTTCAGTGACTGTCGAGTCACATACTATGAATGCCGAGTTGTATTTAAGAACTGAGCTACATTTAGATGTCAAGTTACAGAATGAAGTTGAGACACATTCTAATTTTGAGATTAATGTACATGAGAGAGATGCTAAAATACTTGACAAAGATGTACATAGTGACTTTGAAGTAGGTAGATGAAATGAAGAAACCAGAGCTGAACCAAGGTTGTTCAAATATGTTAAGAGACATAATCCTACTGCACAAATTGTTGGAAAAAAAGATGCTAGACCAATGACAAGGAATAAGTTGAGAAATGATACATGTCTATTGAGCATGAAAGAACCCAAAATAGTAAAATATGAATTAGAAGATGTAGACTGGAGTAAAGCCATGGAAGAAGAGATTGAACTAATTGAGAAATATAAAACATGGACTCTAGTTCTTAGACCAGAAGACAAAAATGTGATTGGCACCAAGTGTGTATACAAAAACAAGCTAGATGAAAATGGTGAAGTCACAAGGAACACTTGGCAAGATTGGTCTACAAAGGATATGCACAAGAAGAAGAAATTCACTATGGAGAAACATTTGCTCTTGTTGCTATATTAGAAGAAGTAAGAACTCTGTTTGCTTATTCTATATACAAAGGTTTCAAAGTTTATCAAATGAATTTTAAATCTACATTTCTGAATGACATATTATAGGAAGAAGTTTATATAGAACAACTAGAAGGATTTGTTGATGTTAACAATAAGAATATGGTTGTAGATTACACAAAGCTTTATATGGTTTGAAACAAGTGCCAAGAGCATGGTATGAGAGACATTATAATTATCTTGTGAAGAATGGATTTGAAAGGACTGATGATAACAACAATCTATACATGAAGACAAAGAAAGGAAAAGGTATTTTGTTATCTAAAATTTTTGTTGATGATATCATATTTGGAGATCAAGAAGCTTTATGTAAGGCTTTTGCAAATGAAATGGAGCAAGAATTTGAGATGTCTATGTTTGGAGAGAACAAGTTCTTTGTGGGTTTGCAAGTACATCAGATGAAATATGGTATATATATCACTCAGTCAAAGTGTGTCAAGGAGATATTGAATTTTTTTGGATTGGAGAATTCCAAATCAATAAGTACACCTATGGTGATAGGACATAAATTGTCAAAGAATGATGATTTAGCTAAGGTGAATCAAACATTATATAGGTCTATGATTGGAAAATTACAATATGTAGTACATATTAGACTTGATATTGCATTATCTATGGGGATAGTTGTAATATTCTCTACTATTCCTAGGGAGAATCATTTGATGGCTATAAAGAGAATAATGAGATATCTGAAAGGAATAGAGGAATATGGTCTATACTACAAGAAAAATGAGAAATTTGAATTAAGAGCCTACACTGATGCTAATTCTAGGCTGGAAACTTTGATGATAGAAAAAACCACCAATGGAGGAGCATATTTCTTAGGCAAGAGGCTAGTTACATGGATTAGCAAGAAACAAAACTACACTTAACAATCTACTACTGAAGCTAAATATGTTGTTGTTGCTATAAGTTGCACAAATATTGTATGGATCAAACAACTACTCAAAGGTATAAAGGAAGAAATCACTAAACCAATGATACTTTATTGTGATAATACAAGTGCTATAAATATACCAAAGAATCTTGTGATGCACACAAAGGCTAAGCACATTGCAATCAAGTATCATTACTTAAGAGAATTAGTTCAAGATAAAGAGGCGAAGATGGAATATGTTATCACAAAAGAGAAAATTGATAATATCTTCAGAAAAGCATTACCTAAGGATGCTCATGAGTATCTAAGAGGTAAAGTAGGGGTGATGCCTCTATCAAAGGTTATCTAAGAAATAAAAGGAGTGCCTTGCATCAAACAAGTTGATTGACACATGTTACACATTGATGTAGTGGATCTTACTTTAGGAGCTACCTAAAGTAATCAAAGAGCTAAAACTAGAAATCATCATAAGCAAGGTGACTAAAGAGAAACTGAAGAAGTTCATATTTGCATATTAAGATGACAAGTCTTTGGCATTGTTGTCAAAGAGGGAGAAATACAAGATTAAACTAATCTTGAAGGGAGAAATACAAGAGATTATACAAGAGATTGAACAAAGAGGGAGAAATCCTAAAAAATGGTATGAGGGAGAAATGTTGACTGTTGAGAAAGAAAGTGTATTTGCTAATAACATCTACTTAGTAAGAGGGAGATACAATAGAAGGGAGATTTAAGAAGTAATTTAGAGGGAGTCATAAGGATAAATTGATTATTGATTGTCTATTGATAAGAACAATATATAATTTTGTAACAAAACAAAATTTTGTAACCTATTCAAAAGATGAAAGTTGTTGATAGAGGGAGAGATTTCAATACAAGGAATTATTTTCATTTTGGTATTTTTTCAGCCTTACTATTTTAACCAAGTTAGTTTGGCTGATTAGTTAGGTTTGCCATCAATGCCAAAGAGGGAGATTGTTGAAAACAAATTGATACAAGTATGATAAATGTGTTTCAATCATTGTTTTGTCATTGATATTAAACCTACTTTTTTTTGGTAAGATAAATGCTTATATGATTTAAGTACTATTTCTTATTTGATTGATGAAGAGGATTTGATCAAAAGATGTAACAATAGCACCTAAAGAAAAGGTTGAGTTATGATATAAAATAGAGTACAAGAATCAACTAAGACAATAATATCATAGTGCATTGGTAATCTACTTAAGGTTGCAAAGGTTGGTTACTCTAAGTAAGTTCAGAAGAATAAGTTAAACAAAGCTTGTCTACCAAGCTTAACCGAATAGATAGTAGGTACCGAGAAATGTCAGTGCAAGACGAGTAGAAAATTAGTTGGAGCTGAGTAAAAGTCTATTTTAGTGTATGCTGAGCAAAACATTGGATGTTGAGTAAAGTTTAGTTGATGCCAAGCACTAGTAAACTTTAGTTCATGCCAAGTGATTTTACAGAGGATGTCGAGGACGTAGTATGTGCCAAGCAACAAAAGCAAGTTAATGCTAAGTGCTAGCATTATTAGAAAGATCATGAAGAATCTAAGCTGACAAGTTTATTTTCTTGGATTATGTGAACTAGGTGGAAGATAAGATTGATGAGTTGGTAGCATAGAATTCATGGTAAAGCACTTTGAGGTGAATTCAAAGAGGATTGAAGGATAAGTTTCTAGAAGTGATATGGAATGAGGGGTAGATTAATTGAATCCTACCTAATCTATCCTAACCCTAAATTAGATGATGGAGAATGAACAACAAAAGATCTTAATTCTTTGTTTATAGGGATGGCTGGTTAGAAGCAAGGGTTTTCATGTGCAAGAACCTAAGGAAGACAAGGAGTCAAGAGTATTGCTTCATTCAGTGACCTAATTGAGAGTTTGCATTGGCATGCTAAGCAAGAAGGCTTAAGGGTATGGATGCTTGAAGGATGAACAAGCTATTAGAGCTAAAATGTGTGAAAACCAAGTAGAATGGAGGACTACAATAGAGATCCATAATCTATAAATGGAGTTGTAAGTTGTTACTAGATCAAGCCTTACTATTACTCTCTAATAATTGTATTAGTCTACGATAAATCCTTTGGATTAGGGTTGACCTAATAGTCATTTGTAAATCTTTTAACCGAGTGAAATTCCAAGTGAATGGTCTAAAGTTATCTAACAAGGCTCACTCCTAATAAGGTGATTGAAATCCTTTAATAGGGTCACATTTAATAGTGTGTATTGTAACCTTTAATAGTGTTGGCCTTTCATACGACATCACTTCAGAAGAGTGAAAAAGAGTAGCATGTTACTGGTGGTTTTTCCCAAATTGGGTTTCCATGTAAACCATTGTGTCAAATGTGTTGTTAATTTGTTATGTTTCATGTCTACATTTCTACAAATTGATTTGATAGTAACCTACAAGTTTTAATTGATTGCATCATCTTGTGGATGCATGCATGATGATAAATGATTTATGGGTTCACTACACTGTGAAAAGTTTTATTTATACATTTGGACCTTGGATAATTGATTCAACCCTCCTTCTTAGTTATTCTAAAGAATTCCTATAGGTGTATGAATCAACCATCTATAATCTCAATTAGATATTGCCAAAATAATTCTATTAATATTTTAGATAAGAAATATGCAAGTTATACATAACATAGTTTGAAAAATAGAGTCATGTGAGAACTGTCGTACTTTGATTGGTTGAATGGAAAAATGATTAATTACTATTGGTATCCCTAATACGTGCTTATTGAAAAAATAACATGCAACAACTAGTAAGTCCTTTGATAGAACAGTAACTCTGATACTTTAGTTTTGATATTCTCACCCTCTCTTTCATAAAAAATTGTGAAGCCTTTGGTGTGGGCTGTAGGAATATGCGAGCATTCATTTTTTAACAGTAAAATCATAATAAGTCTATAAAATTTCTAATTTAGTAAGGGTTCTTGACTTCATATGACTATTATTAGCCTGATATATAGTGAGAGTATTTGATTTTTTTTAAAACTCTAGCTGTCATTGATATTTCTACGAGGCCTATCATTGATAGTATGAAAAACCCATCGAAAAAACTCTAGTTTTTATTGATATTTCAATGAGGCTTGACATCGATGGTATGAAAAACTCATCGAAACATCTCTAGCTGTTGTTGATATTTCAACGAGGCCTTTTATTGATGGTATGAAAAACTCCTTGAAACAACTTTGGTTGTCATCAAAATTTTGATGAGGCCTATTGTCCATGGTATGACATACTCATTTAGACAATTGTGGCTAGTGTCAATATTTTGACATTTTGAACTAGTTGTTTGACATTGCCATTGACGTAGATGGGGATGGTTTTCAATGAAGTGGTCTATCAATAAAGCGATAGCTACAACATTTTTCAAAATTCCAGTGACATTATTTTTTGACATTTAATTGTTAAACTTTCAACCACCCTGCATCAAAAAATAGGTCCAAATTTACTAGTGCAATAATCTCTCCCTTTGGAATAAATGACAAGACTTAGTGAAAAACATACTAAGTGTTAATTTTAAAAGAAAAAATGCTCTTAATAGTCTTATATATCATGTCATACTCAATTACACCTCCTTAAATTATATTTTATATACATAATTTTTTACTCCAACACCCTCCCTTTGACATCAATGAAAAAGGTGAAATACAAAACTTATATGCAAGGAACAAAAAACTTGTATTAATGCAAATCAAATCTTCAAAAACCTTAAGATATCTACAAAATCAACTTTCAAAGCTGAATTTTTTTTATCCCATGTTGTATTAAAATTGTTTTCCACTTGAATCTCTCCATGCAGTGCATATGATGCAATTTGTGTTATCTCTAGATTCGTAGCTCTAACAAGTGCATATGACTTTTGGGTAGTCTCAAGAAAACTCTACAAACCTCTTTAAGACTTTATCCTTGCTAAATACTACTAATCTTATCCATTTTTTTTGTGAACATTCTTATCAAAATCAATCATTTTTAGATTGGGCTTCTCACAAATAGTAGCTTCCCCAAGTTACCCTCTTTTTCTTTAATTAACTTCTCTACATCCATTACATTCTTGGCTAATATATTGCATTGAATGTAAACCATTTTCCTTTTTAAATACAAGTTTTAACCTCATTAATATGCACACCAACTAGCTTGATATCACTAGTGATAAAAACACATACCTTGTTAAAAAATTCACTCATGTATTCCCTACTTGATTTGTCTTTAGTTGCTTCCTCCAATGAATAAAGAAGAGCATCAAACTCATGTAGTTCCATGTTATCCACAACATTGTTTCCTTGAAAATCCATTTTCATTGGAAAAATATTGCTCCATATTCTTTCATTCTTTTATTTCTTCTTTTCTTACCTTTTTTTACCTTAGCAAAGTTCATCATGGGTATCTTTATTAACCGATCTACATCATATATTTGTATTTATCCTTCCTTATCGATACTTGCAAGTACCTTACTAAAATCACATGACAAAAATGAGGGTCCAACAAATGTAGTGGGATTCTCCATGAGACTTTACACTTCTTAAACTACCATTTATGTCCTTGAAGTAACATTACCCTGATCAATAGGATCAATGCTACTCTCAACTCATTGTGGTGAATAGTATTCCATATGAGCATTATTGTAATAAACTTCATCAATTGTGATCATTAAAGGTTTAACTCCATTGATCACCTCTCTGATCTCACATTTTATCATAATGTCTTATTTCTGTTTCTTCTCTTGTTTATCTTCTTCTTGTGCTTCTTCTAACATATCTTATGAATCTATCACTATTCATTCATTTCTTCATTTGAAATAAAATTTCCCATGAATTAATCCTTCTCCTTCTCCTCCTTAGAAGGATCCAAAGTAATAGGCACACTTGATACAAAGAAATAAAGTTATTGAATAGTAATAAAAATATGATTTACTTCTTCTACTTCCTCAATAGGTATTATTTTTCTCTCACTAATGGTTATCCCCTTTGACTTAGGTGGAGGTGTTTAAATACCTTTATAGTCATTCTCCATCAAAACATTTGATATTTCACTCTTTATTCCGTCTCCTATCACTTCATATTTCCTTGCATTGATTATGATAATTCTCATCTTGGATCTATATTATCCTTATCCTTATTTATAATATTATTCATCTCATCATAAGTGATTACAAAACACATGTTAAGAAGTGTTTTCTCTCTAATCCTCTAATCCTCTTTTAAATCCTTGTATCTTTTGATATTTAACATTTCAAATAATTCATTAGGGATACTCCCCTAAACTTCTATCAAGTTTTTCTTAAAATTCAACAAATAAGTAATAACTAAGTCTTCAAAAAAAATTTGATCTTCAGCCTCAAACCTATGATAATACTTCTCTAATTGATTGATCCTTCCTTCCTTTTCAATTCTCTCATTGATCATTTTCATATTTGGACTCCACTTACTCTTTTCATCATCCTTCTTTTCTTTTGATTATGGTTTTCCTATAGATGGTTTCTTCTCTTTCATTCTCTTCTTTTTCTCAGTAACTTTGGGCTTCTTTGGATTTAGTACCTTGGTCATAAATTTACCTATATTGGAGTCCTAAAAGTCCTCACTATAGGTTCTACAAATTTCTTTTCCTTTGTAGGTGGAGTAATCAGAAGATTTCCTTATTTCTCTATGAGGCATAGGAGTAAGCATAGTCTTTTCAACCACATTAGATGGTATATTTGACATCTCTAGTGGCTACACATAATCATTAACTTCTTCAACAAGTCTCTCCACTATAGTATCATTAATCTTGGCTTTTTCTACCTCTTCATTCTCCTTTCTAAGAATGGTCATTTTCTATTTGGTAACACCTTCCTTCTCTACATTTTGGTAGTCTTTCTCTTCCTAGAGCATGTACTACACTAGTATATTTTAGTAAATATGTGAGTAAAATTTTTAGTCACACTACTTTACTTTTAGTCACATGACTAAAACTGGTCATATTCTACTATTCATTCACAATTTACAACTCTAAGTGACAAAATAAGTGACTTGTTTGGTCAACACAAGATCAACTAGATAAAAGTGTCTAAATAAACTACCAAATGAATAACTAAATAAGTGACTGAATAATTAGTCACATAAACAAAAAATACTAAACAAAGGACCAAATAGTTGTCTATATAGCTACTCACTAATAATCAATGCATTCTTTTTAGTGATATGAATTGGTTTTCAATATTCAAAATTTATAGATTCTATATTCTTAAAGTAGAGGTCTTTATTCAAAACATAAGACTTTAGTTATGTTTCTTAATATATTTGTTACCGTCCAATGGTTTAAATTGATCATTGATATATATTTTTCTATCTATGCAAGACACCAATATCATTGAAGAAAAAGAAGCACATTTTAAAAAGGTTATAATCCAACTTTCCTTGTAAAATATTTGGTGAGTGTAGATGTGTTCATGAGCTTTACTTCATGTGCAATATTGTTTGTAACAATATCTAGTAATTTTATATGTGTCATTAAACAATTTTGTAGCACTATTTTTTTTGTTGAAAATAAAAATAGAATTAAATTATATCCAAAAGATCATAGAAAAAGAGTTAATGTTCTAGAATATAATTCAATGCACAATTCTAAACTCCAAGTAATATTTTATAAATTGTTTTTATTTGGTATCATTTAAAAATATTTATGACCTTTATGTACTTTATATCATATAGAAATTTATTAATAAAAAAGAATACATCATAATAAATATTCATATTAAAATATAAAATAACAAAAAAAATGAAAAAAAATGACACTAGCAGTCATGAACAACAAAGTAAAATGAGAAAAAAATTGCATAGATGTTACGTAGAATAGGGAAAAAATTATCTTCCAATTGAGTAACTACATTTATGAGAAAATAGAATGTCCATTGAAACACAAGGTTGCAACAAGCTGCTAAAGGAGGGAAAGATGATGTTGTAGAGATTTTACTCAATTGGATATTAGAGCCAATGAAACAATTGCATTTAGAGCTTCCTTGGTCTATTACACACATACATCACTAGTATGTTTGAATGTTTATTGTGCCCTTTGTCCTTGGAGGTGTACAAAGGAAATTCAATGAGAAAATATCATTACACTATCATCTTCAACAAATAGATGGGTATGTCAAGACTACAAACCCTATAATGCTTTTCCTTGTACTTTCAAAGAAAAAATTATTAATAAATATAGTTAAAGATCTGAAAACATGTCTTCTCATCATTTCATTTGAGCCAAGAATGGAAACAAAATTATTCCTCCATGTTTTCTAAAATTTTGTTTTACAATTTTATTCTATATCAAATTGTAAAATATCAACATTTTTCTTTCATTTTGATTGATATCTAGATTATTGTTTATTCTTACTCCTTCACATTAGCCCTATATTATAGTTAGATCTCTCATTAAAGTATATTATGCCAAAGATTTTAACTTTTTGCATGAAGTAAAATATTGAAACTAACATTTACAATACTAATTGCTTGGTAATTTACTAACAAAACCAAGACAAGAAATGTATAGATTCATAAACTATGCAACTGCACCTAATATACACTTAAGACATGTAAGCGTGTAAAGAGATGGAATTGAAAATATATCATTTCCTTGAATCTTGTGAATACATTTTTTTTTCTGCGTAAAATTCATCCCAAGGACCTATTTTGTGCATATAACTTTGATGATATATGGATTTGCATGAGAATTTTGGCTAGATCTCTATCTATTAAGTCTATAAATTGTTTAATGGTCTCTTGGTTCTTGGTATCAAAGTCAATACCAAATGACTTTGTGCACATTATAATTTCATAGAAATTTTAGAGGCACATAGGAGGAATTTTATAGGGTTCTAACACATATATCTCTCTCACTCTAAAAAAGAGGTTGTGGTCTTATTGAAAATCATGGAATAATGGCATGTAAATATAATAAAAGATGTCTCAATGATGATTTTAAAGGAGGTATCATTTTCCTCAAATCATTTTGTATGTATTTGATTGAATTCCAAGGAATTATAGAAGAATTTATGGTTAAACATCTTAACTAACTGCCAGTTTGTCATATTTTCTTGTGTTTTTTAGCATGTTCTTATTGGAAAATCAATTTAGAAGTCTTGATCCTAGTTAGGACTCTAGCCATAGAGGATGGATTAATAATGCAATCCAAAAAGTCATTAATGATTTAATCTAAGTTGTCAGTTTGAATTTTTATATGGATTTGGATTCAAGATATGGGTCCAAAATTTGTTAAACTTTTATTTTGTATTGGTTAGGGGATTTCTAACCAGGATAGATCAAAAGTTGAGATTCAAATTATAAGCTCTAACTTCAAAGATAATTTTAAAAAAGAAACTCCTCCATAATCATCAATTTAGATGTCACCTATTATCAATTTTTATTTCCTCTACATTTACAAATACATAAATTACATATAAACTATCTTGTTTGGTCTATTTAGTGGTCACTTTAGGGTTGGGAGGACCAAATCGACCAACTTCGGAAAAAAACACTTAAAAATGTATTAAAAATGTTGAGACCAAATTCAACTGATGTTTGGGTACTAGAAAGTAAATTCTTCAAAATTTGCTGCAAATTCTGCCCATGTTCCTTTGATAGGATTTCTACCAAATTTGTAGCTCTATAGGTGAATTTGGGGAGAATTTGACAAGGACCTAACTTTGTATAGAATCAAAGAAGACTTTGATGGTTGTTGGAGAGAATTTGGTAACTTAAGATTTAATAAAGTTAAAGTTGCATAATCTTTAATTGATACATTAAGTAATGATACATGTTCTGCCTTTCATATAACCTAAGTCACAAGGTTTGAATTCAAATTCGAGTTCATCAATCATAAAATTTGAATTAAATTTGAGAAGGGTAAAAATTCAACAAAAAAATAACATTATATTTTAGTTATATATATTTATGTATTTTAAAATATTAGTAATATATCCACAAGATTGTCAAAATAGTTAAACATTGCTAAATAATTGAGCTAAATAACTCGATACTAGTTTAAAAGAAAATACTATTATATTAAATAATAGGATTATATTAAATATCATAAAAATTGGATAAAGTTTGGGAAGAGTAAAAATTCAGTGAAATCTAAATCTTATGGATGAAATTCAACGAATCTTGTGACTTTGAACATAACCGTTGAAACTTGTGGGGCTTAGTCACCAAATGCCCACTCTAAGGTTACACCTTACTAATATCAACTACTCAATTCTTTTGATAACCAATAAATATAGAATTAATGTTACTCTAACGATCTAATCCTTAATCATATTCACAAGGACTATGTTTCTAGCCATTGGACAAACTTTTTTAGTTGATATTAATTTCTTATTCCTGTATTTGTTCTAGATTGTGTGCTTCTTAACATATTATGAAGGATCCTACTAGTCATTTCCATGAGGCCCAAACACAACACTAACTATTCTAGGGTTCAAATTCAACTTGGTAGCACCAAGGTGTAAAACAACCTATCAAATAATTTAAAATATTTTAACTAAAGATTTTCTTAGAAACATTGCATCGAGTCTAACATTTTCTTCAAGATTTTTTTTAATCCTGTACATTTGTAATGTACTTCTTGGGGATTTAGAATTGCATATTTTGGTTGAATTATGGAAAAATCTAGAGGGAATAATAAAGAAGGATTTGGGATCAATGGTATGAGAAGATAAGGGATGACTTTTTTATACTACAATTCTAATTTAGGTACCATTATCTTCTTTTTGGAGTATTCAGGGCTTTTGAAAGGTTAATCTCATCAACATAATAGTGAGGCTATAATTGGGTCATCATCTGAAGGCAGTTACTTCATGGATAAGGAAGACAATGATAGAGGTTTTGAAGTGACTTTTGGGATAATTAGAGTAGGGGAGAGAGATCATGTGATAGTAGGGGCTATTGCATCTATGTTCAAGAAATGGACATAGTTAATGACAATAATAATAATCATTTATAACCTTATTTAACACCTTTTTAGGGCATAGGAAATATTGATATTAGTGGTAGAGGAAGTGTGAGCTTGTCTTGATTAGTTACAACACTAAAATTAAATTTTCTTCTTAACAATGCAAAGATAGATGTCAATGTGAATAATACTAATACAAATGGAAATACAAGGGATATGACATATCAAAGATATGATATTCAAAAACTTTCTTGATATATTGAGTAGATATTTCCAGTTTCCTTTCTTTTGTTGGTAGTATTCATTTAACAACATTTTTAAGGCTTCTTTATTACATTCTGGATAGTAGCTGTGATGATCAAGTAAAATGATATTCTGCACAAGAAGACATATTTGAAGGGTAAATGTAATATTTCAAATCTTATTGATATCAAAATGGCTTTTGTTATCTATGTGGTCAAAATTTATTGGTGGTACAAGAACATTGATCTTCTAAATATATTAATTATCAAGGTATAAAAATACAAACCTCTAATATAGTCTTTATTCACCAACCATACCACTTATCAAGGTTCACTTCACCCATGAGTTCAAAAACCTATCTTATTCACATTATTAGATTGCCAAATACAATCCACTTTGAGTTTGGGATTGTAAACTCACATAAATTCCTTGGTCCTAAAGGAAAAGTCTTAATACCCCCATTGGACACACTTTAATAATTAGAAACCCCCTTACATTTATTGGAAATATAAGAGGAGTAACTGAGAGGGGAGGGGTGAATTAGTTATAGGGAAAAAAATCCTTGATCCCTTAGATGTCAATACAAAATAAACTCTGAAAACTTATAACTGCTGATGCTCAGCAAATACACATAAAATGGTGTAACTCAATAAATACTGTAATTGGTCAGCAAATGCTTAACATGAAAATCTTAAGATGTTATGTATGATTATTGTTACTTTGACTTAGTTTTAAACATATAAAATAAAATAGCACAAACACATTTGACACCAAGATTTAACATGGAAACCCAATTTGAGAAAACCCACCTTCTGAAGTGAGCCCTTTTAGGAGCCAACCTAGTTAAAGATTACAAAATAGACTGTTAGGTGTGACCCTGTTAGAGGATGTAATCACCCTATTAGGAGTGGCCTTATTAGAAGTTGTTAGACAATTCAATAAAAATGCCACCTTGTTAGAGGATTTACAAATAGCTATTAAGCCAACTTTGTTAAGAGATTTAGATCATTGCTACAATGGTTAGAGAGTAACAATGACATGACTTAATTTTAATGCAACTGAATTGATGATTACAAATCTCAATTATGGCTTATACTTGATCCTTCCTGATCAAATATATCTTTTTTTTCTCTAAAGGGATATTCTTCTTATCCTTCTAATTTGCTTCTTCTTAGCATCACCAAATCTTCTATATTCTCATACACACTTATAAAACTCAACTTGACATTATACTCATATCTTTATATTTTCAAGTTAGGTAGAATACAACTTAGAAAAAATAATATTCATCTTTTTAGTCAGCTAGAACCAATAGATAAATTGATTGAACTCAATATGATAAAACAAGAAAATCCTTCATTAGTTAACCCTGTTCAGTAGACACTAACTTAAAAAAGATTTTCCTATGTTAACCAAGTGAAGCTTGGTCAACACTAAAAACTACCAAAGTTCCTTTGTTAAGCAAGTGATATCAGTTAAAATTGGTTCCATCTAACTTTTCTTCATTAACCGAGTGAGCTTGGTTAACACTCATCTTCTGCAAACTTTCCTTTGACACCCAAGTGAACTCGGTAGACACTGCCTTTTGAACTAGGCAAACTCAGGAATGCTCAATAGGCATAGAGAACTGACTTCAATGCCCAAGTGAGCTCTAAACCTACTATTTGGTAACAATATGAAATTTTTTTAACATCAAAGATAATACACAATTGCCATGTCATAACACAACAAATTTTTAAATTGTTTTTAATTTAGTTTCATTCTAGTTCTTAGCCATGAAAACTCCCTCTGTTAGTATAAACTCTTTCTACCTTCAATTTCTCCCTCTATCTAAAAACTTCTATCTGCAACAACTGCTTCTGATAGCAAGCTTTGCCTTTGATATTAGACCAAGTTGAATCTTCTTCATTACAAGTTTTTCTGTTACAACAAAGTTCTCCCTCTTACAACTAAAATTTCTATGAGAAATGACAATAAACTTCTCCCTCTTTGATGACATATGTGAAAGGGAATAATTCTATTATTACCAATGTACCTTAAGTACTGGTTCATTTTCAATATGCTCTTGTTAATTCTGTGCCAACTAATTGATCTTCAACATGGTTTTGTTGATGCATCAGTAATAGTGAGCTTTAGATATGGAAATGACCCCTAGCTTACCTCTTAGATATAAAAATGCATCCTTAGGTAATGGCTTGGTGAATATGTCTATTATTTTCTCTTTTGTATTTACATATTCTAATATGACTTCTTTGTCTTGCACAAATTTTCTTAAAGAGTGATAATTTATAGTAATGTGCTTTGTTTTGGTATGCATCACTAGATTCTTTGATATATTGATTGCATTGGTGTTATCACTATGTGCATAAAAGTGTCACACTTCTATAAACCATTATTCTTGCGAGAACACATGGAAGAGAGAGTCTCAAGAGCCAACTTATATCTCTATATCTATGATGTGCAAAGTCTATGAGATGGTGGTTCTTAAATGAACCAAACTATGCAACCTTTGCAAGGTGCACCATAGAACAAGAGATTCAAAGAGTAGAGGCAAGAGTGCCAATATCCAAGAATCTAGAATAAAATGCAAGCTATTCTAAATGAAATGCAAGATAACAAAGAGAACTAAGCTAAAAAATACATGAAATTAAGCTAAAAAGTATGCCATAATGTAAGTAGAATGAGAGCTAAGCTAAAATGCAAAGATGAAAGAATGCTTCAGTTCTTCAAAATCACCAAGAAAACCTATAGTATAACAATATCATGAGAGACTAATATTTTTTGAATGAGGAGAGAGCCCTCCCTTTTAAAGAAAAATGCATGGTAGAGATTAAGAGGCAAGATGAATGTAATCAAGGGTGGAGTTTGAAAGTGAGAGTGATCCATGTGCACAAGCATCTCAACCAATCACAATTAATGGTTGACTTTTGAGAGGGTTTGAAATGTGTGGAGGAGAATTAAAGTTATTTTAAAAATAGAATATTCCTCTTACATAGGAAATTGTGCATTCATGCGTAGACAAAAATGCCTTTTCTTTTATTTGTAAAATAGGAATAATGCTTTATGTGTGCACATTTCAGATAAGAGATGAGTGGGGAATTTTATTTAATTAAAAGGGGGACATGTTCTTTTAATTAAATATGAACTTGGGATAAAGTGGTCATACCATAGGTTATAATCAAATAAATAGATTTTAAGGATTTGATAAAAAATAACCATTAGATAAATTATGCAAAAATGCTAGAAAGTGGGCTCATAGTCTAGATGACCATTTTTAGCTGATTACATTTGCCCCTCTTTGACTAATGTGTGAATGATCTAGGAACACATGATGGCAAAGAATACATAATCCAAGTAGGCAACAATAGATAGAGATATCTAATTATGAAGAATGAAATGCATAAATAGATAGCAAGTGCTAGATGTATAATCTATTAGTAATAGTACAGAACACTAGGTTGGAGATGATATAAGAACTCAAGAAGAGTACTAACACCAATAAAAGAAGATAGATCAAGAGAAAATAGATAGTTTTAGAAGAAATCAATTTGAAACAATGATAGAATATTCATGCCCCCTTAGGATTGAAATCAAATGAGGTAGAGGAGATGCATAAATAAGCTATATTAGATCAATTTGGAACAAAGAAAAGTTCATGATGATAGATAAGAGATTAAGACCAAAGAGTGACCACCAAGCAATGGAGATATGCCCTAGTTTGACTAAATTTGATCAAGAAAGATAAAGCATAAGAATTAGGTCAAAGAAAGAAGAAAGATGAAATGAGATGAAATAGAAATGAAAGAAAAGAGTGGAAGAGAGTAGAAATTATGAAAAAATGAAGAAATGATAATTGCCCCAAAAAGATTCAAAGATTAAGCCTCAATAAGTCAGCCAACTAGATAGAAGAAGGAAGAAATTTTGACTAGCAAGATTAACTCAAATTTGGATTTCAATCTTGAAAATAGATCTAGGATGTTGAGATTAGAAAAGATAGGTAAAGAGCATAGATGAGAAGGTAAGATGGAAAAGAAGAGAGAAATGGAACATAAGATATAAGATAAGATCAAGAAGAGGTAAGAGAAGGATGAATGTAGTTAGCTAACACATCCATGAAAGATAAAGAAGAGAGCTCTCTCAACGTACAAAATGAAAAGCTAAGCTAAAATGAACCATAGAATGCAAGCTAGTATGAAAAGGTGAAATTGCAAGGGTTACATGAGTAGGTCCTAGTTTTTATCATTGAGCCTTATTAGGGATGTCAGAAGATCATACAATCATCACTAGCATAAACTATGAGGATATGAATATGATCTAAATAGGATAGGAATTTGGGAATCCAACTTCTACATCAGAGACACGTAAGTCAGGATGACTATGTGATTAGATTCCCTAAGATTAGTATAGCAAGATAACACTTGTATCAAGGCATAAGCACTAGGATAACCCTCAAGTGCAGTCTTGCAAAAGTAGACAAGGATGATATGTTGTAGGTATAAAGTGTCAAGTAGGACAAGAATGAATGCTCTAAATACCTTAGATTAACAAAGTATAATAATAAGAAGAAAGCAAGTGAAACATGCCCCATACCCCCAGTCTTCTAGTCCAGGACATCCTCCAAAGACTTATTAGGGAGGGAACACATAGAAAATTAATCATCATAGATAACACACAAAGAAGATAAAGTTCATCATAGCTCAGTTGTAACTTAATTGTTTAAGTGCATGTGTGTAAGTCACTTGGCCATTTCTTTGATATTTGATTTCGATAGTAAAAAATATCATGACATCAGAGACTATAGGTAAACTATCTAAAAAGTGTTGAGAAACACTTGATGTCAAGTTGGGGGGGGGGGTTAGGGTTGAAAAACACTATTTGGTGAGTTGCTAAAGAAAATCTAATGCATAAGGAAACCTCAATAGGCTAAATAGTTGTGCCCTTGAGGTGAGGACAAAAAACAATTCCAATCTAGGAAATGTGTTGCAGAGTGTGTGATTGAGATTGACAGGCATAGGTGCAAGGGTCTCATGTAGCGAATGTTTCCAAGTTTTCACCACTTGGAAAATTCTGTCAGGACTTTTTTCAATTTTTTTGTATTTTTGAGATTTTTCTTTTGGTGATACATCAAAGTGCCTATTGATAGGTTTTCACTAAGATGATCACTTTTTCTGGATATTTTCTGATTTTTTAAGGATTTTTTAGAATGATTTAGAGATCACTAGTTCTCAAGCAATATCACATCATTTTCCCCCAATGTCTAGTAAGGTATAAGACATGTTGGTGTAGTGGGATGGTAGATAAGTAGAGATGGATAAGAAAGGAGTATTAAGCAAGTGAAAGTGACCCTAAAGGACTTGACTCCTCAAGAGTACCAAAGCTAGGGAAAGATAGCCATATATAGAATATTTTGGATAACCAATGGAAACAATGAGCAAGATAACATATAGAATAAGTAGTTGAAGCTAATAAGAAATATAGCATGAAAGCGTATAGTCCAAAAGAGTAGGCATGGTAGTAGACCTATGAGAACCATGTTTTTCTTTGTTATGATCAAGACCAAGGGGTCAAATAGATAGGATAGTGATGGGATAGAGTAATAATAATGAAGCTAGATATGAAGGCTATGAACAAATGAGAAGGATGGGGTGAGTGATAGATAAGATAGACAATGCACTTGGATAGCTCAAAAATGTTAAGATAAAAGAGGAAGAGGGAATGTATGGATTATGAAATAATTACACATGATTCTTGTTAGCCAAGCTTTCATCATGGTACTACTATAAGGCACCACGAGAAGTGGTTTTCACCATAAGAAAAATATATTTCTCTTTAATTTTGCTACCAAGGTGCCACATGAAGTGGTTTTCACCAAGGAAATTTTTCTTTTTTCTTTTTTTTTTCCTTTTCTATTTTTTTGAAATTTTTAGAAATAGTTCAAGCCTTTTTTTCCAATTTAGATAATGCTCTTATAGAAAGGATAAGTGTGCTCAAATATGCTGATAGGGTGATGGAAAGGAGATGATAGTAGGAGTATATGAAGGATAAGGGTTCATGTCTTGAAAGAAATAAATGAGCATGGATATCAAGTAAGTGTAAGTTTTAGAGGATTTCATGAGGGTAGGTGAAATTTTTGGCAAGATCAACATTGACACACACCTTGAAGGGTGTTGGAATAATGGAAGAATCATGGATGAAATAGCTTGAGGTTTAGATGTATGAGGTAATAGAGAAATTTTGGAAGAAGATAGAGTGTAAGGCTTTGAAATAGTTTTAGGAAGATGTTTGGAAGAATATGAAGTGGAAGCCTTTGGAAGCTTGAATGTCAACTTGGATTTGCGTTCAATATTCAGGTCTTTCAAGAGAGACTTGGGAATCCATATATCTTTAGATTTTTCTTTTTTTTGGATGCTTGAGAGTGCATTTCTTCAATGATGTATTTGGGAACCCATATCTTCTTTGACTTATCTCTTTGGGTAGTAGATCTTTGTAGTCTCTTGAATATTTTTTCTTTCTTATCTTGATTAGATGGGACATAGTGATCTTAATTTTTCAATGGATTCCTATGTTTATTCTCACTTCCAAAAGACTTGGTATTTGTGGATGAATAAGGATGATATGATTAGTTTAGATGGATGGATGGGTGTAAAGTCATCAAGGATGAGTATCTTTATTGACCTTAAGGTATGATGAGAGAGCTAGGAGTGGAAAATGTGGGAGATAAAGGAACATAAGGTCTCAATATAGATGGAAGGTTTGAAGGCTTTAGCTTTGATGGATAAGGACCAAGGATAGACTTTGGATATGAAAATGGATAGTGAAAAGGGATATCAACATCTTTAGAGTGAGAAACTGTTAGCATGAATGTTGATGCTATGGGGGAGCATTGCAGACCATTGCTATGATGTATTTATAACTATTTGTCATTGATGAAAACATAGTAATAAGTTTAAAAAAGACCAACAGAGCACCAAAATGTGATTTCTATATTGAGAATATTATATTACTTATCTGATGATGTGTAGTTAGCAGCATATACTAAATTGTGTATTTGTTACATGGGAAAGTGTGTAAAACTTGAATCGATAGTGTACAGAGGATATGATTGATTTATAGAGAACCATATAGAAATAGAGTATCATGAAAGTTGTTTCTATTGCATGATTTGTATAGCTTGTTACAATTGTAGTAAAGGGTTACACAATGAATTGGAGATAGTTTATTGACCATTAATGATGTCAAAGAGTGTGCATGTAAGAAAAGTTCTATTTTGTAATGCCCCACTCGGAGATCCCTATGGAATACAAGCCAAGAATTTTTTTTTACAAGTATGAATGCACATGACAACATCATACAGGGATCACAAAGATCGCAACGAAAGACTTCACCACAATCCCAACAACCAACAAATCTCCAAACACCACTACCAAACTGACACACCCAAACAAAGACAACAATGACAACGCACATGATGAGGGCACAAGAAACAACCACTCATCAACAAAACACCAAGCTAGGGTAAAATGCAAAAACCTAAAATTTGGCTAAGCCTGAAATCCTTAAGCCTTGAAAATTGGCTAAGTCTGGATTTTTGAAGCCCTAAAATTTCCTAGAATCCATAACTTATCTCTGAGAGGTCTGAAACCTATCTCAAAAGATTCATCGCATATATTAAAATATATCTGAAGTATAAGTTCAACTTATACTTAAATGATATATTTTAAACCCTAAGAGACTAAATAAAAAACACGAAAATTGGATTTCAAGAGAAATTGACAGAATTCAAAATGCAACAACATAGGGTCGAAGAATGCCCAAAAGGGTATCCAAAACAACTCTCAAAAAGTTTAGATCATGAAGAAAAGTGCCCACTGATGGAACACATAGGTTTTTTTACAAAAATCGTGCGACACTTTTTACTAAGGGAGGGCGACACTTCTCCTTAAGGCGCGCGACACTCTTCTAGTGTCGTACGACATTTCTCAAGAAGGTGTGCGATACTTTTCAAGATTGTACAACACTTCTCAAGAAGGCGTGCGAAACTCTTCTAGTATCGTACGACATAGTTTGTATGGGCGTGCGATACATTATTATATCACACAATGCTGACAAAATGTCACCCATAGAAACACAAAACACTCCCAGAAGCACAAAAGACCAAAATAGAGTGAAGAACCTCCACACCAAGGAGTATCGGATCCACAAAGGCTCGAGGAATGAACACTCGAGTGCAAGAACAACACAAAATGATGAAGATCTATCCATCTAAACTATAGTAGCAAAGAGCATACTAAAATAAACATCGAAGCGAACAAAAGCAACATCATAATGACCATAAATACATCTCAAGAACAAAACAACCAAACTAAGTACGTGGTTCCTCCCAACTGTCAATAGCATCATAAGACCATCGTGGGTCCTAACCATCCCCCGCGCATAACATCCCAAGCCACCAATCAGATTGTCGGTACTATCGTAATAGGGACGTCACTACTAAAAACATGCATCAATATAAGCATAAGGAAATCTAACATGCTAGTAGAAAAGCATAAGATAATCCTATAGTAGATAACATCACCTTTCACATGCTAAACAACAATAAGCAACATATATGCTAATACAACAATTCACAGCATCTAATCATATGCCAAACATCATAATAAGGGAATGCATCAAATAAAATAACATCATCTAAACATGATATACAAGCATCCAATGAAAGCATAAATCACAAGAAAGCATACTCTGAAACCCAAAGTACCAAATGAAGACATCAAGCAATGGTCCCACTAAGACAAAAGATTGTCTCTGTACATCGATCCCTAGCAGTGGTGAAGGTAGCTATGCCTCCCAACCATGTGGAACCTGTAGGTCCACACCTGTTGTACTGATGGAGATAATGATCCAACCACAAACACACATAAAGCACAACATCCAAGGCTAACACTCACGCTAGACAGTATGATGGCTGCAACCAAGAACCTAAGACAATGCAAGGAGTACAAGTCCTGGTCAGACACTCAAAAGGCTACTAAGTAGGGGCTGACATCATGGAGAGTTTCTTGGCATCGAAAAGCCCAAGCTAGTATAGGCAGCTATTCTTCTCAATAGAAGGTGCACAACCTAGGGCAATAACTCTTCACGACGGAAGGCGCACAACCCAGGGTAGCTACTCTTCTCAACAGAAGGCACACAACCCACACATTTTATTATCTTTTATTTATTACCACCCAATATTTTAATTATCACTTAATCAAGTTCCTCTTAGCCATACCCATGGCGTCATGATCCTCGGGCTACGATATAGAAGCCCCCTCCATATGCTACCCTACCCTACCCATGCTCATCCTATGACAAGTGCCCGTGGGCATGCATACTCCCATCCCAACCCCAATGATCATAACTTCTAGAAATACCACGAAAGATCAGGCCTCGCAAGTCACCTGAAAAATGTATGCACATGTACTCGTGTGTGGTGCACCACCATCATGAAGATCACAACACAAGGATAAGAATGAGAACACAATGCAAAGAAAACACCCAATTGAAAGCAACATAGGAAGGATGGATTCTACATGAGTCCCAAAGCCAATAAAACCATACGTCATAAAATCACTCAACCGGTCTCAATCCGAGAGTATGGATTCTACATGAATCCCAATGATGCAACAAGACCAAACATCATGAACTCACTCAACTAGCCTCAATTTGAGAGCATGGATTCTACATGAATCCTAGCGCTCATGAAACAAAACCAAAGGTCTAAAAAAATAATAGCACCAGGTATAAAATCATTCAACCGAACACAACGTCGAGAGTATAGATGCAAAATGAATCCGAATGCAACATAAAAGTGCAGAAGTGGTCTGACTAATATCCAAATAGATCATCCAAGTCCACGACCCACATTGTGCTAAGAAAACCCAAGAAAACAGTGCGGCATGCAAAACGAGGTAAAAACCCCAAATTTTAGAAAAATTCCAAGATTAAAACCCATCTGGCTTTTAGGTTCAAAAACCCCAAAAATCCAAAAATAAATGAAAACAGACACCATATGAAAAAATTGCTAGCATAATGGTGCAAAATCCCAAACCCTCATCCCAAAAAATAGGGAAATGTTCATACCTGCCCAATCGGGTAGAACTAACATACAGAAACGAAGGGGAACACTAGTTCTTAGCCTCCAAACTAATGGCTACCAAAAATAGAATCATAAATGGAGCAGAAACAATAAAATAGGAAAGCCCTACCTCGCAGCCAAAAGGGAAAAATGGGAATCTGAACCATAAAATAAATATCTCGCAGAAGTAGCTAAAAATCATGACAATCCAAGGTTTCCCCAAGCTGGATCCAACGAGCCCAACCTCGCGACGATCCCATGCCTGTAGCTCCCACAATGAACAAAACTGTAAATCCTCATGAAGAGGATTTTGGGTTTTACTCTCCAACTTTCCAATTTGAAAGTGAGAAGTGAGGAATTAAATTCCTCTTTGGATACTTATTCACTTTTCTAGTGAATAATCGATTAGGGCAAATAACCAGCCAACCTAGTTAAACCCCAAATCGACCCAAATGAAAATAGGCTATTCTTATAAATAGGAATTCATCTATGGAAAAGCTACCAGAAATTAAAATAAATCAATTAAAAATCTTGAAAACCCAAAAACACATAAATCTCCTTAATAACTTTCGCGACAATGCGAACCTTTAAATGCACAGACACGCTTACTAGTCTAATCACATAATGCAAGTGAGTTTGGATTTAATAATCACTGAAAGGTTTAATTTAAACACTTTAATAAAGGATACATTGACCATACCAGGATGACATTGGTAAAATATGAATGGCTGAATCACTAACTCCATGTGCCACTGCCAAGGATATAAATCCTGCACACTAAACAACACGATCAAGTGCAATTGCATATAATAACATAACCAAAGCAATAATGCGTTAAATCACCTAATTTAACCATTTATTTAATTATATTAAAATAATCTAATTACATCACTCACATTCAC
Organism: Cupressus sempervirens; assembly: GCA_028749045.1. Taxonomy (NCBI): domain Eukaryota; kingdom Viridiplantae; phylum Streptophyta; class Pinopsida; order Cupressales; family Cupressaceae; genus Cupressus; species Cupressus sempervirens. The sequence goes on along the minus strand of CM053784.1, from coordinate 557,525,250 downwards.
ATAAAGCATAGCAACGCAGGAATGAAGTAAATAACCATAGCATTAAATCCAACACATAACATAATCAGAGGTATGTCCAAAAACCAGATAACCAGATATCATCATAAAAAACACTGTCATCTCAAAATGGCATTGTCATGCAATATGATTAACTGAATAGCATAGTAGTCTAATATCTACGATATGAAATCAAAGTATAACATCTGACCCTCGAGTCATCTCAAATGTAAAACATCACATAAGAACATATATCTCTCAGATCAAAATAAAACAAGGTAAATGACTGTAGCACCAAACCAAATAATCCCACATGAACAATCCATTTCTAATCATTAATGCATTTAATAAATATTGATTACTCTACATTAAAAAGGCATTTAAAACACATAAGCAAACATAGTCATAAACATGACCAACCACTGCTACAGGAACCTAGTCTAGTGTAGAATGGTAATAGAACATAGTGCAATCTCTGCACACATCTCAAGGTAATCATGAAATAACCTCATGATACCACATTGATCCTGGTAACCATTGGAACAAACCTCAGTGAACCAAAAATCACATCATAATCTCAAAGATCAGTCAAAAGCATAATCAAAGCAACTGATACAAAAATATAAATCTAAACACCTTGACGATGTAGACCACTCAGGGTCACAATCATGATCCCATCACAACAAAATATTAGCAAGGTTGCATCCACCCGGATGACTTATAAAAGTCAAATAGGATAGGCACTACATCATCCCCCCCAAAGACTAGGCTTACTCTTGGAAGTCTGCAATCTAAAAATATAAACCAAAACACACAAGAACCAAAATCAAAAGCGAGCAATAGGAATGACTCATCAACTCTCTACAAGTCAAACCAAAATCACTCCAACATTCTCAAACCACCACGTTAACCCCCAAATAGGTTAACCACGAGAGAATGGGTGTCACACAGACACAAGGTCCTCCAACAAGGAACCTTCTATGCACTAGGAAGAACCCATCTAGCCATAGAGTCAACAATACAAGGTAAGGAAAAACCCTCTCTACCTTGTCAAAAGGTGCCCAACTACAACATGCACCAACTAGAAGACCACAAACAAGGTCAAAACAAGACACACTTCCAACAAGAGTTGGAATCATGGGGAATAACCATCCCAAATTTCCCAAGAATACTATCATGTCACACATGATCATTCTAGAATCCACGTAAACTCACCCTTAGAAAAAAAAGAGGATGACAGTTTACGAAAAAAAGGACACACTCCAAAAGACTACTCACCACCAAGAATAGGAGCACAACACCTCTCCAAGGCACAAAAACTCAACTACCACTGAAAACTAGGGTAACATAACCCAACTAGACAAGATATCACCTTTCCACAAGGTTGCACAGACTTTTGTCAGTGTACACAATCATGAAATGTCTGCATATCAACTCACGAGATGGTAACATGTGTCCAATGATACCATTTACCTCTAGCACCATGTTAGGAAAACTACACCCAATCTATCGCTAAACTCAATCTCTAGCCTCAAGTCAATAGTTAATGAGAAAACTTGACTGAGACAATCCACTTGAAGATATAATCTTAGGGAGAAGGATACTACAGAGTATTAGGACTGAGAGGGAGTCTTTCTCTCAACCTCTACACTAACCAGTTCATGATGCATTAGGAAACTCACAATTTCACCAACCATCAACATACTCACCTGAAAGCACTAACTGAGCTAGTGGCATAACCACACTAGCATACTCTCACAAGAGAGAAAAGGATAAAGAGGTATGGCCAAGACAACATCCAAGAAGGAGAATCTAGACTCATCAAAGAACTGAGTCACTCCTAAAAGACAAGGCAACATCAACCTTGAGAAAGGAACGCTCACAAACCACACTACACCTCACAAGGGTGGTTCAGTGCAATAAGAAACACAAAAACCCAAGCACGAACCCCAACAAGTACCTAGTAGATTATGAAGACAAGATAACTCTTCCATTATGAATAACATGAAGAGTTAAACTTCTCCAATGGCCATAAATATGATATTTCATGATTGAATTGGCCTCTACTCAAAAAGATACTTGGAACAACAATCAACAACTCTAGAAGCCACAACTTCACATCCGGACTTGGATTGAATCCATTTGAAAAGTGTCAAAAAGATATCAAGAAGGACAACAACATGAAGAAGCTAAGAGAGACCTAAGACCTACGATTGAGTCACCACTCAAAACAAAACCACCAAGGCAAAAAAAAACAACAGTCTTGGCCACCAAGACAAGCGATGGACAAAACATCCAAAACCACTCAAGAACACACATGCCCAAACAAAATATGACATGGAATGAAAGGTAATTCACACATTGAAACCATCATTAATCCTCTTTCATAATTTCATTAATGAAACATAACATAAGCACTAGTGTATAATTAAACTGAAAGATTTTCCAAGAAAGGGTTCAAGAGCACTTTCCATAAAACAAGTACATACCTTTCAATTTCTTTAAGAATACACTATGTTTACTCATCTTTTAAACCATTCAATTACAATAACAACTTTAAATCTAACAAAGACACACTAGCATTTTCTCCATGATATTATCCCTTGAACATACTACCAGAGGTTCAAGATGAACATGATAGAGTCACAACACACAATTGGGCAGCAATAAAACACATCCAAAATAGTCATCATGAAACATAATCAAAAAGCCCAAATGGGGGTATTGCCAATTCCAATAGTAAGTATCAAAAGAGCTCATTTCAACAATAAGTCAAATGTGACAACTGTCATAAAGAGAGTGATAGATAAAATTTGATGACTACTCCAAGAGAGGAAGAAACTAAAAACCAATGCTAGCCCAACAACATGAGGAGAGTACCTCTAGCCAAATAAAATAAGGCATCAAACAAATCACATTATAGGTGATGACTGAGTACAATCACACAAGAGGGATAAATCACTACACAATGCTAAGGAATACATCATCCTAGCATCATTAGAGAACACACTCACACACATTGAGCAATATCCCATTAGTAATCTCATGCATATGAAGACAAAAATAATTTCCTTAATTATTTTCCTTGCAATGCAACATTTAAATATTCATCCATCTAATACAAATTTCCATAAGCTTAAGAAGTAATCAGATTGGGGACTTAAGTCATTAACCCAAGGATATAATGCAAACCTACTCTTTGCAATGATTCACAATAAACACTCATTTTCAATGAAAGGAACCATTTTATCACCCTAAAGATAAAACATAGAATCACAAATAAGATTCATTCATCAACTTACAATTAGGAGAAAATAGGGAAACAATGCACCTTACTCCATAAGGAAAAACAAAAAGAGGCACTCAAAGCCAACACATGGACACCAATTACTAGTTCCATCCAAAAAGGGTCACACAAGAAACCAACCAAACAAGGCACAATGATCCCACCTACAAAGCCAGGAAGACTCACTTCCTTCTCCACACACTACTCTAGTCACATCTACTAGAAAAGAAAATCCATCACAAGTAGATACCAAAGCAATAAAGATCACGAGTTCTCACCAAGACACTCACACTCAACCAATGCAACAACAACTACAAGGGCAACATAAACACAGAGATCCCAATGTTTGAACTTGGCTTTGATACCAGATGTAATGCCCCGCCTGGAGATCCTTGGAAAAAAGGATGAAATACAAGCCAATAATTTTTTTTTACAAGTATGAATGCACATGACAACATCATACAGGGATCACAAAGATTGTAATGGAAGACTTCACCACAATCCTAGTAACCAACGAATCTCCAAACACCACTACCAAATTGACACACCCAAAAAAAGCCAACAATGACAATGCACATGATGAGGGCACAAGAAACAACCACTCATCAACAAAACACCAAGCTGGGGTAAAATGCAGAAACCTAAAATTTGGCTAAGCCTAAAATCCTGAAGCCCTAAAAATTGGCTAAGTCTAGATTTCTGAAGACATGAAATTTCCTAGAATCTATTACTTATCTCTAAGAGGTCTGAAACCTATCTCAAAAGATTCATCACATATATTAAAATATATCATAAGTATAAGTTGATGTAATATATGTCAACTTATACTTAAACGATAAATTTTAAACCCCAAGAGACTAAAATAGAAACACGAAAATTGGATTTCAAGAGAAACCAACAGAATTCAAAATGCAACAACATAGGGTCAAAGAACGCCTAAAATGGTATCCAAAACAACTCTCAAAAAGTTTGGATCACAAAGAAAAGTTCCCATTGATGGCACGCACAGGTTTTTTACAAAAATCGTGTGACACTTTTTACTAAGGGAGGGTGAAACTTCTCCTTAAGGCATGGAACACTCTTCCAGTGTCGTACAACATTTATTAAGAAGGCATGCGATACTTTACAAGATTGTACGACATTTCTCAAGAAGGCATGCGACACTCTTCCAGTGTCATATGAAATAGTTTGTATGGGTGTGTGATAAATTATTATGTCGCACAATGCTGACAAAATGTTGCCCATAGAAACACAAAAACACTCCCAAAAGCACAAAAGACCAAAATAGAGTGAAGAACCTCCACACTAGGGAGTACCAGATCCACAAAGGCTCGAGGAATGAACACTTGAGTGCAAGAACAACACAAAATGATGAACATCTATCCATATAAACTATATTAGCAAAGAACATACTAAAATAAACATCCCAACGAACAAAAGCAACATCGTAATGAACATAAATAAATCTCAGGAACAAAACAACCAAACTAAGTACGTGGTTCCTCCCAACCGTCGATAACATCATAAGACGATCATGGGTCCTAGCCATCCCTAGCACATAACATCCCAAGCCACCGACCAAATCATCGGTATTGTCATAATAGGGACATCACTACTAAAAACATGCAACAATATAAGCATAAGGAAATCTAACATGCTAGTAGAAAAGCATAAGATAATCTTACGGTAGATAACATCACCTTTCACATGCTAAAAAACAATAAGCAATAGATATGCTAATACAACAATTCACAACATCTAATCATATGCTAAACATCATAATAAAGGAATGCGTCAAATAAAATAACATCATCTAAACATGATATACAGGTATCCCAATGAGAGCATAAATTACAAGAAAGCATATTCCGAAACTCGAAGTACCAAATGAAGAAATCCAGCAATGGTCGCACTAGGACAAAAGATCATCTCTATACACCGATCCCTAATAGTGGTGAAGGTAGCTACACCTCTGAACCACATGGAACTTGTAGGTCCACACCCGCTGTGCTGATGGAGATAATGATCCAACCACAAACACACATAAAGCACAACAACCAAGGCTAACACTCACGCTAGACAATATGATGGCTGCAACCAGGAACCTAAAACAACGTAAGGAGTACTGGTCCTGGTCAGAAACTCAAAAGGCTACTAAGCAGGGGCTGACATCATGGAGAGTTGCTTGGCATCGAAAAGCCCAAGCTAGTATAAGCAGCTACTCTTCTCAACAGAAGGTGCACAACCTAGGGCAGTAACTCTTCACGATAGAAGGCACACAATCCAGGGCAGCTACTCTTCTCAATAGAAGGTACACAACCTAGGGCAGTAACTCTTCATGATAGAAGGTGCACAACACAGGGTAGCTACTCTTCTTAACAAAAGGTGCACAACCCACATATTTTATTATCTTGTATTTATTACCACCCAATGTTTTAATTATCACTTAATCAAGCTCCTCTCAGCCATACCCTTGGTGTCATGATCGTCGGCCTGCGAGATAGAAGCCCCCTCCATATGCTACCCTACCCTACCCATCCTCATCCTATGACAAGTGCTCGTGGGCATGCATACTCCCATCCCAACCCCAATGATCATAAATTCTGGCAATACCACGAAAGATCGAGCCTTGCAAGTCACCTGACAAATGTACGCACATGTACTCATGTGTGGCGCACCACCATCACGAAGATCACAACACAAGGATAGGAATGAGAACACAATGCAAAGAAAACACCCAACTGAAAGCAACATGGGAAGGATGGATTCTACATGAATACCAAAGCCAATAAAACCATACATCATAAAATCACTCAACTTACCTCAATCTGAGAGTATGGATTCTACACAAATCCCAATGATGCAACAAGACCAAACATCATGAACTCACTCAACCGACCTCAATTTGAGAGTATGGATTCTACATGAATCCTAGAACTCATGAAACAAAACCAAAGGTCTGAAAGAAACAATAACACCAGGTATAAAATCATTCAACCGAACACAACATCGAGAGTACAGATGCAACATGTATCCCAATGCAACATAAAAGTGCAAAAGTGGTCTGACTGATATCCAAACAGATCATCCAAGTCCATGACCCACATTGTGCCAAGAAAACCCAAGAAAACAGGGTGACACGTAGAATGAGGTAAAAACCCCAAATTCTAGGAAAATTCCAAAATTAAAACCCATTTGGCCTTTAGGTTCAAAAACCTCAAAAATTCAAAAATAAATGAAAACAGACATCGTATGCAAAAATGACCAACATAACGGTGCAAAATCCCAAACCCTCATCTCGAAAAATAGGGAAATGTTCATACCCACCCAACTAGGTAGAATTAACATACAGAAATGGAGGGGAACACTAGTTCTTAGCCTCCAAACAAATGGCTACCAAAAACAAAAGCAAAAACGGAGTAGAAATAATAAAATAGGAAAGCCCTACCTCACAGCCAAAAGGGCAAAATGAGAATCTGAACCATAAAATAAATATCTCGCAGAAGTAGCTAAAAATCATAACAATCCAAGGTTTCCCCGAGCTGGATCCAACGAGCCCAACCTCGCAACGATCCCATGCCCATAGCTCCCAAAACAAACAAAATAGTAAATCCTCATGAAGAGGATTTTGGGTTTTACTCTCCAAATTTCCAATTTGAAAGTGAGAAGTGAGGAATTAAATTCCTCTTTGGATATTTATTCACTTTTCGAGTGAATAATCAAATAGGGAAAATAACCAGCCAACCTAGTTAAACGTCGAATCAACCCAAACGAAAATAGGCTATTCCTATAAATAGGAATTCATTAATGGAAAAGCTACCAAAAATTAAAATAAATCAATTAAAAAGCTCAAAAACTCAAAAACACATAAATCTCCTTAATAACATTCGCGACAATGCGAACCTCTAAATGCAGAGACACGCTTACTAGTCTAAACACATAATGCAAATGAGTTCGGATTTAATAATCACCGAAAGGTTTAATTTAAACACTTTAATAAAGGATATGTCGACCATACCAGGATGACATTGGTAAAATATGAATGGCTGAATCACTAACTCCATGTGCCACTGCCAAGGATATAAATCCTACACACTAAACAACACGATCAAGTGCAATTGCATATAATAACATAACCAAAGAAATAATGCGTTAAATCACCTAATTTAACCATTTATTTAATTATATTAAAATAATCTATTTACATCACTCACATTCACATAAAGCATAGCAATGTAGGAATGAAGTAAGTTACCATAGCATTAAATCCAACACATAACATAATCAGAGGTATGTCCAAAAACCAGATAACCAGATATCATCATAAAACACACTATCATCTCAAAATGGCATCATCATGCACTATGATTAACTGAACAACATAGTAGTCTAATATCTATGATATGAAATCAAAGTATAACATCTGACCCTTGGGTCATCTCAAATGTAAAACATCACATAAGAATAGATATCTCTCAGATCAAAATAAAACAAGGTAAATGACCGCAACACCAAACCAAATAATCCCACATGAACAATCCATTTCTAATCATTAATGCATTTAATAAAGATTGATTACTTTGCATTAAAAAGACATTTAAAACACATAAGCAAACACAGCCATAAACATGACTAACCACTGCTATAAGAACCTAGTCCAGTGTAGCATGGTAATAGAACATAGTGCAATCTCTGCATACATCTCAAGGTAATCACGAAATAACCTCATGATTCCACATCGATCCTAGTAACCACTGGCACAAGCCTCAGTGAATCAAAAATCACATCATAATTTCAAAGAGTAGTCAAAAGCATAATCAAAGCAACTGATATAGAAACATAAATCTAAACATCTCAATGGTGTAGACTACTCAAGGTCACAATCATGATCCTATCACAAAAAAAGATCAACAAGGTTGCATCCATCAGGATGGCTTACAGAAGTCAAATGGGAGAGGCACTACATATGTGTAGAAGTTTGTGTACAACCGTGAGCTGAAAATATTAATTAAATGTGTATTTCATTTAATTAACATATGATAATGATGTATGAAGCTGACTCAAGGATTTATTAATTAAGTGTGGTATGAAGGAAAGATGTTTTCTATTTTTTAGATAAAAAGAAAAAGAGAAGACTTACAAATTACTAAGAAATAGAGCAGAGTGACATACTAATGCATGTAAGTGACCTTAAGGGTTACTGTTACTAATCACAAAGTTCTAGATCTAATTGCATGATTTGAAGGTGAAGGAGTCTGAAATACTAGATAGAGCAAGAAGTAAAAGCCTATTACACATATATTATTATGAAAGGAATAGTACTAAGGTTAATTAGATAGTGGGTTCATTGATCTAATCCTAAAGTTTTTTGGATAGTGGGTTCAGCTGCCTTCCACAACTCCTAACAGGGTTGGAATCTTCTAACAGGGACTCAAAGTCTCATAATAGGGACTCTTTGCACTAAATGCTGTAATATAATCTTAATAGGGTCCATCCTCTAACAAGGAATTTTCATATTAGTACGTCATTTTGTGGGCATCATTCCCACAAGGGTTTTACCTTTGATCAAGGGTTTCCTTAGTCAACACATCTGGTGTAATTGTTTGTGTGCATCTTTTATGGTTACTATTTACTTTGGTTAAATGGTCAAGATTGTTTAAAAAGATAAATGTTTTAAATTATCATATAACTGATTCACCCCCACTCTTAGTTATATTGGTGGACTACTGTTTCTAACAATTGGTATCAGAGCATCAGGTCCTTGAAGAAAAAGTTTAACAACTTTGGGAGATCCATGGTAAACATGTTTAGAAAGGAAAGTTCAAGATTTGATGGCACAAATTATGATAGCTAGAAGGATAAAATGAAGACTCATCTCTTGTGCATGGGTCTAGGATATTGGCTTGTAACCAAAGCATCTAAAAATATTGTAGAAGAAGACAATCTTGAAAATTGTACCGAGGAACAAAGAGAAGTATTTATGTGCAACATAAGGGAAAGAGAAGCAATATTGTCAACTCTACCTGAAAGTGAGTATAGCCAGGTAAAACAACTCAAATAATCTTATGAAATTTGGAAAACCTTAGAAGCTAATTATGAGAGTGATACACATGCAAAAAGAGTGTAAGGACCCTCCTCGTATGTACTTATCAAATATGAATCCTCTATTAAACTTATTATAGGAGATTGTATCAGAATTGAAGTAATGTGTTATGTTGTGAATGTCCTAAAAGAAACTAAGATTAGCTAATTCATTCATGTTCTAGATACTTAGGGATTTAAGAACTAGTACATCACCTTGACTATTTAAAACATTAATTTTTACTAATGATGGTATGAAGTGTTTTCACCTGATAATGAGGATGTTGATTTTGATACCACGATGATTAAGTTATATGCATTTCAGATGGTACCCTATGCTCTATTGGAGATGTTATGATGTTTAGGTATATGCATGCCTAACAATGATTGTACTAGTGCTTAATCTGAATTAAGGAATAAGTTATTTTATATTGATTATGTGTTTACTAATGATTAAATGTGAGTAGAAAAGAATTAAATAGTAAATTATATGAAAGATTCATGTTTTGATTTGTGTAACCATCCAAATAAGTTTTGAATATTTATGTATGTGACTTTTCTTGAGCTACTGATGTGTGCAATGAGTGTACAAGATATTTATTAATTGGGGAATCTAACTGAGAAATGAAATTGAATCCTATGTACAAATTGTGGAATCTAGGTTAAATCTGATGAGGGATGTTAACCTCATTGTTCATATTTTATTTGTGTTGTGGTTTGAATGAATGTATCATTCTGTAGTCAATAAATGTTATGCTTTGTAACGGTGTTTTTATAGTATTGCTTGACACTTATGAATTGTATATGCATTTCGACATGATAGTTATTAGTAATTGTGTAACCTAAAGATCTAAGTTAGACTAGCTTAGTGACCTTTTTTCTAATTAGTAAGTAATTGAGGTTAATTCCCCTAATTAGGATTGGCATGTAATCTACTTTTTGAAGGATGTTAGTAGGTCCTAAATTATTCCTAGCTTTTGTTAGGTCTCCAATTAATCCTAAAGGTTTTAAAACATGAAATTTAAGTGCCCAAGGGGTATGGGTATGGGTTAGGGGCATTTTCCACCCCTTAGCCCCTTTTGTTGACTTTTATGGTCCCCCAAATATCCCATTTTTCCTTTGTTGCTAAAATTGAAATTCCATCATGAGTTTGACAAGATAAACTCTACCCTGAAGTTTTCTTTAGTGGTGAGGTTGAGTTAGAAGTTTTTAGAAACCTGAGTCAAGTGGGGGAGTTATTGCAAGTTGCAACTGGTTGAGTTTGGATCTTATTTTAGTGGAATTTTTGAGAGGTTTAGGGTTGTTACCGAATCTCTACTTTTAGAGAGAAGTCTTGGAAGATTGAAGGAAGGAAGGAAAAGCTCTTCTCAAAATTGTTCATTTTACCATAACCTCTTTGTGAAGGTAGGAGTTCTTCATCTCCTTTGTTCATGTTGCTCATGTTGTTTCATGCTTGGTTCATGCTTATGTTATTTTGTTGTTTATTGGTATGTTTGTATGTATGTTGGGTACGCTTGGGAAGGATTAAAACCATGTTTTCTTGAATGATTTTCATCCATGTTTTGCTTGAATTTTGAAGCTTTCTTGCATGGGTTTTTTGGCATTACTCACCCTTGAATAGGGCAGAAGTGGCCAATTTTGGGAAAGGTATTCAAGACTCCAATAGTGTAGAGTCTCTTCTCAAGAAAAGAAGAGGGAGAGAGGGTAGGGTGTTATGGACCCCTACCTGTTAGCACAAACCACATATGAGTTTTGGCATGTAAGAATGGAAGAACAAAAGTTCTTGAGTTATGGCCCCGATTGGGCACCTATTTTGGTGTTGTGTCTGACATCTCTTGTTGGAAAAATCCACCTTTCCCTAGTTTTGATTCAATGCTGAATCTCGATGTGAAAACCTAGTATGGATATGAATGTCTAATTTAGTTTCTTGTTATGTTGTTTTGTCACCTAGTCAGTTTTCATTCCCTCCACGACCTCAGTGATGTATTATAGATAATGAAATGGGTCTCTTGTTAAGGACCATGAAGGAAATTTAATTTGATTGTTGTAATTTTGAGATTGGAATCCCATGTAAATTGTATTTAAAAAATTTGTTTTAATGGCAATGAGGCCGAGTTTTCTTCCTGGTTCTTTCCCAACGGAGCCTTTGAATCAGGTTGTCAATAAAATAGTGATTGAGTAATATCGCTTCTCATGAGATTTTCATATTCTTCGGTTATATGAGTGTATATAAAAAATAAGTTGCAATGATGATGTTCAATTAGGAAAAATTCAATTTTCAATGTTGAGACGAAAATTATGTTATGATTGTAGATTCATTTTCATGATTATTGAAAACAAAAACCAATCTTGCATTGTTGTTAAAATGGATCATTCAAATTCTTGGTTTATTTAGATTGTAACAAGTCCTATTAGATTAATTTAAAAAAAAAAATCCCCCTTGGCAATTTCTATCATTAGCAATTCTAACACTAAGAAAATTTTTTTTTGTCCCCAAAGAGTAAAAAGTCTTTGTTTTTTGTATGGCAAATGTTTTAACCTTTTTGGATGCAACAGAGCATATTCCTTCTAGGATTCTTTTGAAAATTCCTTGTTAAATTCAATTAATATCTAATAAATTATAAACAAATAAATAATTGCATATAACTAAATATCTATCCTAAGTCTACCCTAAAATCCCCAACTATAAAACTTTTTAACATTAATCTTCACCTACCTTTTCTTTACTCTTTCCCTCTGGCCTAAGTCATTATGTCTCTTACATTCTTCTAGGCAAATTGCAAAAGAAAAAGGGCTGTCATAAGTGGCAAGTACCTGGTCAACCTGACCATGTCATTTCTTGCAATCAGCTACATGTGGAATTTGGGGTGGGGGGCAGATTTTTATGGTGGTAGTTTGTGTTAATAGTTTGAAAATTCTTATTCTCCATCTGCCTTGGGTCAGCGAATGTTGTTTCATAGGTTTGTGTGGGGAAATTTGGAGAAGTGCCATATGCAAGTGGCTTTAGGCCATATTTCATAAAGTTGTTTTTAATCTAAAAAATGTGCCCACTTACCTTTGTTTGCAGCGCCTAGCCAGCTCGTGCAGTGCACTTGCTCTTATGGGATAGCACTTAGGAGATGGGACATGGATTGGTGGAAGGTTGATGTAAGTTTTCACCAAAGTCAATGCAATTTAATTTATTAATAAAGACGCCATCCTTCTCCCTTGAAATCTACGCTTGAGAATGCACTTGGGTCAGTTTGGTCCCCACGTGGGTGGGAGAGGAATGCAGGTATTTTATTTTTGAAAAGTTTGTTTTGCTTGGAATGTGACGTGGGTAGTTGGAGGGCGGGATTAAATCAAATGTAAGTGGGGTATTGTTAGGTTAGTTCTAGGTTTTAGTTGTAGGTTAGTTTATTGAATTAAAGTTACAAAGTTAGTTTAGTTTTATTTTTTTAGCATTAGTATTAGCATGTTGTAGTTAGTTCCTATTAAATTAGTTTTAACTTAAACATTAGTATTGTTTATTATTATTTTTATAGTTGTGTATGGATAGTAAATTTAAAAGGGTAGTTTAATTATTAATTATTTATAATTATCTTTTCTTTTTTAATAAAAATTGTTATGTTTTAAAGTTTTATTTGTAGGATAGATTGAAGATTTGAATGTAAATTATTTTAAAATAGAGCTGAAATTTGTTTATGTAATTATATTAAAGCTTAGAGTTAGATAATTAAAATTGTTATGTCATTCAAGTTTTTAAGTTAAGGTTAGTAGGTAGTGAAATGTTAACAATTCTTGTCGAATTATTTTTATAAGTAAATCAAAGTGATAGGGTGTCAGATCTTTTAATTAATTGAAAAATTGGATTGTTCAAATTAAATTAATCGTTTGTATAACAAATGCTCAAATTTAACGACCCATTCATACTTTTTGTTATTAAACATGAATGGAATATCAAAGTCCTTGATTGTAGAACCTGTTTGATGTCCTCATTGTATCTTTGTTCTAACTGAATTAAACTATTCAATTTTAGTGAAATTATTAATTAATTATTTTTTATTTTTTTTTGGGCATGAAAAAGGGTTAGATTACAAAATTTGTATTCCACATTCCAAGATGCTAATATGATGGAAGATGAATCTATAAGAAGCCATATTGGTAAAATATCTGAGATTATTGTAGGAATCACATCTCATGGTGGAAATAATTTGATGATGAAGTAATATGGAAGATCTTGAAAAGCCTAACACCACCTTTCAAGATAATAACACAGCTGATTCAGGTAATGATACCCTGTACTACTAATTTCACCAAAGAAACATTGCTTGCTAGATTGGAAGCTAAAGAATTTGATCTAAAACAATATAAAGAATTAACAAAAGTTGAGACAACATTTAGTGCATTTAATATTAAACCTGGTCTAGCAAGGAATACAAAAGCTCAAGGAGACATTGCTAGCAGCGACAAGTCTATTGAGGAATAGATCCACGAAGGAGTGGCTCTTCTTGTGGAAAGAGAAAAGGATGGTAAGAATATCTTTAAATGTTGGACATGTAATGAATTTTATCATTATACATCTAAGTGTCCTAAAAGAGAAAAAATGTATAAGGGAAGATTCAAATCTAGAAGACCTAGAAATTGCTTATATGCTAATGAAGAAGAAGAAGATGAATTAGGATTCATAGCTATAAAGGAGGATGATCTTGATAGAGAAATCAAAGAAGAAAGTGCACTGATCTCACAAGTTGAAAAGAGAGATTGAATTGTTGATAGTGGTTGTTCACATCACATGATTGGTGATATGAGAAATTTTGTCAAATTCAGAAGCCATGATGGAGGAATTGTCAGAGTAGGGAACAATGTAGCCTGTCACATTATAGGAATTTGATCTATCACACTTGATAGTAAAAGAAAAATACTAATGATGTTTATTTTGTTGATGAACTAAAACATAACTTTTTTAGTGTTGGACAACTTATGGACAAATTACCAATTATAGTTTGGTAATGACACATGCATCATCAAGGATAATGAAGGAAAATTTCTTGGTACTAGCACAAGAACCAGAGGTAATTTATTTCAGTTAAACACCACTAAAATTGCATATTTAGTAGCTAAAGTTGATGATAGTTGGTTATGGCATATAAGATTTTTTCACATAAAAATTGATAACATTGTGAAAGCTAGTAATACACTTGCTATGAGAGATTTACCTAAGATCACTAAGCTAATTGACATTATTTGTAGGGAATGTATCTTGGCTAAATAGAAGAAAGTTTTATTTTCTAGCAAGAAATTTGGTACTATGCAAAAATTAGAATTGGTTCATACAGATTTGAGTGGTCTTGTAAGAACAAGAGGATTCTATGGAGAAAGGTATTTTATGATCTTTGTTGATGATTTTACTAGAATGATGTGGGTAGCTTTTCTTAAACAAAAATAAGAGGCATTTGAGAAATTTAGGATATTCAAGAAAAGAATAGAGAATGAATCTAGAGTTAAAATAAAGAGCTTAATATCTGACAGAGGAGGATAATTCACTTCAAGAGAATTCAATATCTACTGTGAAGAGGATCGAATCAAGAGATATCTATCTTCACCCCATACACCCACTTCACCCCATACACCTAAGTAGAATGAGATTGTTGAAAGAAGAAATACATCAATTATTGAAACAACAAGAGCTATGTTATTCAAAAATGATGTAACAAAGGCTTTCTAGAGAGAAGAAGTCAATATAGTAGTATACACTCTAAATAGAGTACATATTAGAAAAGGTATGGAGAAAACACCTTATAAGTTATGGTTTAGATACTCATCATCAGTCAAATATTTTAGAAAATATAGAATTAAATGCTACATCAAAAGAGATGATGATATTGGTAAGTTTGATCCAAGGAGTAATGAAGGTATGTTTCTTGGCTATTCATTAAAAAGTAAGGCTTATACATGTTTCAACTATAGAACAAAAACTATAGTAGAGTGTGCAAATGTGAGAATAGATGAAAAGTTTAGCACTAACGAAAAGATGATGGATTATAACTCTAATGGAGATGATTATTTTGAGATGACCAACAGATGTAATGAATTATTTCTCAAGACTAATAATGACTTATAGAATAATGTGCAAACTAAAGAAGTAAGAGAAGAATAGAGCACAATACCTAGAATAAGAATTGAAGTAGAAACTCCTACCCCAAATAAGAATGTGATAAGAAATCATCCTACTAATCAAATAATAGGAAGTAAAGAAAAATGAGTAATGACAAGAAGCAGAATCAATGAAGAACTATGCCTATTATCTCAAGTAGAACCAAAAAGTGCAGATGAAGCAATCAATGATAATCATTGGATGAAAGCAATGGAAGAAGAACTTCATCAGATAATAAAAAATGACACATGAGAATTGGTTCCTAGATTCAAGGACAAAAATGTGATCGGTACAAAATGGGTATTCATAAATAAAATGAATGAACAAGGAGAAGTAATAAGAAACAAAGCAAGACTGGTATGCAAAGGCTACTCTCAACAAGAAGGAATTGACTATGAGGAAACATATGCACTTGTAGCAAGAATGGAAGTAGTAAGAATGTTCTTGGTATATGCAATAAATAAAAATTTCAAGGTATATAAGATGGACGTTAAATTAGCATTCTTGAATGGAGAACTTGAAGAAGAAGTTTACATTGAGCAATCAAAAGGTTTTCCTTTGATAGAAGAGAAGGATATGGTTTGTAGATTAAAGAAAGCCTCGTATGGATTGAAGCAAGCACCTAGAACTTGGTAGGCAATGTTAGATAAATACTTAACAAAGCTTGGATTTGCTAAAGGAACAATAGATAGTAACTTGTACTTGAAAGAGATAGAAAAAGGCTTGTTGATAATCATTGTATTTGTTGATGATATCAATTTTGGAGGAAATGATGAAGCTAGTAACAAATTCTTAGAAGATATGAAGAAGAATTTGAGATGAGCATGATAGGAGAAATGAAATTTTTCCTAGTATTATAAATTGTTCAAAAAAAAGAAGGAATCTTTATTTCTCAGAAAAAATATTTGAAAGATTTGCTGAAAAGATTTGGACTAGAAAATTGTAAACCTGTTGGAACTCCTATGGTAACTAGTCACAAGTTATCAAGCAAGGATGAGACACCTACTATTGAACAAAAGAAGAATAGATCTATGATTGGAGGATTGTAGTGTCTAACTCATAGTAGACCTGATATAACAAATGTGGTTGGGATTGTGGCAAGATTTCAGGTTGATCCTAAAGAATATCACTATGCAACAGTAAAAAATATATTTAGATATTTGAAAGAGACATTTGGTTATGGCATTTGGTATGACAGAAGTAATGATTTTACTCTTTGCACTTATCCTGATGTTGATTGGGCTAGAGATATAGATGATAGAAAAATTACTAGTGGAGGAGCATTCTTTCTTGGTGGAAGATTGATTTCTTGGCTAAGTAAGAAAGAAGATTGCACCTCATAAAGCACTACAGAGGTAGAATATGTTGCAGTAGTGAACAACTGTAATCAAGTCATATGGATGAAGCAGATGATGAAGGATATTAGAATTACATTCAAAGAACCTATTATCATTTATTGTGATAACACACATATAGTTAACATGCCTAAGAATCCTATTTTGCATTCTAAGACTAAGCACATTGCTATAAAGTATCATGCATTGAAAGAGAAAGGTGTAGAGAAAGAAATAAGACTGGAGTACATTAACACCAAGGAACAAATTATAGACATTTTCATAAAGACCTTACTAAAGGATATGTTTGAGTACCTAAGAGGTATGCTTGGGGTTATGCCCCTATCTATTTTAGAATAAAAGATGCAAAAGTGCACTAGTCCAGGGAACATAGCACCATTAATAGACTAGACTAAATGCTGATGCTTCCTCAATGGGGGAGTATTTGTAATGAACAGAGTCAACAAAGGACTCTTAGTAATTGGTAATTGGCATACAATAGTGTCTTTAGATACTTGAGTAATTTATGGATTTATATACAAAGTTGTAAAGCAACACACCAACTTGTGGTCATGCTAATAAATTATTGGATGTTTAAGAAAATTGATTCATTTATGTACTATCTTTGACATTGATGTCAATGGGGGAGAAGTATGGCATGAAAAAATTGTACTATGGGGGAGAAGTATTACAATAAAGGATTTGTATGAAGCAAGATTAGCAAGATTTTATTGATGAAGAGGATTTGAAAAGACTTGTTGGTACTCTTGGAACTAGATGTTTTTCATCTATGTTGCCATCAATGCCAAAGGCGGAGATTATTAGCATGAATGCTAATGTTATGGGGGAGCATTGCAGACATTGTTATGATGTATTTATAATTGTGTTTGTCATTGATGACAATATAGTAATAAGTCTTTAAAACGCCGACAGAGTAGCAAACTGTGATTTCTATATTGAGAACATTATATTACTTATCTAATGATGTATAGTTACCAGTGCATACTACATTGTGTATTTGTTACATGGGTAACTGTGCAAAACCTAAATCAATAGTATATGGAAGATATGATTGATCTACAAAGAACTATATAAAAATAGAGTATCAAGAAAGTAGTTCCTATTGCATGATTGGTACAACTCGTTACAATTGTAGTAAAGGGTTGCACAGTGAACTGAAGATATTTTACTGACCATTGATGACATTAGAGAGTACACATATATGGAAGTCACGTGTGTGAAATTTTGTGTATAACTATGAGCTAACAACATTAATTAAATGTGTTTTTAATTTAATTAATCTATGATAATGAAGTATAAAGATGACTCAAGGATAATTAAGTTTGGTATAAAGGAAAGATGTTTTCTATGTTTTAGATTAAAAGAAAAAGAGAAGACTTGTAAATTACTAAGAAGCAAAGTAGAGTGATATACTAATGCATGTAAGTGACCTTAAGGGTTATTGTTACTAATCACAAAGTTCTAGATTTGATTGCTTGATCTGAATTTGAAGGAGTCTGACATACTAGATAGAGGAAGAAGTAAAAGCCTATTACACATCTATTATTCTAAAGGGAATAGTACCAAGGTCAATTGGACATTAGGTTTATTGATGTGATCTTTAAGCTATTTAAACAGTAGGTTTAGCTACCTTCCACAACTCCTAATAGGGTTTGAATGTTCTAACAAGGATTCAAAGTCTCCTAATAGGGGCTCTTTGTACTAAATGTTGTAATAGACTCCTAATAGGGTCCATCCTTTAACAAGTAATTGTTATATTAGTACATCATTTTGTGGGCATCATTCATATTGAGGTTTTCCCTCTGATCAAGGGTTTCCCTAGTCAAGACATCTAGTATAATTGTTTATGTGCATCTCTTTATGGTTCATGTTTACTTTGGTTGAATGGTCAAGATTGTTTAAAAGGATAAATATTTTAAATTATCATATAACTAATTTACCCCCCCTCTTAGTTATATTGGTGGACTATTGTTTCTAATAGAAACATGTAGTCAAAATCATCAATAGACTCATGAGTAGCTTTGATAGGAACAACATTTTTAATAGGAGCACTTGAACTTTGAGCACAATTTTGAAGTGGATATGGAGAAGTAGAACATGAAGGGATGCTTTGATCTTGATAATTAGCTTTGGATAGCATAGGAAGAGAAATTTTATCATAATTTTCAATAGTGATAATGGAAGACATATCTTCATCATACCTATGGGATGGAAAAGACATAGGATATAGAGGGGTGAAATTTTGAAGGAGATGAAAGGGTGCTTTATCTTGATCTTTCTTGAAATTTATAGCTTTTTAATTTTGAGAGTCCTCTTGACATAGAGCCACTTCTAAGGACAAGGGAGAATGAAGAGTGAATGGAGTAGTGCTTGGAATTTTAGGCTTAGTATCATGGAAAAGGTTTGTAGCTAAGTGAAGGTTAGCTTGAGTTTCTTTTAGAGGTAGCCCTTGAGGATAGGCATAGTGTACATGAAAAGCATTAGGTTCTTTATTTGATAGAGTCATGTTGGAAATATTTAAAGTGTTGGGAGGTACATGTGTGTTGGAAGGAGTGGAGGTATCAAGGAAACCTATTAGGATTAAACCATAGACATAAATAACAATTACATGAAAATATAACCAATAATAGAAAATAATAGATCACACAGAAAAGAACACAAGGCACCAAGATTTAATGTGGTTCACCCAATCCTTGGGCTACATCCACCACATAGAAAGTCCAATATTTTTATGATCTAGTGATTACAAGTTGATTACAATCCATAATCCCTTTCAGCTCAATACCGTCGCAAGAACCAATTTTGTATCACACGTTATGAAACAATCCCTAACCCTAACCACTTTTATACAAGTATTTAAACCACTTTAGGGTTATAATTAATAATTACATGTTGGCCCAAAATCTCAATAAAATAAGGCCCAATTTTTTTTTTACCCCAAAGAATTTATGAAGTATGTATAGTACTTTCCTGATTAGTCACCACAATCTAACAATCTCCCACTTGGGGACTAATCAGGCTCCACACTAAACAACAATCTCCCACTTGGAGATTGATCTTTTAGCAATACTGCTACCACATGAGGCTCCCACTGGATCAAACCACCTTGGACTTTACTGTTCTATTATTCATATTCAATCTAGAAGACCAACCAAAGCTAAAGAGGAGTTTAGCTTCTCCCTTGTTACTACCTTTGTCAACATATCTATTAGATTATCATTGGTATGTATCTTCTCTAGCTTTAACTATCCATCCTCGAAAATTGACCAAATGAAATGCTACTGCAACTGTATGTGTTTGGTCTTTGAATGCAGAGCTGAATTTTTTACAAGATGAATGACACTCTGACTATCTATGAACAAATAATTATCCTTCTAAGGATGTCCCAATTCTTGTAAGAATAATTAAAGCCATATCATCTCCTTGGCTACCTTTGTAGAAGCTACATACTCTACCTCTATAGTGGATAAAGCATTAACCTTTTGTAACCTAGAAACCTAGCTCATGGATGCTCCACCAATAATAAAGATGTATCCTATAGTACTCTACCTGGTATCAATAGCCCCTTCCAAATTTGAGTCAACATAGCCTTGTAAATTAGTAGTAGAGCCTCCAAAGTGTAAACACTTATGGGATGTTCCTTAGATATTTGAGAATCTATTTGACTACATTTCAATGCTCAATTCTTGGATGACTCATATACCTGCTAACAACTCCCACTGCATGTGCAATATGTAGCCTAGTACATACCATATCATACATCAAGCTTCCTACATGTGAAGCATAGGGTACCTTGGACATCTTATCCTCCTCTTCTTGTGTCTTGGGACACATCTCCTTAGTCAATTTCAAATGACCAGGTAAATGTGTGCTGACAGCTTTAGCATTCTCCATAGAGAAATGTTGCAACACTTTCTCAACATAATCAGCCTGAGATAGCGTCAATGTTCTATTTTTTCTATCTTTGCAAATTTCCATACCAAGAATTTGTTTTTCTGCTGCCAAATCCTTCATAGAAAATGCATGTGCTAATTGGCATTTTAGCCCCTTAATGTGATCCATGTTAGACCCAGCTACAAGCATATCATTAACATATAAACATAAAATAATGTAGCTATCATCATCTAATCTCTTAAAATAAATACAATGATCTGAATGACACCTACTATAACCATGCTCATGCATAAAACTATCAAATTTTAGATACCACTACCGAGGTGCTTGCTTCAAGCCATATAAACTTTTCTTCAATTTGCACACTAAATTCTCCTTACATTTGACTGCAAATCCCTATGGCTGAGCCATATATATCTCTTCATCCAAATCACTATGAAGGAAGGCTATTTTAACATCCAATTGCTCTAAATGTAAATCTTCAATAGCCACTAAACTTAAAACAGTATAGATAGAAGTCATTTTAACAATAAGAGAAAATATCTCATCAAAATCAATTCCCTTCTTCTATGCAAATCCTTTTACAACTAACCTAAATTTAAATCTTTTCTTACCTCCATCCTCTTCTTTTAACTTGTAAACCCACTTATTCTATAAATCCTTTTTACCTATAAGTATCTTGCACAAATCCCATGTCTTATTCTTCAGCAAAGAGTCTATTTCATCTTTCATTGTAGACTCCCACTGAATCTTAGTATCTACCAGCATAGCTTCATCATAACTTTCAGGTTCACCAGCATTAGTAAGTAAAATAGAATACAAAGAGGGAGAAAATCTTTGTGGAGGTCTAATTTTCCTTTTTGACCATCTAACATTCACTGGTGTGTGTGGTATTTATTGTTGTGGTTGTTGCACATCATGAGGAATGGCTGGAACATCAACTTTTGGAGTATCATCCAACACTAAATAATCATCTTCTTTCTTCTGATGTTGCTACAATAGATCTTTGTACAACACTTTCTCATTGAATATGACATCCTTGCTTCTTAAAATTTTATTATTTTCAAAATCCCAAAGCCTATAACCAAACTCATTAATGCCATATCCAAAAAATACACATTTCTTTGACTTAGCTTCTAGCTTGGTTCTATTTTCAGAATCTATGTGAGCAAATGCTTCACAGTCGAAGGTTTTGAGAAAAGAATAACTCACCCTCTTACTAGTCCATGCCTCCTCTAGAATACCACAACCCAAAGGAGTAGAGTGACCTCTATTAATCAAATATAAAGTACTATTAATAGCCTCCACCCACATGTGTAAGGGAAACCTAGCATGCAACCTCATGCTCCTTGCACGTTCCATTATAGTCCTATTCATGAATTTAGCCCCTCTATTTTCCTATGGAGTCCTTGGAATAGTTTTCTATCTATGAATACCATTAGTGGAGCAATAATCTTCAAATTTATGAATACAATAATCACTACCATTATTAGATCTGAGACATTTTAATTGTTTACTAGTCTCATTTTCAACCAAGCATTTCCATTTCTTAAAAGTTTGAAATATATCAGATTTCTATCTAAGGAAATAAACCCATACTTTTCTAGTTGCATAATCAATAAATGTAACATAGTAATGAGAGCCACCAAGGGAAGATACCTGAGCTAGTCCCCATACATCAGTATGCACAAGCTCTAATTTATCCCTTTTATTTTCCTTCCCAATCTTTGCAAAACTCACTCTCTTTTGTTTTTCATACACACAACTTTCACAAAAATCCATGTTAACACATTTTAGACTTGGTAAAACTTTCTTTGAATGAAGTACTTTCATACCTTTCTCACTCATGTGCCCAAGTCTATTGTGCCATAGTGCTATATCAGAATCTACAACATCTATTTGTTCTCCCTGCTCAACTGCAACAATTGTTCCTGAGCATTCATTTTTCTTTGAAACAATTAAAGTAGAAGGAAGAATATGACCTATACAAAGATATAAGGTGCCTACTTTCACACCTTTTACTACTACAAGGGAACCTTTTGAAACCTTCCAATTTTTATCATTAAAAGTAACTACACAACCCTCATCACCAAGTTGCTCTATTGAAATTAAATTCCTACTCAGCCTTGGAACATGTCTTACCTCATGTGGTAGCCAATGATTCCCATTCTACAACTTAATCTTAATTTTTTCCTTTCCAACAATCTGATAGGGCTCATTATCCCCCAAATAAACAAGCCCAAAATCCCTTTGGACATAATCAATGAAATAACCTCTATGAGGTGTAGCATTAAATGAAGCACATCTAAAACCCATGAATCATCAACACTTTCTAAAGATAGAAGCAAAGCATCCTCTTCAGATTTGTTACTTACCACATTTTTCTCCTTGACTCTATCTAATTTCTCTCCTTCATTTTTCTTTCGATTCCAACAATCTTTCTTTTTGTGCCCTAGTTTCCCATAGTACCAGTAGTCATTCAATCCTCTCAATTGAGACCTCCTCCCCTTTGACTTTCCTCTTGATTTCCCAAGATTTCTAGAATTACTTCCTCTCTTAGTCATTCTTCCCCTGCTTTGTGCATTCAAAGCACTTCCTGATGTAGATCCACTTGAGGTTTTACTACGAGTTTCTTCACTCAAAATAACACCAATCACATCATCATATTTTAGGGTACTAGATCCAGGAACATAATTACTCAGAGATTACCAAGCCATTCCAGCTTTCAGACAAAGAACACAAAATCAAGAGAGCCCTAATTTCTTCTTCAAAATTGATACCCACAGAAGATAACTAACTAGTATTAGTATTAAACTCATTTAAATGATCTGTAACAGATCCACCTTCTACCATTTTCATATTAAATAAATGTTTCATGAGAAATACCTTGTTTGAAGCGAACAAATTTTCATATAGTGTCGTTAAGGTTTTCATCAATTCTTTTGTCATCTTTGCTTTTGTAATATTAAATGCCATCAATGGTGCTAGAAATAATCAAATGTTTCCAAGTGCCTTTCTTTCTAAAAGATCCCATTCATCATTTGACATAGATCCTTGATTCTTGGCTTTTCCTTCCAACAGCTTCCATAAATTCTTCTAATACAGATAGTCTTCCATTTGCATCTTCCATAATTGGAACTTCTGTCCATTAAACCTATCAATCCTCAGCTTACACTCATCTAGCATTGCTCCCACTCAACCATGAAACTCCCACTCAGCCATGAAACTTTCTTGCAGAGGATAACTTAAAAACAACTAGGCTTTGATACCACTTGTTAGAATTAAACCATGGACATAAATAATAATTACATGCAAATATAACCAATAACAAAAAATAATAGATCACATAGAAAAGAAAACAAGGCACCGAGATTTAATGTGGTTCACCCAATCCCTAGGCTACATCCACCAAACATCGAGTCCAATATTTTTATGATCCAGTGATCACAACCTGATTATAATCCATAATCCCTTATAGCTCAATACTGCCACAAGAACCAATTTTGCATCACACCTTATGAAATAATCCCTAACCCTAAGCCCTTTTATACAAGTATTTTAATTTCTTTAGGGTTATAATTAATAATTACATGTCGATCCAAAATCATGATAAAATAGGGCCCAATTTTTTTTTTTTAGGGCGATGCCTTGAACCCCAAAGAATTTATGAAGTATGTATAGTACTTTCCTGATCAGTCACCACAATCCAACAAAACCATCACTACACATAGGTTCATTAATATTATCTTTCTCAAAAAAAGTATCCTCATTACATGAGTCATTAGAGGTATCAATAATGCGATATCAATAAGATCTTGGATTTTATGTTTTAGCTCAATACAATATGAAGTATTATGCTCATTATGTTAATGATAATCATGATAGATATCCAAGAATGGGTTTCCATATGAGCTAGACTTAGTTAACATGATGATTTTGGTGCCAAGAAGTGTTTTCAAAAGTGTCATCATAAGAATCTTCTAAGGGAGAAAAAGTTCTATCAAAATTATGTCTAGAGTCCTTTTGTTGTTTCTCAAGTGAATGGTATGCGTCCATTTGTTCATCATTGTCTTGGTCAAAGATAGGCCCATTATGATAGCTTGGAATAGGCTCAAAGGAGGTATCACTTTCTTTCTCTCTAAGGAGATCTTTAGATCTAGAAGATGAAGACATTTGATGTCTTGGAGTAGAATATGTAAACCTTAAAGAAGATGAACCTGTTAGGAAAAACCATGGACATAAATAAAAACTACATGCAAATATAACCAATAATAGAAAATAATAGAACACACAGAAATGAACACAAGGCACCAAGATTTAACATGGTTCACCCAATCCCTGGGCTACGTCCACCAAACAGCTAGTCCGATCTTATTACAATCCAGTGATTACAACCTGATTACAATCCGTAATCCCTTACAGCTCAATACCGCCGCAAGAACCAATTTCGTATCACCACATATAAAAAATACCCAACCCTAAGCCCTTTTTATACAAGTATTAAACCGATTTAGGGTTATAACATGTCGGCCATATGTCGGCCATAATATGTCGGCTACCATGTCGGCTACTTTCAAAAAAAAAAATTTTGGGGCGATGCCCCGAACCCCACTATTTATGAAGTATGTACAGTACTTTCCTGATCAGTCACCAAAATCTAACAATCTCCCACTTGGGGACTAATTAGGATCCACACTAAACAACAATCTCCCACTTGGAGACTGATCCTGTAGCAATACAACTACCACATGGGGCTTCCACTGGATCAAACCATCCTGGACTCTACTGTTCTTTTATTCATGTTCAGTCTAAAAGACCAACCGAAGCTTAAGAGGAGTTCAGCTTCTCCCTTGTTACAACCTTTGTCAACATATCTGCTGGATTGTCATTGGTATGTATCTTCTCTAGCTTTAACTGTCCATCCTCAAAAACTGACCGAATGAAATGGTACCGCAACTGTATGTGTTTGGTCTTAGAATGCAAAGCTGAATTCTTAGCAAGATGAATGGCACTCTGACTATCTGTGAACAAATAATTATCTTTCTGAGGATGTCCCAATTCTTCCAAGAAGAACTAAAGCCATATCATCTCCTTGGCTACCTCTGTAGCAGCAACATACTCTGCCTTTGTAGTGGAGAGAGCATTAATCTTCTGTAACCTAGAAACCCAGCTCACGGCTACCCCACCAATAGTAAAGACATAACCTGTAGTACTCTACCTGGTATCAATATCCCCAGCCAAATCTGAGTCAACATAGCCCTGTAAATCAGTAGTAGAGCCCCCAAAGTGTAAACACTTATTGGATGTTCCTCTCAAATATCTGAGAATCCACTTGACAGCATTCCAATGCTCAAATCCTGGATGACTCATATACCTGCTAACAACTCCCACTGCATGTGCAATATCTAGCCTAGTGCATACCATAGCATACATCAAACTTCCTACAGCTGAAGCATAGGGTACCTTGGACATCTTATCCTCCTCTTCCTGTGTCTTGGGACACATCTCCTTAGTCAATTTCAAATGACCAGGTAAAGGTGTGCTGACAGCTTTAGCATTCTCCATAGAGAAACGTTACAACACCTTCTCAACATAATCAGCTTGAGATAGCGTCAATGTTCTGTTCTTCCTATCTCTGCAAATCTTCATACCAAGGATTTGTTTTGCTGCCCCCAAATCCTTCATGGAAAATGCATGTGCTAACTGGCATTTTAGCCCCTTAATATGATGCATGTTAGACCCATCTATAAGCATATCATCAACATATAGACATAAAATAATGTAGCTATCATCATCCAACCTCTTAAAATAAACACAGTAATCTGAATGACACCTGTTATATCCATGCACATGCATAAAACTGTCAAATTTTAGATACCATTGCCGAGGTGCTTGCTTCAGGCCATATAAACTTTTCTTCAATTTGCACACTAAGTTCTCCTTACCTTTGACCTCAAAACCCTGTGGCTGAGCCATATATATTTCTTCATCAAAATCACCATGAAGAAAGGCTATTTTAACATCCATCTGCTCTAAATGCAAATCTTCAGTAGCCACAAGACTTAAAACAATACGAATAGAAGTCATTTTAACAACAGGAGAAAATATCTCATCAAAATCAATTCCCTTTTGCTGTGCAAATCCTTTTACAACTAACCTGGCCTTAAATCTTTTCTTACCTCCTTCCTCTTCTTTCAACTTGTAAACCCATTTATTCTGTAAAGCCTTTTTACTTGCAGACAACTTGCACAAATCCCATGTCTTATTTTTCAGCAAAGAGTCCATTTCATCTTTCATTGCAGACTCCCACTGAATCTTAGTATCCACCTGCACAGCTTCATCATAACTTTTAGGTTCACCAGCATCAGTAAGTAAAATAGAATACAAAGAGGGAGAAAACCTTTGTGGAGGTCTAATTGGCCTTTTTGACCATCTAACATTCACTGGTGTGTGTGGTATTTGTTGTTGTAGTTGTTGCACATCATGAGGAATGGCTGGAACATCAACTTTTGGAGTATCATCCAGCACTACATAATCATCTTCTTTCTTCTCATGTTGCTGCAACAGATCTTTGTACAACACTTTCTCATTGAATATGACATCCCGACTTCTAATAATTTTAAGATTTTAAAAATCCCAAAGCCTATAACCAAATTCATTAATGCCATATCCAACAAAGACACTTTTCTTTGATTTAGCTTCTAGCTTGGTTCTATTTTCAGAGTCTATATGAGCAAAAGCTTCACAACCGAAGGTCTTGAGAAAAGAATAACTCACCTTCTTACCAGTCCATGCTTCCTCTGGAATACCACAGCCCAAAGGAGTAGAGGGACCTCTATTAATCAAATATACTGTAGTATTGACAGCCTTCGCCCACATGTGTAAGGGCAACCCAGCATGCAACCTCATGCTCCTTGCGCGCTCCATTATAGTCCTGTTCATGCGTTCAGCCACTCCATTTTCCTGTGGAGTCCTTGGAACAGTTTTTTGTCTACGAATACCATTAGTGGAGCAATAATCTTCAAATTCATGACTACAATACTCACCACCATTATCAGATCTGAGACATTTTAATTTCTTACCAGTCTCATTTTCAACCAAGCATTTCCATTTCTTAAAAGTTTGAAATACATCAGATTTCTGTCTAAGGAAATAAACCCATACTTTTCTAGTTGCATCATCAATAAATATAACATAATAATGAGAGCCACCAAGGGAAGATACTTGAGCCGGTCCCCATACATCTGTATGCACAAGCTCTAATTTCTCCTTTTTGTTTTCCTTCCCTATCTTTACAAAACTCACTCTCTTTTGTTTTCCATACACACAACTTTCACAGAAATCCATATTCACACATTTTAGACCTGGTAAAACTTTCCTTGAATGAAGTACTTTCATACCTTTCTCACTCATGTGCCCAAGTCTATTGTGCCACAGCGCTGTATCAGAATCTACAGCAGCTATTTGTTCTCCCTGCTCAACTGCAGTAATTGTTCCTGAATATTCATTTTTCTCTGAAACAATCAAAGTAGAAGGAACAATATGATCTGTACAAATATATAAGGTGCCTACTTTCAAACCTTTTGCTACTACAAGGGAACCTTTTGAAACCTTCCAATTTTTATCATTAAAAGTAACTACACAACCCTCATCACCGAGTTGCCCTGCTGAAATTAAATTCCTACTCAGCTTTGGAACATGTCTTACCTCATGTAGTAGCCAATGATTCCCATTCTGCAACTTAATCTTAATTTTTCCCTTTCCAACAATCTGACAGGGTTCATTATCCCCCAAATAAACAAGCCCAAAATCCCCTTGGACATAATCAATGAAATAACCTCTATGAGGTGTAGCATGAAAAGAAGCACCAGAATCTAAAACCCATGAATCATCAACACTCTCTAAAGACAAAAGCAAAGCATCCTCTTCAGATTTGTTACTTACCATATTTGCCTCTTTGTCTCCATCTGATTTATCTCCTTCATTTTTCTTTCAAGTCCAGCAATCTTTCTTTTTGTGCCTTGGTTTCCCACAGTACCAGCAATCATTTGGTCCTCTCGATTGAGACCTCCTCCCCTTTGACTTTCCTCTTGATTTCCCACGATTTCTAGAGTTACTTCCTCTTTCAGTCGTTCTTCCCCTACTTTGTGCATTTAAAGCACTTCCTGATGTAGATCCACCTGAGGATTTTCTACGAGTTTCCTCACTTAAAATAACACCGATCACATCATCATATTTTAGGGTACTTGAGCCAGGAACAGAATTACTCGCCGCCATTACCAAGCCATTCCAACTTTCAGGCAAAGAACACAAAATCAAGAGAGCCCTAATTTCTTCATCAAAATTGATACCCACAGAAGATAATTGACTAGTAATAGTATTAAACTCATTTAAATGATCTGCAACAGATCCACCTTCTGCCATTTTCATATTAAATAAACGCTTAATGAGAAATACCTTATTTGAAGCGGAGGGCTTTTCATACAATGTCGCTAGGGTTTTCATCAAATCTTTTGTCATCTTTGCTTTTGTAATATTAAATGCCACCGATGGTGCCAAGCATAACCGAATGCTTCTGAGTTCCTTTCTGTCCAAAAGATCCCATTCAGCCTCTGACATAGTTCCCTGATTCTTGGCTTTTCCTTCCAACGGTTTCCATAAATCCTTCTGATATAAATAGTCTTCCATTTGCATCTTCCATAACTGGAAGTTCTGCCCATTAAACCTATCAACCCTCAACTTACCCTCATCTGCCATTGCTCCCACTCAACCGTGAGACTCCCACTTAACCGTGAGACTTTCCTACAGAGGATAACTGAAAAAAAACTAGGCTCTGATACCACTTGTTAGGAAAAACCACAGACAGAAATAAAAACTACATGCAAATATAACCAATAACAGAAAATAATAGAACACACAGAAATGAACAAAAGGCACCAAGATTTAACGTGGTTCACCCAATCCCTGGGCTACGTCCACCAAACGGCAAGTCCGATCTTATTACAATCCAATGATTACAACCTAATTACAATCCGTAATCCCTTACAGCTCAATACTGCCACAAGAACCAATTTCGTATCACCACATATAAAAAATACCCAAACCTAAGCCCTTTTTATATAAGTATTAAACCGCTTTAGGGTTATAACATGTCAGCCATAATATGTTGGCTACCATGTCGGCTACTTCCAAAAAAAAAAAATTTCGAGGCGATGCCCCGAACCCCACTATTTATGAAGTATGTACAGTACTTTCCTGATCAGTCACCACAATCTAACAGAACCATGTGTATGTAAAGGTCTTAAGAGAGATTTATGTAAGAATGAAATCTTCTCCTCTAATCTTTTCTCAAGTTTAAACTTCATTTCTATCATACACTTAGAGAGATGAAGGTAAGATATATCGTTTGTCTCTTCTAGTTCTTTGTATTGAGTGTATAGATCTTGACACTCTTTAGTGGCATAGAGTATATCATGATCATCTAGATTTGGTTGAGGTTTGGTAGCACAAGGTTTTAATGCCATAGTGGTATATAGATAATCAAGCTTGAAGGAGACTAGAGGAAGCTAAGAAGGTGACACAAGATAACTTGATGTCCAAACTAAAGAGTTAGAGTGTTCACTTACCAAAATAGTAAAGATAGAATAAAGTGACTTGTCAAGAAAGTGTCCAAGAAACTTACAACACTAATGACTCAATTCAAGATCTAGGAAAGAATCCAAATAGCCAAGTAGATAAAGTAAGAAGGGTGACAAGTGAACAAATTTCCCAACATAAGAGTGTAGTCAAGAAATCAAGGTAACCATTTCAGCAAAAAGATAACTAGCAAGTAGACATAGATCATGAAGATAGAAAGACCAAGAGCACTAAGACCAAAGAGTCAATTTAAGAATGTTCAAGCACTAGAGACATAGAAAATAAAAATCAAATGTTGAGACTCCCCTTAGCAAGCAAGACAAGAAAAATGTTAAGACTTGATGCTTTAACTTGGTTGATGAAATTTGACAATAGTTGATAGCATAGAAAGTTTGATGTTCAAAAGAAATTTCTTTCTAAGTAAGATAGTGACACATGGAGTACTCTTCAAAAAATCAAGCAAGGGATAAAGCAACCTTGCATAATACAAGAATATGTGAGGTCTTAAAAGAAAGCCTTATAACTATCATCATGTGTATGTTCAAAATATTTCCACAGGTCAAGTACATTTGAGAACACATCAAGCAATATCTACCTAAAAGTCACGATTCATTACTCAACAACTTAGCCTATGCTTGATGCTCCTTCACCTCACACCAAGTGGTTTCCCACAAGATATATTGGCTTTTTCATGGAAGTTCCATAAGCACAACCAAGGGAATGTAGATGGTGAGTGTAAAATCTTAGGGTGATCCAGGTAGTCCAATAGGATCGATCCTTGTACTAAGAAGTTGAGTAGGAAAATAGGGTAGCTACTAACCTAGGCTTTTTAGAAAAGGCTTCCATTCATAATGTTCCTCTTGCACCCAATTAAGAGACACCCTACCTTATGATGGGTAATAGACCTCATGATCACAAAAGCACCTAAGGCATTCTTTCCTAGTCATGTCCTCATGGTTGAAATCTCATAAGTGATCACACTAAGCAAAGACAAATACTATATCTACTAAGGTTTTGTATCCTTAATATCCTTGAGTTTATAGTGGGATGGAAGAGTTTGTTATCAGCTTGTCCCCACTTGGGTCATTCCTCTTAGGTTGTCCAAGAGTAGGCCCTCTAAAGGATTCTAACTATCATAGATTGGATCTACTCTCAAGGGTCAAGATTTCTGATTCCTATCTTGATTACTTCTCCAAAACATGCCAAGAATATTCAATCAATCCTATTGTTCTCAAAATCCAAAGGTGAGTCAAGATTTTTGATTCACCACAAGGGTGAAGAGCATATAGTCCTATCACCAAAGAACCTCAATCACCAGTTTACTGTGCCTATAAAATGAAATAAACTAGTACAATGCAACACATGGAATAAATAAAATACAAGAAAGTTTGGTTTTTATGCTTTGGGTAGCCCTTGCGAACAAGTGTTAGTAGCCCTTGTGTATTTGAAGCTTTAACATGCATTATTTTTAGCAATGAAATGAGAAACTACCTGCAAAGAAACCAAGGTTAGGGAATAATAACCAAGTAAGACCTACAACATAAAGTGGTTAGTTGCTTCAAAATCCAAGTTATCTTCCAACCAAGTGTATGCAAAGAAAATATGAGCTAATCACAAATGCTCTCATTTTTACTCTTTGCTTTTGACCTAGTCAACAAGATTGGACTTTTTTGGCTATGATTTCAAATCCAAAAATAGAAATGAAAAGAAGATACCCATCATAAAAATAAAAGGGCTTTCCAAAAATGCAAGAAATTCAAAAAAATCTTTTCATTTGTGCCCTACAGACCTATTTTGTCAAAACATCTAATAGATTTATCAAATCATGTTTTTGAGGCCTAATATGAGTTAAAAAATCAAAATACAGAACTTAGCCCCTTTAGAATTCAAAGACCTTTCCTAACATGTAGAGTTTTCTAAAAAAATCATTGATTTTTGACCAAAAATGATTTTTTATGGAAAAAAAAGAAAAATTCATAACAAACACAAATAAACTTAAAACAATATGAAAATTAGTTTGATACATTTATGATGCATACCCAACCTACAAAACAAATTTAGATCCAAACTCAAAGTGGTTTGGAAGATATGCTCAAATCTTTCGAAACTAGGGTTTTGGCCTTCAAACAAATATGCACAAGGCTTAGCCTTAAAATCAAAGTAAGAAACATACAAAACCACTTGATTAGATCCAAGAAGATGCTATAAAAAATTTAGAAATGATAATGTAACCAAAATGCAAGTAAGAAAATGGAGCTAAAAACTTGGTTCTAGCCCCATAGTGGGCACCAAAAATGTGTGCATAAAAGTGTCACACTTCAATAAACCATTATTCTTGAGAGAACCCATGGAAGAGAGAGTCTCAAAAGACAAATTATAGCTCTCTATCTATGACATGTAAAGGCTATGAGATGATGGCTCTCAAATGAACCAAACTATGCAACCCTTGCAAGGTGCACCATAGAATAAGAGATTCAAAGAGTAGAGGCAAGAGTGCCAATATCTGAGAATCTAAAATAAAATACAATGCAAATGCAAGCTATTCTAAATGAAATTCAAGCTAACAAAGAGAACTAAGCTAAAACATAAATGAAACTAAGCTAAAAGTAATGCCATTATGTAAGTAGAATAAGAGCTAAGCTAAAATATAAAAATGCTAGAATGTTCCAAGTCTTCAAAATCACCAATAAAACCTACAACATAACAATAGCATGAGAGACTAAGATTTTTTAAATGAGGAGAGAGCCCTCCCTTTTAAAAAAAAAAATATGGTAGAGATTAAGAGGAAAGATGAATGTAATCAAGGGTGGAGTTTGAAAGTGGGAGTTATCCATGTACACAAGCATCTCAAACAATCACAATTAATGGTTGACTTTTGAGACAGTTTGAAATGTGTAGAGGAGAATTAAAGTTATTTACAAAATAGAATATTCCTCTCACATAGGAAATTGTGCATTCATGTGTAGACAAAAATACCTTTTTTTTTTGTAAAACAAGAATAATGCTTTATGTGTGCACACTTAGGATAAGAGATGAGTGGGAAATTTTTTTTTATTAAAGGGGGAAATGTTCTTTTAATTAAATATGAACTTGGGATAAAGTGGTCATACCATAGGTTATAATTGAATAAATAGACTTTGAGGATTTGATAAAAAATAACCATTAGATAAATTATGGAAAAATGCTAGAAAGGGGGCTCATAGTCTAGATGACCATTTTTAGTTAATTACAATCACAGTATATGACTACTAGATCCTTGATCTCTAGCTCCATATTTGACATCAGTTGTTTGAACCAAACAATGTTAGAACAATTAACTACTGCTGCTAGATATTCTACCTCTATTATGGATTGAGGGATGTAATTTTGTTTCTTTCTTGTCTAAGACACTAGTATTTTGCCAAGAAAGAATACTCCACTACTAGTGCTCTTCCTATCATCAATACTTCTTGCCTAATCAACATTAGCAAATACCAAGTTAAGTCCACATTTCCTCCTATTTTATACCATAAGCCATAGTCTTCAGTACCTTTTAGATATCTCATGATTCTCTTGATTTCCATCATGTGATTTTCTTTGGGATTTGCTGAGAATCTTGCCACCATACCAAATGCTAATGTAATGTCGAGCCTTGTATGTACTACATGCTATAATTTTTCAATCATTGATCTATATGTGGTCTGATCTACCTCTTTGAAATCATCATTCTTGGAAAGCTTATGTCGAGTAGACATAGGGATTTCAATTGGTCTTGAATCTTTCATTCCAAATTTCTTTAGTATTTCCTTGATGTACTTAGATTGAGTAACATATATACCATTTTTCTTCTATTGAATCTACAATCCAAAAAAGAATTTTATCTCACCAAACATAGACATTTCAAATTATTTGCTCATTTATTTTAAAAATGCCTTGCACAAGTCATCATTTCCTGTGAATAAAGTATCATCAACAAATATTTTAGCCAACACAATCTTCTTGTCTGGTCTTTCTTTGATATATAGGCTATTGTTATCATTTGTTCTTTGAAAACCAATATGTACCAAATAGTTATGTAGTCTTTCATACTAAGCTCTAGGAGCTTGCTTGAGACCATATAATGCCTTGTGTAATTTTCATACCATGTCTCTTTTTCTAAGATCTACAATACCTTTCGGTTGTTCAATGTAGACTTCCTTATCAAGAATTCCATTCAAGAATGTAGATTTAACATCCATCTGATATACTTTTAATCCTCTCTGTGCTACATATTATATTAATGTTCTAACACCTAATATTGCAATAGGAGAAAAAGTTTCACCATAATCAATACCTTCTTCTTGAGAATAACCTTTACACACCAATCTTGCTTTATTTCTAGAAACTTTTCTATCTTCATTTAGTTTGTTTCAAAACACCCACTTTGTACCAATTACATTTTTATCCTTGGGTCTGAGAATAAGAGTCCAAGTTTTTTTCTCCTCTATTTTTTCTATCTCCTCATTCATTTCTTCAATCCAAATTTCATTTTCCAATGCATCTTTAACATTTCTAGGTTCAAATTTAGCAAGTAAACATGTACCTTTCTATTTGTTTCATGTCATTGTTCCATCTGATTTGTCTCTAATGATGTGATTAGGTGCATGATGCCTTTTGACATATCATGCTAACATAGGTTCTTTAGATTTGAAATGAACTTCAATATTTTCATCATGAATTTCAGTATCAAGCTTGGGTCCTACTATTTGTGACTTAGGTCCATCAGGCTCAATTTTCTCTAGCTCAATAGCCTTTGATTATGACTTGGGTCCTTCAGACTTTGACTCGGGTTTAAATATTTGCTACTCAATAGCTATTGGAGATTTTGGGGACTTAGGAGGTGAAGCCTCCTTTCCTTTAGATAGATTTGATAGGGTATTAGGTACATAGTAAATAAATCTTCTATAATCCTCTAGTTTGTTGTTGCTTACTTCATCACACTTTTTTGCAAATTCATCAATTATGACATGTGCACTTTCTATGATTTTATGAATAGACAAATTTAGACATTTTTATGCTTTACTTCTACAAGAGTATCTTAGGAATATGTCTTCATCACCTTTGACATCAAATTTTCCTTTTCTAGATTCTTTTAAGATATAACATTTTCTACCAAATACTTTCAAGTAACTTACATTAGGTTTGTAGCCATACCATAGTTGAAAAGGGGTTTGATTTGAATCTTTGTTCAACTGTACTTTGTTCAAGGTATGAACTGAAGTGCTAATTTCTTCCTTCTAATATTTGATTGCAACATTGTTTTCTATCATCAATGTTTTTGCACAATCTATGATGGATTTGTTCCTTCTTTTAGCTATACCATTATGCTAAGGCATACCAGGGGTTGATACTTTTCTTTTAATTCTTCTTTCAATGTAGAATTCATTGAATTCATTGGAGATGAATTTGCCACCTTTGTCTGATCTCAAACATTTCAATCTTTTTCTAGTTTCTTTTTCTACTCTAGCCAAATACCACTTGAATTTTTGAAAGGCTTCTAATTTTTCTTTTAGATATATTATAGTCATCTTTCTAGAATAATAACCAACAAAGAGAATAACATTTTTCTCCACTATAACTCTCTATTCCAATAGGTCCACATAAGTCTTTATTTACAAGTTCTAAGACTTCTTTAGAATGATAGCTTTTTCTTTTCAAACTAGTCTTTTTCATCTTACCAATTTGGTAGTTCTTGCATAAACCATATCAAGTTTCTTCAAACCAAGAATACCTCTTACTCTTCTATGTTTTCTTATCTTAACCAAATTATCAAAGTTTATATGACATAATATTTTGTGCCATAACCAAATTTCTTCTACTTGAGCAATAAAACATGAAATTTCATTGAGATCAAGATAAAATCGATTACCTTTTGTTTACTTTCTAGATCCAACTAGATTACCTTTTGCATCTAGTAGTTTGGCCTTTTCATCCATGAATTTTATCTTGAATCCAATGTTGTTCAACTATGCCACACTTAGTAGATTATGCTTTAATCCTTCAACCCAATAAGTATTATCACATACATGTTTATTAGTCAAAGAAATATACATCCTCTTCCTTTTATGTTACAAGTTTCATTGTTTCCAAATCCTACACTACCACCATCATAATATTCCATGTGCTCAAATTTTGTTTTATCTCTAGTGATATGATGTGAACAACCACTGTCAATGATCCATGTATCAATTTTTCTAACATGAGAGATAAATGCCATCTTATCTCCTTCATCATCTAATTCACCTTTTACATTAATATAAACCATTTCATCTTCATTGTTATTAGAATCTTTAGCCATAAAACAAGATTTCTTACCTTTGTCCTTGTAGTTTTTGTAGTTCTTGAAATCCTTCTTGCCTTTGTGCTTTTTACTTTACTTTTCATCTTTATCTTCTCTATTTGGGCACCTAGCAGCAATGTGACCAACTTCTTCACAAGAAAAGTAGATTAGAGGAACCTTACCTTTGTATTTTCCTCTACCTTTGGAATATTTTCTTGCAAGTAGGGCTTCAAAAATTTCAAGATCACTGTTAGAATTCTCTTTTGTCTCTTCTTCACTTCTTGATTGATTGGACTTTGATTTCTTGCCCTTTTCTTTGAGTGAGAGTTTGGCTTCAAGTGCAAACTCAATGTTTTTAGAATTAGGAATATAGTTATCATAGTTATCCAACTCAAAAGTTGTCAATCTTCCAACTAAAGCATCCAAAGTTATCTTGTTATTTGGATCACATCTCATCTCTTGAATAGAAAATACTCTAATTTCATAAATAGGAAGAAGGGTTTTGAGTACCTTGCTTACAACTATTTTATCATCAATTCCTCCTCTAGATGCTTTCATTGCGCTCACACTTACTTTTCTTTTCACATATTTTGCTATATTTTCATCTTCTCTCATTTTCATCTAATCAAATTGACCTCTAAGACTTTCTACTTTAGCTCTTCTTACATTTTCATCTCCTCCATCGATGTCTTCTAGTTTGGTCCACATTTCATGCACTATTTTATAGTTTTTTACTTCATCAAATTTAGCATAACTAAGAGAAAATGCAATATCAATCATCATGATATTATGATTTTTCTTTTCAGCAATGTCTTCAACTAATAATGTTCTAGTAGGAGTCTTGTATTAAACATCAAGATACTTAAAACCTAAATCATTGATGGCTACTAGATGTAACCTTATAAGTCCTTGCCATGCTACAAAGTTGTCTCTGTTCAACCTAGAAATCTCTCTTCTGTAAGACATCCTGATCTTTAGCTTAAGTCCTTGAAACCTTCTCTACAAGCACCAAAATTATTTGATACCAATTTTTGGAAATATAAGAGGAGTAACTAAGAGGGAAGGGGTGAATTAGTTACTATGAAAATAAATCCCAAGTCCCTTAGATGTCAATACAAAATAAACTCTGAAAATTGATAACTACTGATGCTTGACAAATACATATAAAATGTTGTAACTTGGTAAATACTGTAATTACTCAAAAAATGCTTAACATGAAAATATTAAGATGTTATCTGTGATTACTATTATTTTGACTTAGTTTCTAACATATAAAAGAAAATAGCATGAACACATTTGACACCAAGATTTAATGTGGAAACCCAATTTGAGAAAAACCACCAATTGCAACTAGTTACTATTTTTCACTCTTTTGAAGTGAGCCCTATTAGGAGCCAACCTTGTTAAAGGTTACAAAATACACTGCTAGGTGTGACCCTGTTAGAGGATTTAATCACCCTATTAGGAGTGGCCTTGTTAGAGGTCTTTAGACAATTCAATAGAAATGCCACCTTGTTAGAGGATTTACAAATAACTATTAAGCTAACTCTATTAAGAGATTTAGATCACTACTACAATGGTTAGAGAGTAAAAATGATATGACTTGATTTGAATGCAATTGAATTGATGATTATAGATCTCAATTATGGCTTATACTTATTCGTTCCTGATTGAATATATCTTTTTTTACTCCACAAGGATATTCTTCTTATCCTTCTGATTCACTTCTTCTTAGCATCATCAAATCTTCCATATTCTTAGAGACACTTCTAAACTCAACTTGACCTTATACTTATATCTTTCATACTGTCAATTCAACTACAATACAAATTAGAAAAATTAATATTCATCTTCTCAATTAGCTAGAACCAATAGATAAATCAATTGAACTTAATATGCTAAAACAAGAAAATCCTTCATTAGCTAACCTTGCTTAGTTGACACTAACTCAAAAACAATTTTCCTATGTTACCCAAGTGAAGTTTAGTCAACACTGCACACTACCAAAGTTACTTTGGTAACCAAGTGGGCTTGATTAACACTGGTTCCATCCAACTTTTCTTTATTAACTAACTGAGCTCAGTTAACACTCATCTTTTGCAAACTTTCCATTAATGCTTGAGTGAATTCAGTAGACACTGCCTTCCAAAATAGGAAAACTCAAGAATGGTAGACACAAAGAATTGACCTCAATGCCTGAGTG
The DNA here is from genome assembly GCA_028749045.1 of Cupressus sempervirens. Lineage (NCBI taxonomy): Eukaryota > Viridiplantae > Streptophyta > Pinopsida > Cupressales > Cupressaceae > Cupressus > Cupressus sempervirens. The sequence goes on along the minus strand of CM053784.1, from coordinate 557,486,364 downwards.
AGATTGGAACCTACTATCTAGTAAGGATATAACATTTGTGTAACATCAAAGAAAATACACAATTAATCAATTGTATCCAACAACATTATTTTTTCCATAAAACACTGATTCACTACCTAACAAGTGATGATGATCAAGATGTTAGATATAGATAATTCCCTTCATTATCATTAGAATTTTGATAATTTTCTTGCAAAAAAATGCTTACCCAAACAAAGATATTTTTCACGTACCTTCCAATAAGGTATCCCAAGAACTCTCTTGTTTACACACACAATTTGTTCAGTGATTAGAGGAATTACCTTGATCAAAACCATAATGTTGTTGTATATTTACTATCATAGTCCTATTCATAATAGTCTTAAGAAGGGCACCATGGAACCTTTGTCCCTTGGTTGGAAGGGCATGAAATCAATAAAGATCCATGATACCTCCACTAGTAAACATTTTCCAAGAAACAATTCAACTAAACAAATGCCTATCATTTACAATGACCACCATCATTATGAGAGGTACAATGAGAACACTTGAAATCAAGGCTTTAATCCTTCATAAACCTATTTCCTATAGATGTTATGAAAATTAACACATTTGATTTACCCTATTTGAACATTCCAAGACAATAATAATCCTTTCCAAACATCAAAAAATGTAAGAACAATGCCATACATTATACAAAGACATAATTTAATAGGAAAAGCATGTACAAGAATTGAAAATATTACACAAGACCAAACTATTCAATGCCAAATCAATCCCATTTTTAGAGCTTATTGTATCTACTTTTAAAAATATATAAGAACTAGGTTTTTGCATTAGCTAAAATTAGATTTACTATTGAACCCTTTTAATTACCTAAGTATATGAGGTTTTACAAGAAGTTTTGAGAAGACTCACTTGAACTCTCATCATGATCCAAGGACAAACATAAAAAATGGATTCAAATGAAAGAAGAAACTTTACAATTTACCATTCCATAGATTCCAAATTCAAACTAATCAATTACCATGATAAAAAATCTATTAAGCAACAAAAACTCATAGGAAAATGATTGAGAATCATTCTTTTACTAAATTTCCACATTCTATTCCATTGACTTTTCCAATGCCTCAACAAAAAGAGGGTATATAAATACCATTCAACTAAATCTAAGGAGGTTAACTAGTTTAAACACATTTGACAACTTTTAATGCAAAAGTTGCAAAAGTTGTCAAACAAATTTGTAAATTTTTATAACTTTTGAGATCTAATTGATCTAACCACAAAATGAGTCATATATTATGTCCAATGTGCCACAAATAGCATTAAATGACCCAAAATAGTATTTCCCTTTGTATTTGACTCCTTTGACCATTTTTACCTATTGGTCATTACAATATAATTTTGGTTTATTAACCTTATAATATGATCCCAAATGGCTACAAATATCAACTAAATAATAAAAAAGACCTTATTACATCTCATTTTGATCTTCTGTATCTATGCTAATCTACACCATGATTGTAGTATGGCTAAGGAAAATCATGCCAATTTCGACATGCTAGAAGGAATTAGATTGTGGAGAGAATCTATACCTTAACAGGGAAACTCTTGTGAGGGATGAATACTTAGTGCATGTAGTGTCTCTACTAATAATTTCATAAATATTCACCAAACTGTCCATGGTAATTTTCTAAAATAGTTTGGTTATAAGTTTGCTTGAGTAGTTTTAGATTTGCTTGGTTATTTTTTTAAAGAACTATATAGCTTTCTTTGGAAATAGGATTGTTGAATAAGCATATGATCACTTATATGCCTGAAGATTCAAACCTGACTTCACTAATACTCAATATGGTGAATGATAAGGTTGTATTTTGTTAATATTATTTCTCCCCTTTGTGTGTATCAAATGTTTCAAAATAGGCTCAATATTAATATAAACACCATTAATTATATTTTTTGGAAGTAAACTGAATATATGTATGTATTTGATAAGAATGTGATCTTTAATTTGTTGATATTACTGATCTTCCTTTTTATCCATTTATCAATTGAAAGTCTTGAAAGAATTATTGTTTATTGGTTAATGATTTTTTAAAAAGTTCTATCTATTGAAGAAGTAATGCATATGTATTTACTAGAAATAGTTGACTACAAAGCATAGAACCTACAACAACAACCACCAAATGTATCAAACTTTTAAATTAAGAGGGAGCTTGTCTCTTTAATAGTAAAAATATATCAAGATCCTTCCCATGACATGTTCTGCTATACTATAGGGAAGAGGGGCTATTGACAAGCACCAAACAAATAAATATTGAACTCCAGGAAACAACTTATATTTAAATAATATTTTCTCTATGTAGGTTCTTTCAAACATCTCATAAATAGACTATACTACATAGAAAACTTCAAAACTCTAGTTAGTGTTTTTTTTGGGAGGGAAGAATTAAACTATATACCTTTGATAACACACATCATAAGACCCAAAGATTAAATAAAGATATTGCTTGATAGGTGAATCAAATCCTCAACCTTTGAAAAGACTTTCAAGATGCCTTTAACTAGTTGAAATGCTCTCGTTTGTTGTTCCTCATATAATGAGGTTAATTTTTTATTTTTTTTTATTTTTTACAAAATCTAAGTCTATAAGTCTTATGTGTATTTTGAGACATTGGTAATTAAAGGAAACATTTTTTTATGCATTTTGACATTTCACACTTGCCATACTATACTTAAGATATTGGTTGATAGAAAATTAAGCCCTAGATCTTTGAGAACATATTTAGCATGCCTTAATATGTTAGTTAAGATATTATTTGAGAGTGGATGCAAACCTTGCAACTCTGATAGTACATTTAGAATGCATGGTTATGTTATATATAGTAGGCCTATGAGTTGTAGCTTGAAATACAAGAAATAATCATATATTATCAAATTTGGGGAATCTAATTTTCCCTAGTTTTCTATGCATAATTATTTTAAATTTGTCATTGATTTTGAAATTTGGGTTTTGGAGCAGGGTCCCATCTATTGGACTATCGATCCTATTCAAGCAACAATGGAAAATAAAATTTGTTAGTAGAAAAATTGAAAATATTTTTATTAAATATTGATATGGTTACTTTTTAGTAATGAGACAATTTTCTTGAGTTAGCTATGGGGGTTAATTTTGTAGTGGTTGTATACATATTTTAGTGACAAGATGTATAGTAGTGAATTTTAGCTTATTTGTTGCAATTTTAATTTTATGAATTTTTTTTACATGCTTCAATAATAACTAAAATTCCAAATACTTACAGAAGAGTCATACATGTTATTCAATGTGAGAAATTATAAATTATCGCTGAGTCTTGTTTATAATACCTATGGAGATGCCTTTGGAATTCTTCCTCTAGGTGACTGTTATGATATTTAACTCAAAATTAAATATGTACAATGACCATTCCAAGGTTATGGTTTTGTCCAGTATGAGAAAAAAGAGGTAGCATAGAGTGCCATTGAAAAATTGAATGGCTTGTTTCTTAATGACAAGTGGGTCTATGTTGGCTTGTTTGTGAGATGACAAGAAAGAGGATCAATGGGTACTTCCAAGTTTAGCAATGTTTTTGTGAAAAATTGTCTGACATGACTATAGATGAAGACTTGCAAAACATTTTTAGTAAATCGGCCCCATCACTAGTGTAGTTTTTATGAGGGATGTGGATGGAAAATCCAAAGGCTTTGGATTTGTTAATTTTGAAAATGCAACTAATGCTATTCATAGTTTAAATGGATTTTTTTATAATGATGATAAGGAATTGTATGTTGGAAGGGCACAAAAAAAGTTTGAAAATAAGGCAGAATTGAAAAATAAGTTTGAACAAGAGAGGAAGGAAAATAAAATAAAAATTAGGGTGCTAATTTGTTTCTAGAAGATCTAGATGATTCCATTGATGATGAAAAGCTAAGAGAACTATTTTTAGAATTGTTAGATAAATAATTAATTAATTATTAATTATTTATTCTATTACTTAAGCTTACTTAGGTAAATGCATTTATTTAATATTTTGTATTTAATGCATGTAGTGGTTAGTTGTTGACAACACAGGAGTTTGTTCCCTTTTAGCTTGTTTCACCTTTTGTGGATATGTGCTGAGTTGTCAAGCTTATCTTCTACCACCTTCCAGCTTGTTCTATAAGCTTCCATGAGCTCTTTATAAGTGGGCTCTTTCTCATTGTATTATCAACACATCACATCATTGTGCATATTGTAAATACATTTTTCTTGTGTTTGCATATGTTGTCTCTCATGTCCATTTAAGGTTTTTCTCTTTTCTCCATGCTCTTCCTCTCCTTGGCTTCTCTTTGACAAGTTCTCGCATGCAGGTGATCTTGGGCATCTTTGGAGTTGGCTTTCCTCAACTCCAATAAGAATTTGGCACTATTATCATTTCATTATGCACACCCCATTTCTCCTAGAAATGGAGACCCCCTAGTAAATTTTTTGGTTTTCCTAGACCCCTAGTTTAAGGTCTGAGTCTTTTTTGGGACTCTACTTGGAGTCCTAGTCAAGCCCTAGTTCTAACTAAAAAAACCTAGATCTTAGAAATTGAGAATTTTGAAGGAAAAGTGAGCTTTCTATGATAAGGTTCACAATAGTACACCTAGAACACATGCAAACCTATCCAAGGTGCACAAGCATGATAGATATGCTAATGTGCTCCTATCTCCCTTTGGAGATGCGCACTTGTGCTCATGCATTGGTGCACATCTCCAAAAGGTGCACACCATCTTAGGCCTATAAAAGCCTGGGATCCCTCTTCCCTTCCTTCATTCATCTTCCTTTAGCTTCCATGAAGTGCACATCTACACCTTCAAAGGTGCACTAATTGTTGCCAACCTATACACAAAGCATAAGTTAGTCACATAAAGGTGGCACATATGCAACTTTATTCAACAAAACCTTAAGCACTAAAAAAAACCTAAAACTTACCTAAGGAAAAATGGAAAGGTGTACAAATGTGTACCTTTCTCACACAAACTAAGAAACCTAAGGTAGTCATACACACATTTGCACCTTGTCAAGTTGCACATGTATGCACCATTTTTTGACCCTTAACACAAAACACAGAGGGTGCACACATGCACAACCATCAAGGTGCGTATGTGAACACCCTTAGCCTTGTAAGATTACTAAGCCCCCTCTTTACACATGAAAGATGCATGTGCACAACAACACACATGCACATGTGCACACTCCACAAGGATGTGCACTTATGCAAGTGTACAACTTTGTAGTAAATAACTAGTAAAGGGATATATAGAGCACCTAGCACACCTATCAAGGTGCACAAAACTACATACTAGAGCTAAAAGAGGGGGTTTTAAGTGGCTTTGCTAGGTTTTGGTGTTCTAGGTCTGGTTTTATCCTCACTTGCAAAAAATATTTCTCTAAAGCCTATAGTATTCAAATTCCAAGGAGCACTAAAGAAATCACACTTTCAAGATGGACATTAAGAGATTGGAGGTACTGAGTTGGGACACATAGATTGGAACACGTTCTTGGTACTCTGTAATAAAACTAAAGAGAGGTCCCTGATGGTCTTGGCACTTATCAAATTAGGGTTGGTCAATGTGACATTACATCCAACATGAGTACAATCTTCTGAGCTTGTAATGGCATTGGCATAAAAGTATGTGTTAGAAGAAAGAGTTGTTAAGAGTATCACATGGGAGATTGCCTTAGATCTAAGACCAAGGAATGTTGAGAAAGTTTTCCTATTGGAATTACAATAGGAAAGGTAAACTTCTTGGGGGGGGGGGGGGGGGGAGGGTGGGGGGTTGAATCAGTAGTTTAAACTTGGACCCATAAAATTTTCACCACACATCCATCTCATACATTTACTAAGTAAACTAAAATACCATTTAAAGCATGTACATCTAAAACATGTAAGAAAGTAAATATTCACACATATATGAAACTAGATATGATTACCCATAAACCCTCCAATGAGAAGGTAAAACTGGGGTGGGGATGACACCCACAAATCTTCACTACTATAGTAATAAAGTGTATCCAATGAAGGTTACAATGTTTTGATTGTGAGACATGATCTACCCTATGAAAGGTCTGCTTTCTTAAAGGCTTACAAATATTGTTAGGTCTCACCCTGTTAAAGGATTTCAACACCCTGTTAGAAGTGTGCCTTGTTAAAGGACTTCAACTCATAATTATGTAAGCACCTTGTTAGAGGATTTCATACAGCTTATTAGGACTATTTTGTTAAGAGATTTGACTGATTAATCCTATGGTTAGCACTTCCTTACTTGATGATAGATCACCTCTAACCTGATGTATTCTCTATCCTCCTTGATCAAATGTCTCACTACTATATCCTTTTCCTTTCCTTTGCTCTTCTCTAACTAATTCTAAAATGAAATCATAGATCATGACTCCTTAGCCACCATGAATGCTCTATTTGCACAATCAAACTTCTCTTTTTGATTCTTTATACACCTTTCACATTCCTTAGAGAGTTTAGGGTTTGTCCTCTTTTAGAACACTTAGATGACTTAGGGTTAGGTATGAATCAACAATTGTGATTCATCCATTTTCCACTTAAATCCTTCCCTTTTTCTAATTGGCTACATGTAATACATTGGGAATTCATCTTAAGATTCATCCTTATCACCAAAATATCAAAATTCAATCTTAAGTTGGCTAAAAAATGGTTTACATAGTTGTTTATGCCATTATAAACAACTATGACAAAATTGTGTTACTCAACATCTAAAGCCTTTGATGCTCAACATATACTAATCTTTATGCTGTGACTCAACATCTATATAATTACCATGCTTTTTGATACCCACATTCTAAAATTTCAAGCTAACTTTGAAAATTCAATTTTGGTTGGCTTTTAATTGCTGGTGATAGTTTATGAACTACGACCTGTGAAGAAGATAGAGTTGTGAAGATATGTTGAAGTTGAACCATCAAATTCAAAACTTCAAATTCTACTTCAACTTCAAGATCAGGTTTGTAGAAGGCTAAATTGTCAATACATTCCAAGGTGTAGCATACCCAGATTAAGTTGAACTTGAATTTGAACCAAAATTTTTAAGCTCAAGTTCATGTTGAAGATTTAGTCTACAAAATCAAAGTTTAGAGCTTAAACTTATTAGTACAGATGTGTAGCCTAATTATCCAAATGTAAATATGTGTTCTTAGAATCAAACTTTCATGCAAGATCATAGGTGTAGATTCAAGGATTTCTTTTGTAAACTTTGTATCTTTTTAACAAGGTACGAAGGTTCAAATGTTTTGAGTACCCCATTTTGAAGTTTAGCTTTAGATTTAGAGTTATGTTCAGAGAAATTATTATGGGTGCATTTCAGTCGTTCAAAGTTTCAAAAATTGAAATGCATAAGCAACTATCAGATCCATAGTTTAGAAGATAGACGTTGAGGCACAAGTGCATCAACTTAGGTTCCAATACATAGCTTGTTGGTTTCAAGTTGAGTGATTCAGTAGTGCAGTCTTGGGCTCCATCAACTCTAATATCCACTTTTAGAGGCATTCACCACAAGTGTGTAGTGGAAGATTGATGGTAGAGCTGGGAATCTTTGGGTCTATGTGAAATATTTTCTTCATGTGCTTGAGCCTTAGAAGAGAGCATGGATGAAGGAATCATTCAAGACATCCTTCCAATCAGTCAACTGTCATTCACACCATTGAAATTGACTCAAACAAAGGACCTAACCTGTGTCTCATGTACATGAAGAGTTGACCTAGATTGGATGTTGGTTTCTCTCAATTCAAAAGGTTTCCAATTCAAACTTTATGTCTAGGTATATACAATTAGGATTATAAAAAAAGATCATACACGGTGGCGACTTCTTTTGCACTCCATGATCAAAGTATAAAATTGAAGATGATAATTAAGCTTGGGATTGAGTTTTCATGCATATTTAAGTGTTAAAGGAAATTCCACTTTGGCCTCAAGAACATAAAACACCATTTTTTTCCTATAATTAGAAAGCTCACCAAAATTCTATATCCCTAAAAAGTTGATACAATATGACTTCAATGGGCAAGCTTAGAGATGTATCGTGTCTCTAAAAGATAAGAAAAAGGAATGAATTGGCAATTGAGACATAAATAGAGCATAGAATAGGTGGAATGGGTGAACTATTGGATAAAATGTCCATGGTGAAGACCCACATCTAGAAAGAGTAGAGGTGTTTGAACTCATCACATGGTGCACTTATAGTCCCATTCCAATGCAAACCATCACAGTCATCATGTGGGTTACAAGGTAATAAAACAATCCCATCCATGGAATTGCTGAGACACCCATTTGATACTATCACCTAGCCTTACTTAAATCTAGAAAGGTGTAATATGTGATAAATATCCTATATAGAGACATCCTAAGGTGTCAAAATATATACAGAAGTCACCCCTTTGAATTCCAATTAGTCAATGATTATCTCTCACTATCTTAATAAGATGTGAAGATATGTTATGAAGTGTTCAACCAAATGTCCAAGAAAGTAATCAGGTTGATAGAATTCCATGTGGAAAGGTGGAGCCCATAAATTGCAAATGATGAATAGTGCCCTTCAAAACCTAATGCAATCATGGAAGCTAGTATCCATTTTACGGTGGGAAAGAAAACATCATCATTGTAGAGTGTTGTCAAAAAATCTAATCCTAAGTGAGGAGCATTGACCATACATGAAAAATATTGTCAAAATTCCCTAGTGTTAAAAAGAAAACTCCCAAGTGGAGGCATGTGAGTCATACATGTTACCCATAACACTAAACATTCACATATGGTCCAGGCAGAATTCGGTGTCGTATTACCACATATATTTGATATGTTTTGAAGATATTGATAATGGAAAGCTTCATCATCAAATACAAGTGAGCCGAGTATAAGAGTTTTATAGGATTGCTATTTGAATGACACCTAATTATGCTAGTTTTCCCCAATAGGTGCATATGATATTCTTCTCAAGTTCATTATTGAAGATTGACAAATATAATTTAGATTTGAATGATGACTTGACATAAGTAGTGAGAGGTGTATGTAAGTAGAAACTTGAGGGAAAGTAAGCAATATCATATTGTTTTATTAAACATTATGTTTATTCTTGATACATTACCCATCCTCAATAATAGATAGTATAATACATAATTTTATTTAAAGATCATATGAAGACAGAACAAGTGGGTAAATATTTGGAGATGTGAGTAGTTTCAAGAAACAATTATTCAAACTAAAATAGAAACAATAGAAGGAGAAGATAAAGAGACCACAAAATGATGGGTTGAGGGTTCAACTTTTCTAGTGAGGAGTTCTATAGTTGCTCCAATAGGGAGAACACAGTTCTATTTTGCAACAAGAGAAGGAGCCTAGTTTTATGCAGATTGATTGTAATAGAGGGATAAAATAATAATATTGTTGTTTTGTCATGTCTCTGAAATGAGGAGGAATATATATATGTTCAATCCTATGGTCTGTACATTTATATTTTTGGTTTTGAAGAATACTATATTCTTTATTTCCTTTTTCAGATATAGTCTTTTATTCCCACATTGAATGTGATGTATGTAGTCTTGTGTTTATGTACTCATATTTTTGCATAAGAACATATGTAACTTATTTCACTTCCATAATAAGCAAAGATTGGTTGGGTAGTCATATGTTTGCTTATCTATCTTTCCCTTTTATTTAGTTTATAAATCCAAACAATCACATTCATTTTCATAACTATGAATGAATGTTGGAAACCTTAGTATCTTTAGGTTAAAGATACATCTTATCATTTAAATTCATTGAAAATCTACAAACAAGGGAGTTGTACCTCTTAATTTAGAGGATAGTTATCAATCAATGATAACTAATCCAATTGGTAGTACTATTTTGTCCTTCTTTTCAGGTGTAATGAGTCATGTTTTATAATTCTTGTTGAAGGGAAAAAAATGTTTACTAACATGTATCACTCGACATTCACTACTTATTCAGCTCCTGTGTCACTCAGCATACACTATCTGCTTGACACTTGAGTGACTCAACACATGAGTGGATTGACACTCACTGTGGACTTGACATGCTCTATTATATACATGTTGTGCTCAACATGTACTACTTGTTCAACATGAACTAAGTAAATGACTTAAGTGTGTTGACACTTACTTGTCAAAACCAATCGAAGATCAACAATCTCACCCTTTGACATGAGTGTCAAAAGCACTTGAGTATGCATTGATATCCTCAATCTCACTAGCATAACATATATCCTATTTGGCTTATATACAAAACTTCAAAATTTTAAAAATTTGTAACAACTTTTATACCTCAAAATTGTATAACTCCCCTTGAGTTTATAGGTCTATTTCGTATTCAAAATTCTATACCTTTACTAAGTAACTCTATCTCTACTAATACTCTTTGACTTCATGCCATTTGTGCTTGCTCCCTTTTAGCTTATTCTATGTTTTCTCTATTCATTTTATTACTCTTACCCATTCCATTCTTCTCTATTATTCTCCCAAAATTCTTATCTTGCCCTTTTCACTTTCTCATGTATTTCTCTCCTTTCAAAATTTTGTATTACTCCCCCCTTTTGACACTTATGTCAATGGGCTATAGACTTATAGTGTGTTTGTTTAAGAAATATTTATGGAAATCTAGTATTATCTTGAGAGCTACATCCCAATTTTCACATATTTCATCCAAGGACTTGATTTGGATAGTTAGCTTAGCAGCAAGGTGGACTAGACCATCTAGTGTAGCAAGGTTTGGGTCTTTTCTTCATTAGGGTTTTAGCATAGTCTAGTTCCTTGTTCAAAATTTCCATATGAGGGGTCAATGTTGTCTAAATGATAATCCATTTAGCCCTTATATTGGCTTCATCTACTAACAATGTAGCCAACTAACTCTAGGTTTGTAGCAATGTTCTAAAATGCTTCTCATTTTGAGCTGGTGTCATTGGTAGTTCTGCACTTGATGCATTAATATGACTTTCCAAACTCAAAATTCCACATCTAGTCTCTTGTGTGAAGAGTGTTGGATTGCAAAATTTTGTGTACAATGAGAAAATTTTCTCAAGTACCTTCTTCACACTTTCCATTTTAGTTGCCAAAGCAACTTGTGTTAGTGCTATGTCACCTAATATCTTTTTATATGCTTTATTCTGATTTTTTTTTTTTGACCATTCTAACAATTTAGCATTTGTATCTAGGTTGGCATCACTAACCTTTTCCACTATACGTGTTAGTTATTCAATTAGTGGCTTGGTTTCATCTGGAATTAGCAGGTTGAATGCATCTAAAAAGATGTCTTTGATGTCTTGCAATTCCTGCTTCTACCTGTGCTCCATCCCGAGTAGTTCATGATGCTTCTTTCTTGCTAGGGCTTCCTAAAGTATGCCCATCTACTCTATGGTCATTATAGCATAACCATACCTTGGAAAAATAATCTCTTCATCAAGGCTCACATCTCCATATTGTATCACCTCTTTTGCCTTAGATGAACTCAAGCTTGGTACTTAGATCTACAATGGTGTTACATTGATGCTTAGCTTCTGAAGAGTATGACTAGAAGGAGTGCCAGATATTGGTAGGGTTACTAGGGCTTAAATAGTTTCTTTCTCCTTCATTTTTGGTGTTAAATCTATCTCTTCAGGCTTGTTCTATTCTACCACAATGCCTTGTGATGCACCTTGTGCCTATGCCATAGGCACAAATAAGATTATTTGACCTATTTGACTCTATTCTTTAGTAGTAGTCTGAGTTTCCACTTTATCCTTCTCAATTGTAACAACCTTTGTTAATGTGGCTTTTGGTGTTTTGTCCAAAGATTGTACAATAGTGACTTGAGGGGTGATAGAAGGTGGTTCTTTTATATTCACCTCTTCTCTTGTCTTTTTAGTCACTATTTTTTGCAATTCTTCCACACTCACCAATATAGGATTATCACATAGTTTTTCCTGCAGTGTGGATTGATCAAGTATCTTCTTAAGATCTTCCTTTTTAAGGGGATTGATGTTTTAAGTTGTGACATTAGAAACATCCTTAACTGTTATTGTTTTAGTATTTACATTTGTTACATGTTGAGGTCTAACACTAGGCAATTGTGTATCTTGTACACTCTATTCCTCTTGATGCTCTTCCTCAGCTATTGCCTTGTCATCTATGTGCATTTCAATTTCTCCCTCAAGTGTGTTTACACTATCTTCTTCTTCATCATCAACTTTGACCTCCATAGGCTTTGATTTTCCTTCTTTCACTATAACAAGTCCATAGGTTATCTTCCACATTTTTGGACTTCTTCACTACATCTTCAATATTATTTTGTAGTATGCTAAAGGCTCTATATTTAGGTACAAACCTAACTACATATTTCTTCATAGCCTTAGCAATTTGTGCCTTACTGAGTTTAGGCATCAGTTGTACAAGTGAGGTTTCTCTTATTTGTCTTTCCAAGGTCAAGAAACAATACCATTTGTCTTCCCATTCCTTGTGTCAATACAAGTGGTGCTTGAGTTTGGGTTTCTTCTTCATTTTCTTCTCTTTATCCTCTTCTTCTTCATGCTCAACACCCTCTCCAAAATTTTCTTTTAACTTCTTCACTGACTTATCTTTCTTCTTAATAAAAGAAGTAGGCTTTAGTTACATTGTGATTTTGGACTTTTCCATTTCATAGTTTCTAAATGCTTTAGCATTTTTATCTAATTCTTTTGCTAGTAAAATTGTAATAGCTGCAAAGGCCTCATCCACATTTATTTCTTATCCAAGTGGCCTTGACCATATCACCCTTGGTGTTGCTACTTGAACAAATGTATAGTGAGCATCTACTAGAAAACAAACATCATCATAATGTTTCTCTACTAACGATACCAGTATTCTCAATCTTGTCTTAATTGATTGTTTAAAATACTCAAAGTAGCTTATCCTCACAGATTCAAAATTCTCACCCAATTGTTTAATGTATTAACCTATCTATACTACCAATGACCTGTTGGTTTTCCATGAAACTGTGCCAAAGGTAGGAAAAGTGTTTTGTACATAAAAGAATATGCATATCAGAATAGAACCAAATTTATATTGTGTACTCTTTGTCTTTTTGATTGCTCCTAAATTCTTAGCCAATTTCTATAATTGTAACTCTGCTAGATCATATGTGTGATCTTTATTAACAATTTTGTATCCAACATCTACTGCAATATAGGGCACACAATTCAATATACTAGATAGGTAAAACTTGTGTGAAATAACCCTTACTACAAACTCTATCAAAGGATCAATAATTGTTTCAATAGTCATTCCTCTCTTGTTCCACATGGCTCCAATGTTCTTCTCAATCACTTATTTTGAGTCACTCAGATTCTTAGGCCAATTTAGGGTTGGGTACCATAAAACCCTATGGATTATCCTTTTGGTTATCTTGGTAGGTCCATTATCTAGCCACAATGAACTATCATGGATTCTGCTGAGTATTATCCTAATCCATTTGGTCTTGAATACATTTGGGAAACCTAGGGCTCATGTTAACCCTTTCTTCTCTACTATTTTGTATTCTTCCCTTAGCCTCCATTCTCACAAAGTTTTTCATATGCTTTCCTAGTCTCCATATCACCAATTCTTCCTATTTTGTAGCTATAACACTTCCTAACATCTTGTACCATTAGAACATTTAGTTGTATCATGGATAATGCACTAGAGGGGTCTTGTTTGTAAGAAATGTCAAGAATGGCTTTTAATATAGGTTTCTTAACCTCATTACTAATAAGTTGTATGTTCAAAACCTCCTTTCAATCTACATTCTTTAAACTAGAAGCCATTGTGCAAAATTAGGGTTTATGAAAATATAAACTGCGTAACTCAACTCTTGATAAATACCTTGTAAGATCTGAAAAAATGATGTAGAATCATTGCTTAAATCTTTTGAAACTACTTTGATTGGATTTCCAGATTGCTTTATGCTCTCCTTTCTCTTTCTCAATTTTGAAATGATGTGAAATGAGCTAAAAATTGATAAAATACCCTTTGAAACTATGCAATTAATGTTGAGTGCTTACATAGCTATAAGCTTTACATCAACCAATTTTAGGCTCATTTGACATCCATTAACATTCCATTCACTCATAAACCATTACAAGCTCATAATCAACTAGCTCGTCAGTAAGCTTGACATTTTCCAACATTCCAGTCGACACATATTGGAAACTTTTCATACTTGAAAAAGACATTTCTTAGATTCCTTATGACATCTTGCATCTTTATTCATGTTTATGTAATATTTTTAGTACTAAATTAATTTTGGAATTGATGTATGATACAAATTTTAAATATCAGTCCCACACACCTCTTAATTACTTAGTTTGATGAGGTGTGATCACCTGACCCATTAGGTGAAGTGATCCCTTCTCCATTTGATGTGCTACAACCATCATTTTTCTTCCATGTCTTGTTCATTTCATCTCTACTATTTTCAACATATTCCTTGCCTTTACCTTTATCAAATTCATAACTTGGTACCTTTGACCTTGTTGGACAATATTGACTAATATGACCAATCTTTAAATAGCTAAAATATGTGGTTTGACTCAACCACCTCTTGTAGTCAAATATGAAGTGTGTCCTAATACAATTCTCTAGAATATGTCCATATTTTTGACAATAATGATAGGTATACCTTGTATTATAATCCTAGTTATAGGAGTTGCCATTGTTCCTTACCTTTGTTTTCCTATTTGAAGACTACATGGGTTTGGATTTGTACTCAAAATCTCTATCTCCATACTTTTGATAGTTGTAACAATATCCTTCAAATCTTTGTATGTGCATGGTCTTGGTTCTGTATTAATGTGCTTGATGACCTTGCTTGTTGCACTTGTGGTAGTGAACCATGTTCTTAGGCTTGACATTTTGTTTTATAGTCTTTCTCCTACACACATTAACATTATGTCATTTCTTACCATGATTATGACAAGTAGGTTTGGAATTCTTACCTTTGTTGTTCCTTTCTTCTACACTTTTGGATGACTCCCCTTCTTTAGTGCTTGTGTATCCCAATCCAGATGTATCATTATTGGATCTTAGGGATCTCAATAATTTCTCAAAGTATTTGATGGCTTTGTTTGGTTTATTGAGACTTTCAAAATTCCTTTTCCCTTTTTAGGTCACTTTGTAATTGCTCATTCTATAGTTTTAATTTTGTTATCTCAATATCCTTGACATTCAATTCATAGTTGGTATTCATCATCTAACTTAGACTATCCAATTACATGTTGGAAATCTTGGTTAGCTTCATTGACTTCTCTCGTAGTCCATTGATAAAAATTCTTTTGTCTTCTTCAATCATAGCTTTGTCTTCCATAGCTTTCTTTTTTTTTTCAGTCATCTCACATAGTAGTATGGCTTGTGATTCTTGCTCTAACTTGAGATTTCTAATTTCTTTAGCTTGGGCTCTATTCTTTGCCATTAGATCTACAATTGTTGTATCAAATTTATTGGAGTTTCCATTAGCAAATATCTTAGTAGTGTGCATCTCTTTGTATTGTGTGTCATTCTCTGCAATAGCAATTTCCTTCCTTCTCTTCAAAGACTTCTTTAGTTCTTCTCTTGCTTCACCCAGTTGATGTAGAATCAATTGTATTTCAATTCCCTAATTCTTAATAATAATTCACAACTTGTAGACTTCCATTTCAAGATCTTTCCTCAAAGCTACAAAACTTCTCTTTCAAAGAACTAGGCTCCAATACCAATTATTGGAATTACATTAGGAAAGGTAAACTTCTAAGGTGGGGGAGGGTGAATCAGTAGTTTAAACTTGGACCCATAAAATTTTCACCACACATCCATCTCATACATTTACTAAGTAAACTAAAATACCATGTAAATTATGTACATTTAAAACATGTAAGAAAGTCAACATTTGCACATATATGACATTAGATATGATTACCTAGAAGCCCTCCAATGAGAAGGTAAAATTGGGGTGGGGATGACACCCACAAATCTTCACTACTATAGTAATAAAGTGTATCCAATGAAGGTTACAATGTTTTTATCATGAGACATGATCTACCCTATGCAAGGTCTACCCTATTAAAGGCTTACAAAAAATATTAGGCCTCACCCTGTTAAAGGATTTCAACACCCTATTAAAAGTGTGCCTTGTTAAAGGACTTCAACTCACAATTAAGTAAGCACCTTGTTAGAGGATTTTATATAGTCTGTTAGGACTAATCTGTTAAGAGATTTGACTAATTCAACTATTATAATGATTCAAAAATGATCTTGCGGTTAGCACTTCCTTTCTTTATGACAAATCACCTCTGAATTGATGTATTCTTAATCCTCCTTGATTAAATGTCACACTACTATATCTTTTTCCTTTCCTTAATTATGCTCTAATTGATTCTGCAATGAAATCTTAGATCATAACTTCTTAGCCACCATGAATACTCTATTTTCACATGAAAACTTCTCTTTTCACTCCTTAATACACCTTTCAAATTCCTTAGAGAGTTTAGGGTTTGTCCTCCTTAAGAACACTTAGGCGACTTAGAGTTAAGTATGAATCAATAGTTGTGATTCATCCATTTTTCCACTTAATCTTTCCCTTTTTCTAATTGACTACATGTAATACATTGGGAATTCATCTTAACATTTTTCCTTATCTCCAAAATATCAAAAGTTGATCTTAAGTTGGCTCAAAAATTATTTATGTAGTTGTTTGTGCCACTATAAATAACTATGACAAAACTGTGTTACTCAGCATTTGAAGTCTCTGATGCTTGGAATATACTAATATTTAAGCTATGACTCAACATCTATATCACTCAAAATTCACTATTTACTTGGCTCTTGTGTCACTCAACATACACTACCTACTTGGCACTTGAGTGACTTGGCACATAAGTGGCTCAACACTCATTGTGGACTTGGCATGCTCTATTGTATACATGTTATGCTTGACATGTACTACTTTTTTGGATTGAACTAAGTAAATGACTTAAGTATGTTAACACTACTTGTCAAAACCAATCTAAGATCAACATTTCCATCTCTTGAGAGCTAAAAAATATGTGAAGATAACCTATCATCAAGCAAAAAGATGGTATAGGGATAATGAAAAGAAGGCTACAAAGATCATACAATCATCATTTTTGATTGATAGGACAACCTTGGGATGAAGAGTAGGAATGGTAGATATGAATAGATGATATATGAAGGATGATATTAGATACTTTATTGTACTTCTTAGTAGAGTCATGGGTCTACAGACAGCTAGGTATCTTAACATTTGGATGGTACATTTCATAGACACCATCATAACATCCAAATTGCCAATTGATTGGGCCACAATACTAAGTGAAAACTTAGATGAGAAATTGGTAGGAATCAAAGCTAACCCTAAGGTTTACATGACATCATACTTGGTGTATTTATTGGTGGTGAGAACAACTAACTATCCAGGACTATTTAAGAGGGAAAGCATGCAGGATGCTAATACATGGCCTTATGTGGTAAACCCTGAACTAGTAAAGAAGAAGATCTTAGATTAGAGTAAGGAATACCATATAGTGAATGATGCATTCATTTTTATAATCATCCAATTCATAGAGGGTGACTATGCCAAAATGATGTCAGTAGATGCAATAACAAAGATTGCAAAAATCAACATCTACTACATCTAGTTCAAGACATTCACTTACCGAAGTGTAGCTAGTACAACTATAAATATGAAGAAACTCTTGAGATATCCATCAGATATGCTCATCTTATTGAAGATTGTAAGAAAGCTCATATTTGCATATGACAGAGTGAGGAAACCAAATAAGAAGACATGGGTATGTCCCATTACTATAGGTCATTTTGAAGTAAAATAGAAGTAGGATATCATGATCTTTGACTTAAAATAGTATCAATATCCCTTGGAGGATTACACCTCCTCTCACCTTTATTTTTATAATATCAACAGAGTACAACATCTAGTAGGAAATCAATTTGTTCATGAAGATGCAATAGAAGATCATTGGATGAACATAATAGATAACTATGATATCTGAATAAGGGATTATTGTAAGATGAATTTATATGTGGTAGAAAGTGCCTTGAAAATAAAGGTCTCACTGAATGCTGTCCTAAAATAGACTCAAGATGTCGTAGATCCCTTGTACAACTATGATAAGATATTTGATAGAATAGTCATGAATGTAGAGATTGAAAGGGATAAAAATACAAATATAAACTACAAGGCTAGGCATATAATTTAGTTGAAAAGGAACTAGATCAAGAAGCCTTTTAAACTTGACCTAGCTCCATAGACTATCACCTTCCAAGCCACAACACACCTAGTAAAGGGTAAAGGTGAAAAAGTTATAGTGCCAACATTCCCTACCAAATCTCCAGTTAGGCTAGAAATGACATATAAAGATGATAGGGATGTTGGGTAATTTAGGGAGGACAAAGGGAAAAATAAGAGGAAAATAGATTCTCCAAAGCAATCTAAGCCTAAAGCTTAAGAACCTCAACCTCAAGAGGCAGCTCAAGCACTTGGGAATCAAGAGCCTCAAAATGAAGAAGCAACTCAAGCTCAAGATACTCCACTAGTGCCTCTACCAAAATAGTAACAAGAACAAGAACCAACATAGGAAACACAAGAGGTGTCACCACCTATAGAAGAGGAAGAATCCTCTCCTTCACCTGCTAAGAAAACTAGGGTTGGACCTACTATCATAAGGAATAGAATATAAAATATATAGAGAAAGGTTATACCTATTCCTCTAATCCTAGAAACCATCCTTGACGTGGATGAAGAAGATGAAGAAGACAACCTCCCTTTGAATCAAAGGACACACTTGGCTAGGGCTGCCTAGGAAGAGAAAACGAGAAGCTCCACCATTACACCACCATTTATTCCTAAGCAACTTATTGAGATTACAAATTTAGAGGATGAGAAAAAATAGTGGATGGATGAGAAAGAGGGTCAAGGAACAAATATTTTCAAAATATTTGATTCAACTTTATGCCAGTAGGAACTAGAATGGTTGGTGATAAAATATGAGATACACCCATGAACCAACCTTTCAGAGATGATTGGAACCAAATGAAACCTCTGCCACAAGGATCTCTGGGTACCTCCCCACCATCATTTTAGGATTTTTCATTTTTGGATAAAGGTGCAACCACTCCTCTCCCTCCTATTACTAAAGAAGAATGAGAAGGGCATGAAGAAGAGCTAGAATAAAGGCCAATCAATGAAGTATCAAGGATGAAAAAATAGCTGAAGAAGGTCATCAAACTTCTCAAGATACAAAGGTGAGGAATTTGGATACTACAGATATAGGGATAGTGAATCTATATCTCTCTTTAAAGGAGAAGACTCTAGAAAGGAGGGATAACTAAAAAGGGCTTGCAGGGCAAACCTCCTCTTAAGCCAAATACATGTCTCCTATGCGCATTACATAGAACTAGCTGAAGAGTGAGGTTATGGTTCAAAAAAAGAGGTAGTTGAACCTAAATGAAGAGGAGTACGGATCTGCTACTAGAAACCATCAAGAGACCTGAGCCACCTACATGTAATGCGCAACAATTGACCTTCACAATGAAGAATAAAGATTAGGACTTACTTGCTCATATAGCCATTCCTCCTCCACATGCTAAGACTAAATATGTGACTTCTAAGGGATATCAAATTAAAGAAGTCCAATTAGGAAAGCCCATAGTAGAGACAGCTAAAGTAATGATCAGTATGGGTGTTAAGGAGGTGTTCAAGCATTTAGATGTAAATGAGAATGAATTGATAAAGCTGTGTTGCCCCACTTTTCACCATGTACCATTTTTGCAAAGTGGAGATTTACTTGTATTGTGTTTAGTCTGGTCGAGTTAGTTCTTCTTTTCTTCCTCAAGTGATAAGTATCTCCATCGGGTTTTCATCTTTTCCTTTCTCCCGCATTGTATGGCCGGGTGGGTTTTCTTTGTCATCATGAGTCTTTTGGGTAGTTTAGGACCTTTCTTGATGGAATTCTTGAATTATTTTACTCTAGATGAACTTACTTGCAGCTAATTTTATTTCAAACATAAAGAAAGTTGAACTAGCAAAAAATCTAGTTTCGTCTTCTCCTTTGCAAGTTTTTGCACCTCGAAGGTGAAACTCCGCTTAGACTTACAAATGTAGTTTGTGAGCTTAAATAAAGAGAGGAAAATTATGTTATGGATAGATCATTGAATTATTTCCATGTTTTCACTATGAGAATCATTCAAAACTCACTAAGATGGTAAAAAAAAAGATCGGCGAAAAACTCAGAAACAACTTCTCCTTGATAGGTTTTGAACCAAGAAGTCAATTTTTC
The DNA here is from genome assembly GCA_028749045.1 of Cupressus sempervirens. Classification (NCBI taxonomy): domain Eukaryota; kingdom Viridiplantae; phylum Streptophyta; class Pinopsida; order Cupressales; family Cupressaceae; genus Cupressus; species Cupressus sempervirens. The sequence goes on along the minus strand of CM053784.1, from coordinate 557,466,027 downwards.
GAAAAGGCATTTTTGAAAAGGTAAAGTGAGTTAGTGGGTCCCATTTTTCACTCACAAAGCCATTTTTATATTTTTTGAATGCTTAAAGAAAAGTGATTAGGGCAAAGAAGGTAAAACAAAGGCAAAAGTGGAAAAGTGGAAATTGCCTTCTCTTCCACGGGCTTTCTACCCTCGAGAGTAATTTTTCGCATGTAATGGAAAATCATTCCTTCAAGCATAGTAATTGTGTAAATTGATCATGGGATGTTTTGGGGAAGATAATTGAAGCAAATTAGTTGAGTTTGTGAAGGTATTTTAAATAGAATCCGGTCAGGCAGATTTCTTCCCAAGGAGTACTCCATTTCTATTTCTCGAAAACTGGGTAAAAATGGGAAAGTAAGTCTGTAATTAAAGAAATTTATCATTGGTCCAATGAGAATAGTGAAAAGATAGGAAAAAATCTATTATAACCCTCACATTTACTAATTCAATGGATTTATCCTTAAATTCACTCGTGTGGTGGGGATCATGAAAATCAACGGATAGATTAAGGGTTCTTATATAAAGATAAGCATAATAGATTTTTGAATTACCACTTTCTCTATGAAACTATTATGTCATTGTATTAAATAGTGCTCTAAAAAACTTTCAGAGTTATAGGGTTACTCTTGGCACTATTCACAATTGTTGATTTTCAGTTCACCTCACTATTAGACAAGATGGCTACAAGATTTTCTAGTTTTGATGGGAAGGGTGGAGTTAAGTCAACATGGTAGAATATTATAGACAGTTCACTCCATAACTTTGACATGCAAGACTTCCAAAGGAGACTAAGGATGGAGGCAATTCACCCCATAATGGAGAAACTTTGAGGAAGTGGATTAGTAGATGCAACCAGATTTCCACTAGTAGTACAAGCTTCGAAGTTGATTATTGAATGCATCAATCATTACAATCTAGATATAAAAAAATTCTTACTACCAGATCAAATAGTGCTAATCTTAATTGATAGGCAAGTGGTAGTGAACTGCCTGTGGATTCCAAAACAAGAGGAGTTCTTTGAATTAACAATGGAGGAGCTATGTTTGAATTCTCTCTAAAGAAGATTGTGTGGCAAAAAGAGATCATGAGTTCTTGGTTCCAAAAGCCAAGGGGAGCTAAGAGTAAGGTCCCTAAAACCCTTTTTAGCATTGATCTCAAACTTGAGATTGTTGACATTCTAGTCCTCTTGCATCGCTTAAAGGTGAGGTAGAAACTCTTAATTTTGTAGAACAATACTTTTTTTGGGTGCAAATTATTTGCTCAGATACATAGTATGTAGACTAGGTATATTAGGTAAGTGAACATCTGTCTAGGGATCTCAGTCTGGCTAAGTTCTACAATTCATTTTATATGTCTTCTTTCTTGATATATATGTTGGCTTCCCTGCAATTGTGGCTAGGACTCCCTAGAATAGAGAATTTCCTTGATGATGTGAAAAGCTATGAATTTTATCCATGCTTGTAGTTACAAAATAGTTATGTGGAGTATATACAAGTAAATGATGCATTTATAATGAGAATATGCAAGGAACTCCAAGGCTATCTGGAGCAGAGATTCAGTCCAAAAGCAATGGCGATCATTATCAATTTGGTAGTTATTTCATTCAATTCTCATCTTTTTCTTATTTGTGTCTTGCAGTGTTTGATGGATTTCCTCTGAAGCTACCTAGATACACTAATGACATGATTATACTCATTGAGATTTTGAGGCACGTGATTTAGGTGAACATGTTGAGCACTAGTTTGAGGAAGAAGGGGTATGAATTCCCCATTAAAGTTGGGGCCTATAGCTGTGAGTCTTCATTTGATGCTAAGAACATACTCAAGGCATTCAAGAACAAATGTAGACTTGAAGAATATGAAGTGGTAAGGCCCATGTTTGATCCTAAAGGATATGCTAGTGATGTGCTTCAAATTGGAAGTGTAATCAAACACATAACTACCATAGAAGATTATTGGGTAGATTGTAAAGATGAGTTGGAGAGCCGAGATCAAGCTTTTGATAGATTGATAGTTTATCAAATAAAGACATATGGCATTAACTTAGATGTGGAATGGCTAGAAGATGATGGAAAAAATATGTATAGCAATGCATATTTGACTAAACTAAGGAATACCCCTATCACTTCTAATCCCTATGTGGATATAGAGGAAGATTTTGATGTTATGATGGCTTGGATCATCAAGAGGATTGGGAAATGGGTTGAGTGGACAAAAAAAAAGGGCCAGAGTTAGAGTAAGAGTACTCAAGCCTCTCTAGCCACTGCTACTCCTACTTCTTCTCAAAGTGCTACACCCAGTGTTACAACTATGGCTGCTCAAGGACCTACTCAATTTGTAGGAGGAGTTGATCAAGGATTGAAGAGCTAAAAGATGGTGTTATTTCTCTAGTCTCACTTCCTCATGCTGCTCTAGTCTCATCTCCTAATGTTGCTCTAGTCTCACTTCCTCACATTACTCCAACTCCATCTCCTCATCATATCCCTAGTCCATCTAAAAGCACTCCTCTTTTGAAGCCAACTAGTTCCCCTATTTAGATAGTAGAGATTGGGGATAAAAAGAGCTGTAGCAGTGAGTTCACTAAATTTGATGAAGCTATGAAGAAAACTCAAGAGGAAGAGAGAGCCTTGAGTTCATATAGGCTTCTTTTTCAAGATCTAAAGAATCCTTTTTCTACAAATACAGTGGTAGTGACTCCATTGAAGAAGAAAATGTTTAATATCGAGTCACTTGGGGCTGCTTGTTAAGTGATTAATACAAAGTCCTGGCTGGAAGACACCTTAGAAAGGAAGAGAAAGAGAAAAGAGGAGACTATCCCTACAAAAGATACTGTGTCTCAAGAAGTTTGCTCTGGGTTTGCAATAGTGAAAGCTAAGAAGTAGAAGACTCTATCAATACTTGGGCAAGATCTAGAAATAGGACACTTAACCATGGAGATAGCAAAGACAAACAAAGAAGAGAGAATTGAAGACATGACACTTGAAGATTTCACTCTACATTCAATTGATCTTGGAGAGGCTATACATGATACAAAGGTGGACCTATGGAGATCAAGTAATGAGGTAATAGAAGAACAACTGGAAAGCCTCAAATTGTCAAAAATCAAGATGAAGGCCAAGATAGAAGAATTGAAAAAAATTATTAGGTAGTTAGTTGTTCCATTGGCTACCATTATTGGTGTGCCTACTACTAATAACCCTATAGTAGAAGTGCAAGCTTTTGTCTCACAGCTTATCACCATATTGAAAAAGAATGGATTAAGAAACTCAATGCAGATGGAGTTTCTCTAATCGAACAAATTGGAAATGTTATCCTTTGATTGGAAATTGAGAAGGATAATATCATATCTAATCACAACACTTTGGTTGCAGATAAGGAAAGATGTGATGAGTGCATTTTCCTCCTAAAAATGATCATCCAGATGAAGGCAAAGGAGGTAGTTGAATCAAATTTTTTGAAGAAAGGAATTGAGCCTATATTTGAATGGATTTAGGGTATGCAATTCAAGCTAGAGATGATTCAAGAAGCTAAAGAAAGACTCAAGGAAATAGGAGATAAAGTGAAGAGAACTCAAGATAGGGCATTTGAATTGATGAAAGGATTATGCATGGATCCACAAACTAGTGGTCAAGGGAAAGCTCTTATTGGAGTGGAAGTAATGAAGAACAACTTCTCCATGTACTTGAGTAACCTGTCAAGAATGGCATCAAGTAGTTAAAATAGAGTGACAGAGCTACAGATGCTTGGTGGATGCATACACATGGCTACTAAAGAATTGACAAGTCAGCTAAATGCAGTAAAGGAGCTAGCTCAAGAGCATTTGAAGTGGCTCTTAAGATTCACTAATGTACATGTGCCTAGTCATGAAGAATTGATTCTAATTATAGTTGCTGCTAAAGCATATAGAGCAAAAACTAAAAAAGGAAAGAAGTCCAAGTGATTCAGCTGATGCCCCCTTTTCATTTTCTATTGTAAATTTTGTAATGCGACAAACTAGCATCTCGCCCTTTTTCATCCTCAGAAGATGAACTGATTAAAATTCTTATTGTAACAGTCATCTCTTAAACTCTATATGTATGAAGTTGAATGATTCATGAGAGGTCAAAATTTTTTTTGGTGTGAAATACTTCTTGTTGTAGAGACAATCGAGAGTATTTTATATTGATTATTTTCTGTTTTAGTTGGCTTTAAGTTTGTATCTTTCTCTTATGGTTTGAATTGGAATGAGGAAGAAATAGAGTTTTGCTTCCCCTATTCGTTATACAATGAATGAACGTGATAAGTATTGTCATTTTTCATTCTGAGAGGAATTTTAAATATTATCAATTTGGTAAATAAGTATAGATTTGAGTTCTTGTAGCTTAGCTCATGAGAAGTTTTGTGAATTCATAAGATGTGTGGATGCATAAAACCAAATAGATTATTAAAAACTTCTATTCACCTGAGTTAGATCTTGCCTAAGTCTAGCTTGGTTATAACTCTATTGTTCTCAGGTTAAGAGAACACCCCCAATTAGATGATAGTAATAAACATAATTCATTGAAAATATATCATAGGGAGTTGTACCTATTAATTCAGAGAAAAGCCCATTCATCTACAGGGGGCTTTTCAACTGTTGTAACTAGATATTGTTTGAAAACTTTGAGTATTTAAGGGTCAAATCCAAAGAAAAAATCTATTTACCAACAAGCTGCACAAAGAGAATGATCTTCTAAGAGGCTACCTACATGGAGTTGTAGGTCCATTGGATCAAGATCACCTAGAGGCCTCTCACTATGGCAAAGCAAAGGAGAGATAATGAGAGTGTCCAAATTGATTAATTTTTGGGAGCATGTTAGCAATGGCGTGATAATTTTGAGTAGAAAGGTGTAGAGATAATATAGGCTAATTGGAACATGTTGCATAAGGTTCACTCTAGTGCAGAGAAAATGGTATCTATAGTAGATCAAGATTTTGGGCTTATGGATGAGGTACATACCTAGGGAAAAGACCTTCAAGCATTGTCAACAATAAAAGGTCAAAGATATCATACACTCATGAAAGTGTATACAATAGATGAGATTGATAAACTTGAGGATTGAATTGAAAAGATAGCTTCCAAAAATAAGGTCATTGAAGAACTTCATAAAAATATTTAGAAGTTAAAAGACTAGTCTCAAGAGAAAATTTTAGATGTAGATAGGTATTATGATGCTATTTCCCTTGAGATTTTTGAAGAAAAGTTGAAGATGAAGCTCAAGTCAATGCAAGTAGTGGTTTTCAAAGAAGATATTAGGCAAGCATTCAAGACTAAAGAGGTATAGTTCAAACGTGATAGTAGAATTGATGACTTTGCAAAAAAATGAATAGATATTAGCAATTATAGGCAAACAATCAGACATAAATGTGAGGATTTAGATTTTATATAAGCTTCCCAAGTAATGGATATTATAGAGATTTTCAAGAGCAAACATCTAGACATTGCTTTTGTATAAAGGGGAAGAAAACCCAAAAGCTAGAAATTTAGTTATGACACTTGTGAAAATTTTGAATTTTTTGAACTTGCCACTAAGGTGTGCTACTCCAAAGTTGTGTTGTAAATTTTGAAGAAGTTAGAGGTGCATTGATAGTTAAATGCTAGTTCCAAATTTAGAGCTTTCCATCCACTAGAAATGCATTCTGATGATAGTTTAACTCTTAGAAAATATTTAGAGAAGACCAAGCTTCCATTTTTAGAGCTTCTAGTTACTCCCTGATCCTCTTACAAATTCCTTCTTCTTATCTACTATTTCTTTCTTTGTTTTAAGATATGTAAAGGTTCACACACCCATTAGTTGATATAAATAAGGGTGTAGTCTTACTTAGCACTATTTAGAGAATCAATTTGTACATAATTATATTTTTTATTAGTTTTAAGTATATATTTGCATGAAGAGATATCTCACTCTCAACACAAATTGAGGAGATGATTTTTTATAAATTCATGAAAGTAACATGTATTCTAGGCTATTATTTTGATGTAATAATATATGCTATTGGTTCTCTCATTTTGAGTGGAGTTATTCTTTCTAGAGTGTGTTATTTTTGTGGATTCTTCTTCATGATAATAATAGAGCCAAATGTTTTGTTGTGTTGATTTAATTGTGTGATATTTTATTTTTGGTGTTTTCCACATGTTGACAAATTCTACTGATGTATCAAGTTGGAGAGGAGATCACCCTATTGTTCCTACATAGCTTCTTGTCTTGCATGAGCACACTTTCCATGGCCTTATGATATGATAAGAAGTGAAACATCTTTTGTCTTTTACTAAGTTTCCATTGACGATTGCATCAATGGATTTTAGGAAAATTTTCTCGCATTTTGATTGGTTTCCTACCTAATCTTTTCAGTGATTTAACTTGCAGATGTGTTGTTACCATGGTTTATGTCCATTAGGAATTTCCCTTTCATGCTATTTGCTTTCATTTCTCATTACCTTATCTTTGTTATTTTTTTTTTCTAATGCTTGGTTAAATTAGGAATTCATATAGTTGCACTGTTAGATTGCATTCATCTAAAAATATAAAATAGAAAAAAAAATCTCTTTTGTGGTTAATTTGAAATAGCAAGAAAATTGAACATCTTATCCAAAATTGGTTAGAACCAGGAAAGGCCTCCTTGTAAACAAACATATTTATCTTCAACTAAGTGGATTCTGGTAGGTCATAAGATCACTTAAAACCTTGGAGTTGATCCTAGATAAAATTTTCAAGTGAGGATTTTGAAAGGATTCCCATCAATAGACACCATAACATGTTGCAGGGTATGTATTCTCATGACTATGATGTTGTTAAGGTTCTCTTCATTTTAATATTTTCTTATGGATTACATTATGGTTAAATTTTTTGATAGGTGGCTAATGAAGATATGAAATTGTTGTCATTTATGGTAACACATGATGTACATGTTTACAAGAAACCTCAGAAATAAAGATACTTAGCTTTTGGTACTCAAAAATTGTCTAAGTATGAATTTGGTGTACATCAATGTATTATTTTGTTTATAACTTGTTTCTAACATCATATTATGACTAGAAAATTTAGATGGAGATAGTATACATGTTTTTTGATGATGTGTATAACCTTAGAAGTTAGTACAGACTATACAGAAAAGATATATTCATGTTTTAAGGAAAAAAAAACAACAAAATTGAAGGAAGGGAATTCTTTTTTTTACAAAATAATTACTTGTCCAATTAGGGCCAATATCCTAGATGTTTACTTTAAGTTGGAAAAGTGTATTATGGTCTTAGCTTACCTAGCAAAAATTTGTGTAAAGGTGTGGTATTCATGCAAAGGACATTTTGTGATGAAAGATGTAGTTTTTATGTTGAGCAGTTGTATGAAATTTTTTGTGAAAGTGATATATGAAAAGTTTTGTAAAAGCTATTTTGTGATCCAAAATCGAGTTGAAGATCAAAGATTAATCAAGAAAGAAGTTAAAATACCTATATTCAAGAAGTCTAATTACTTGTTTGGGTAGTGAGCTCTTCTTGTAATTAGAAGTGCATGTTTGGGCAGTGGGTTCTATTGGTCTAATTTTTTGCATGACAAAATTTCCTTTGTCCGAGTATAAAAAATCAAATTGTATCCATTAATGGTGAATAGGGTTTCTCATTTAATCATCCATTTGTTAGCCTTTGAATTTTTTTTGTTAAAACCCCTATGGCTCATTCCTTTTAAAACTTGCCGGCACCAAATCTTTTTGAAAAAATAACTTTGGTGAATATTCTATTTTCTTTTAATTTTTATGTGACCTCAAATAGTCTTTCCTCCTATGTTCCTCACCGTTTGATTTTTAAAAGATTTACAGTTCTCTTTATCTTGCTATGGAAATATGTACAGAGGATATGTATAGTGAGGTAGCGAGTACTGATAAATTTAGAAAACAGAACTATAAAATGAAGGTGTGGTGGTCAGAGATTTGGTTACAGCCAAAATTTTAGTCATGTGCCCTTTATCAGTATTATCAGAACAAGTAGGAACCCAGTAGAAGGTAGGAAAAAGAAATGAAATTTCTAGGTGACCATAAAATTTTCCAAGTGGCATGATGAGTAATAACTATTATTTAATAAGGGTTCTAGTGACTTGACTTGCCTTTATTTTATGGCACCGAGTTTTGTTGAGACACCAAAGCTCACTACTTCGCTATTGGAAAATCTAGGCATCTCGTTGTTAGCAACAAAGCAAGTTGCTATGAGATGGCACATGGTGGGACCTAAAGAAATGTGGAAGGCTGATTAGGATTAAAGTATGTTTTTGTTATGCTAGCAATGTAGGATTTCTCACATCATCAATATCCTGGACCCACACCCATTTATAAAACACATGATGTATTCTGATCATCAAATCAAGATGGGATCTATGGCTATCTCTATCTTGCTACGGAAAGATACACAATTTTTACTCTATGTGACATAGAAAATATGGGACCCACCACATAAAAAGAATTACATGTAGTTTCCATGCCATCTAATCAAGTTCAAATCTATGACTGTCGCTACATCGCCATGAAGAATTCATGATGTTTATGTATAGCAAGGTAGAAAATGGGGGCCCCACCTATTTTCTCTTAAGTGTTGTATTGAAATGTCTTCCACACAATCAATACAAGATCAATGGTAGTCAGTAATTCACTATAGTGAGATTCTTGAGAGTTATGTATAGCGAGGTAGTGACTTGATGACACGTGTCCCCAGTCTTCAATGGGTCCAAACTAAAATGCTAGGAGTGAAGGAAAGATATTGGTGGACATGCTTCATTGGTTTGACTTATAGCATGTTAAGAGGAAAGAAAAGTTAGCTTCATTTTTATCCTTGAATCGTAGGATTTTTATAAATCAATAGTGCAAATTCAAAAGGAAAGATGATGCCACATTATTGTTTGCCACTCTGTGCATTTATGAATCTTGAAAGCTTCACGTGTGAAGGAAAGTAGAGTATAATATAGAATATTTTCTCAGGTCTGTCCTACATGAATAAAGATTGCAAAGTTTTTTGAAAAGAAGCCATTACTAAGAAAGTTACGAGCTAAACAAGAATGTGTAAGCAAATTCCAAATGTTCACAAAGACATTATAGAGTTACAGAGAGAAATAAGAAAAGAGTTAGGTAAGTGTTTACACTATAGTCTCTGTAGTATCTTAATTCTACAAATTACAATTCAAAATGCCTCCAAAGAAGGGATTCTTTGGTCAGGTGAATTACTTGTACAGGAATGTCCATGATGATTTACTTGAGTTGCTTCCCATTTCTACCACTAAAATTGTGCAATTTAAAAAGCTTACAACATTAAACCCTAGGTTGAGGATAGCAGATGGATTATACGACAAGGGTAATTGGGTCAGGGATGCCAGTACCACTCAAAATAGTCTAGAATTGTTTAGAAAATGGTTTTCAAAGAGGAACATTTTTGCTCCACATGCCAATATCTAGAACTTTGATCTAGGGAAATTGGTGGTTCCTAGTGTGTTCATGGACTATGATCTTATTGAAACCGTGGCCAAAAATTATGACCAAGCTATTAGCATTGCAAGAAGAACTAATGGCCAAGTCTTAATTACAGTAAACCCAAATGAGATTATGAATTTTTTTGGCTTAGGGCCTAGCACTAATTACCATGTGCCCATTGATTTGGAAGGACTAGAAAAGGAGTACATGTCCAAAAATGACATCATTAGACAAGGTGCAATGAAGGTACATATAGGTAAAATTGGAAATCTACCAGTGATAACAACAACCTCCAAGGAACCCTTCAAAAGGGCATATTTAAATTCCAGGGCTATAGAGATATATAGGACCTTGTGCAGAGTTTTTGGGAGAGATGAAGAAGAATTTATGCCTATGGATTTTATGTATATGGTTGTTTAGATCTCATCTTTTGGTGTGAACATCATTTTTGATTTTGCTTCTTATTTGGCTGAGGAAATTCACAATGGGTTAATTGGGATTGCCAAGAGCAAGATAGAAAAAAACTTTGGTCATTACTCATTGTTGATGCATATGTTTTTGTTCAAGGGAGTTTTGTATTTTGGTAAAGAAATGAAATTAAATAGCGAGGAGAATGGGGAAGCATTGCCAGTCTAGTTGTGGAGTGCAGATATGATGTGGGATACAGAGACTGCTAGTTTTGTTAGGTTTGATAAGTATTTCATTTCCAAGTTGAGATGCCTCTTATTGAGTGACAATCCCAGAATCCCCAAAGCATTGATGAGTCTCATAAGGCCTATGGATACCCCCCATAATTTAAAAGTTTCACATAATTGGAAGGTATTATTCCTTACTCTATTTCTGCTATTTTCAAAATTTATGGTTTTAATGGGAGCCCTCATGTATTGCCCTACCAGGTGCCTTTGAAGGTAGGAGTAGCTAGGTTTTTTATGGCAATTGGGAGGAGTAGAGGAAACATTTTTGCTGAAAAGATCAACAGGGTCAATTTTCCCCACTTGCACAATAACCCATCATTTTGTAATCACAAAATGGGATCAGAGCTCTTTGCACAAAATTTTGGATCCCTATAAGATGGCTATTTTTTACCCACATTTCTATGATTCAGAGGGGTTTTTCAACATGGCCTTGAGGCATAGAATTAAGCTTGGAAAAATTGAACATGAATTTTACTTTCTAGAAGATATAATAAGGAATGAGTACTCTTTGCAAGAGTAGGAGACAAGGAAAGAAAAGTGGAGAGTCTTCTCTAAAATTTTGGATTTCATTCATTAGTTTGACCTAGATTATAGTCCTTTGGATGATGTAATAAAAAATGTAGATAAGATAAGAAAACTTATGAATACTTTTCCTGAAATAATAGAGGTAATGAATGAAAAGAAACAATTTTTTATTATATTTTACATAGATAAGGATAGGAAAGCAATGAGAAGATTGGGTTTTACTCCCAATATAGGGGCAGGTCAATCAACTATCCAGAAAAGGCCAGGGTACACTCTTTTTCAGAATAAAGGGGCCTCTGTAGACAAAGGAAAACAAATAATGGCCTCCACTAGTGCTATTGTGGAGGAGAGGCCTTTTGAAACCTCTCTAAAGAGGAGAAAAATAATAAGGGAAGAGGATCTTAATGTTGAGGAATACTCACCCTCATAGACCCCCTTGAGATTTGAAGAGGAGCAACTCACTGAAGAGAAAATTGAGCAATTGGGATCACAAGGGGAGGTCTTGGTTACACAAGTAGAAATAAATGAAGGAGAATGTCAAGAGCCTCCAATTCCAAGTTTTGAATTAAAAATTGTAGATAAAAAAGGAAGGGAATTGGGCTCTATTTTGGAACAAGCTAGTCGACAATTTTTGTTTGATGAAAGTTTTTTCAAATCTATGGCTTTTCATCAATTTGCATGGAGGGAAAATATGAATTTTTTTGAGGAAAGCTACCAAAAATTGATAGCAAAGCATCCATAAATGGATGAAGCCTTTATACGGAATCAAATAAAGGAACAAATGATGCAAGAGTTCCAGAACATAATCCCTGAAGATGGGAGGCAATTGGTAAAGGCTTCTAATATATTATTGTTGCCTAATTGGGATATGGCAGATGCTTTGATTCTTAATTCTATTTCTAATAAATTGGAATTAAAAGACCCAAATAAAAAGGAGTTTACAGGGACTTAATTTCATGAAGATCAAGCTGCTCTAGTCATATGGTCATTAAGGAGAGGGTCTAGGACTGTTTCATCACAGCTAGATGAATCTGGGTTAACAGGAAACATCATTGTGAGGAGGGTGGCTAAGACTTCTCATGTATAGGTAGCTCAATGGAATGTGGATTCATCCCAATTTGTTTTGGCCACTACTAAGAAGGAAGAAAAAGCCATGTTTGAATTACAGAGCAACTTTAAAACAATTTTAATGGCCTACAATAAAGAGTTTAAAAAGAGGATTGAGCTTGAAAACAAGCTAATGGGGAGGTCAATAGCACTGAGAATAACATACCCTCATCCCCCAATTGAACCTTTTAAATCCACTCCCCTAATAGAATTACTAGATACACCCCAAATGCTAGAGTATTACATTGCTAAGGACTTTGAAGAAGAAAGGAACAAACTGTGGGCCTTACATGCATAGTTGAATGTGAAATATGAAGATAAATTAAGAAACGCTCTCACATATTTGGGGGATAAAATTGAATGGACACTAGTTTATGATCAGTTGGCTATGGTGATCAATATCTTGGATGAAATGAAAGCAAGTGATGAGGCTTTGAAGCCTATCATGAATAAGTGGGTAACACTAGTACATTTGACCCCAATTTTTGACCATCTATTAAAATGTTTTAGATTGGTCGAAATATGCAAGGAAAAATATCTTTTTTTAAAAATCCATGCTCGTGTTGGTCGAAGTTTTGACCAACACGGGCTTCATATGTTAAATTTTTTTAAAAAGTGGGAAAAACTCATTGTTGCTGAGGACAAAAATGGAGGAAGGGTTTCACAGGCTAGAGGAGGCAAAAGGTGAAGGTTTTTGAGAAAGGGGCATCTATGTATAGGGGGTGCATGGAGATGGGTGTGGCAGCAATGGTGTTAATGAAATCCTTGCGATCAATGTTGTCATCTGCTAATGAGGAGGCCAAGTTAGGGCTGAAGATGAGAGTGTCGGTGTTGGTTAATGAGGATGGAGTGTTTTGATAATGCAGGATCTGTTAATTGCTGGTTTCAACATCACTAGTGCAACAATAGAATGGGAAATGGTAAAACTCATTCATAATCTAGATAAAATGGAAAAAGTCCAAGGGGAGTTAGAGGAGGTTGTAGGTCATAGTAGAAGAGTGGAGGAATCTGATATTGATCATCTACCTTACCTTCATGCAATGGTGAAAGAAGTGCTTTGACTGTATCCTCCTGGTCCTCTTTTGATCCCTCATAAAGCATCAAGATCTTGTGAAATAGGGGGTTTGTGATCCCCAAAGACACACAAGTATGAATTAATGTGTGGGCGATTGCGAGGGATCCTGTTGTGTTGGAAGGAGCCTTCCAAATTTATGCGAGAGAGGTTTTTGGAGGGAGAGGGAGCTACTGTGGACTTTAAGGGACAAGATTTTGAGTTTATACCATTTGGAGTAGGGAGAAGAATATTCCTAGGGATTCCTTTGGCTGATAAGATGCTTCATTTAATTTTGGCTTCGCTAGTTCACTCCTTCGACTGGAGTCTTCCTAATGGAATGACCACAAAGGAACTAGACATGAACTATATATTTAGAGTGGTATTATCGAAGAGTCAGAATTTGGAAGCAATCCCACTACACCTGCAACATCACTTGTATTAATTCTTCAATATTAAGGTAATTTCTTCAATACGTTGGATCACAAAGTCTAATATGATAATGCTGTTTAGAATGGAGGTGTCATAATAGATTTAGTAAGTTGACTGACTTTCCCTACAATAATTTTATTAGTGTCTAAGACTCTGAAGTATCAAGAAAAGTGACATCTGTGTACACAACATAGTGAACGAGGGCTACCATTTCTTTCTTAGGTGTCACACCTCTATATCAAGAGAGACATACCCATACAACGTAGACCCTTCCCGCACTCTACATGGCACTACTTCTGTGCATATCAATGAATTTGAATGCAATATTATAAATAATTTCTGCATGCAACTTCTTACCATTATATACTTATTTTTGTTTAAATTAATATGATCATAAACGAGTTTGAAATTTGTATTAGAAAGACTTTGATATTTTTATATGGTTTTTGTAATGTAATATGGGTCTTATTCAATGTTATACCACTTCTCTAAGTGTGTTTCATATTGTTTCAAGGAAATTCAAGGAAATTTGGATTTATTTGTAGCTACGGGTTCTTGTGCTTTGTCTTGATAATAAAACATGTAATTGGCACTGGATGGACATTCTAGATTATCTACTTTGAAATGTAAATTTGTTGACATATGGGGTGAAAACCTCTAATGTATCCTTGGCATGCACTGATAATAAATGGCATATTGTTATCCTGATGTCCAAGCCCACAAGTTATGTGGAGTAACAATGGTTGAATATTGAAGTCTCTGAGAGAACCTTGGAGACATTACGACTTATTTATTGGATCTTTATTACTAACTCCTGCTTAAGATCCATGTGGAAGGGTTTGGGTTTATCACTAGTCCATAAATATTGTCATGCATAAATGTTAAAATGCCAGTATCATTACTATTAACGAAATATATTTCCACCAGGTTTATAAAACTCTTTATAGAGTCATTTACCAAAAGCTCTCTATTAATAGGCTCTGAAAATACTCTATTAATAGACTTTAAAAATACTACATTTTCAATAATAAGCATTTATAACTGATATAGTACAAGGCTAAAAAATCCATTTATTTAGATTCTTTTTTTTTTTAACGCTGCTAACTCTTCAGAGCCTTTTATTAATCTAGCTCAATTGCAAATGTTTTTCTCTAGAGCACAAACATTTACGTGCTTTAATTCAATGGAGAGTGTTGTATGGGGGCATTTTTGAATTTATTCAGGTCAATTACAAATCAACAGCTCTGTGTCAGTCTCCAGCTGCAGCATCTACAGGAAAGATGGCTTTGATTTCATTCATGTCATCTGCTATCAATTTTACCGAGAGAGAAGATATTATCATCCAGGTTCTTCATCTTGGTGGTTCTAGGAATGGGCACAACATCATTTCCCTGGTCTTGAACCCATGCAAGAGCAACTTGGCTTGGGCTGCACCCTTTTCTTAAATTGATCTTACTTAGCTTTAGTAATAGATCTTGGTTCCGCTCAAGATTCTCACCTTAAAACCTCGGATTCCCCTGTTTAACAGATCAATTATTATGATATGAAACAATCAACAATGACAAAATCAAATCAAATTAATTTTCACCTTTATTGTCAGTCTTGTCATGTAGATTTTTGTTTAGATTTTACTTTGTTGTTCAGTCTCAATGTTTGGACTCAACATCAGATCATCTTTAAAATGGTACAATTATTAAATGGAAAAAAAAAATCCTATCGTTTACCTTACGAAGTAATTATCTGTCACACTTTGAAGAAGTTTTCCTTTTGTGCTAAAGAAACCCATGCGTAAAGGACTGTATGGAACAATCCCAATCCCCAACTCCCTATGAATGGAATAAAATGAAATAAAATAAATATAAGTAAGCTTGTATTCCTTATCTAAGTTCAAATGGAACAAAGTTCAAAAAAAAATCTTATTAAAAACTTCAACTTTTGGTATATACTGTGAACCCAATTCACAAATATTTATTATCAGTTCTCTACTATCTATAAAGTAAACATCGAATCATTGACTATTGAGGTATTATATCATCACAACATTTACCTAGAGGTGGGAATAATTTGGGCCTCAGAATCCCTACTCCAGAGAGACCATTCAAGTTGCACAATAGTGATTGGATGCACTTCATGGGCCCTACGGATTTTTGAAGCAGAGGCTTCAAACAGACCCACATATTTTATATTTCCCTCTTCTACCAACTTCTTCAGTTCACCCATTTGTATAAAAGGAAAACTGATTTGCTTGTTATCAGATTTCTTATGTTTTGCTAGGCGTCGGTAAAGAGCCAGAGGGATAAAATCTTACCCTCCAAAGCCATACAACCTTGATTATTAGACACATATTTTCTAGTGAAATTAGAGGTTTGAAATTTTGATTTTTTTGTTTTTGAGACAAATTCATTGACTCATGTTACATTAGCTTCATAAGAACTCATCTCTCATGACAATAAGTTGGAGTAGTATTGCACTTAGTGACCTTTTGGAAAGGCTTAATGCTTCACCTTATGAGCATCATCTAAATGTAATGAGTACTACGTGTTCCATTCATTCTTATGAAAAATGAGTTCTTCTGAACCACTATTAAAATAACTTGTGTCAATGCATTTCACTAGAAAACCACATAGTTGAATCCTTGTAGTAAAATCACAATTTGACTTGCTGTAGAAAATATTTCATACTTACCAATCTCAAGAATTGATATGTAAAATATATTTCTCACATCAAATCAAATTCAAGATTCAACTATGTAGTTTTTGGAGAAAAACCATTGCCCAAAATTTTATAAATAAGATTAAAATAAAAAACTTGTCATAGTAGTACAAATTTTGAATCTTAAAACTTATAGCGCCATGATAAAATAGTATTTTGGTGCAAGGTTAAGGGTTTGGAATCCAAAGACTTATAGTAGCTTCTATGGGTACAGTAATATCCACCATGTGCTGGTAATAAAGATCAATGTAGTCTATATCAAGCCTCTTGAGGCTTGCTTCACAGGCAGCCCTGACATATGTAGGATCCCCCTTCACACCAAATTCTCCATTACTCCAAGTCAATCCAAACTTAGTTACAATATGCACCTTCTCTCTGATACCTTTTAGAGCCTATTTAGGAAGGAACAATAAAAGCATTATGCATGGTGTTAGAACAATCAAGCTCAGAGAATTAATAGATTAAGAAATGGAAACAGTACAAGCTGGAAACAAGATGTGCATCTTTTGATCAATCAATGGTTTTAAAAATGCATCTTTTGAGTAATATTGATCACTTTTCAGTGATGGGTTATATAGTTTTCAGCTATGTAAGGATTTGGTACAGTTGATGCTTCCGCAACTCATAATTATGTTATAATGTTGAATTACTTTTTAGAAGAGTCTTCTAGTGTAGGCTGGAAAAGAAACATTAGAACTTAAGTATAAACACACAAGAGAGCTTGTTAGGTTTGTTTACATGAATGATCCAATGTTTTCCAAGATGACACAAAATAAAATAGCATGTATGGTAGAACCATTTTTTAAATTGTAAAGTGAAGCTTCTCGACACCTAACATATAGAAACTGTTATCCAAATTTGCTCATCTACATCACCACTTATCAGTTACAGTAGTAATCTTAAACTATATCATAGCAGTAACTGGGAGCCAGGTATGCTTAGATCAACATGTATGGTAGTCACAATCAAACATGGATTTCAAGAATTTTTAAGGAAATGAAAGCATTTCATTTTATTCATGCTGCCTATCCAAGAACCTTGAATGGCACAAAGAAATCTTACTCCTTTTGTCATATATTCTATTTTGGCTATATTTATAAGATGTGTTTGTATAATCTTTTGTCTAACATGAGAATTCATACAAAATATTTGGAAATACCTTCATCTGTGAGTTACAAGGCATAGAATCATGCTAAATTGCTTTAATCCACCTTAGGTTTAGATTTCTTGATTATGCTTTGCAAATATTGATACACTGTTATCCTCTTTTGTAAATCCAATTTGACATTATTTGATTGGTAGTTTCTCTGTATTATGCATTAATGGTAGTCCATGTTCAAAGAATGTAATCTCATCTTTGTTATATGAATAGAGTTTGCATAAGAGATGTTGGTATTTTTTTTATAAAGCAGGTTAACAACTCTATCTTCTAAATTCTTTCTTATAAATGGACATTTGGATATGGTGATAGTAATGAAGGGTCTATATTGGTCAATATGATTATGTTGGAATAGACAAACAAAGGAAGTAATCAAAGCAATTAAGAAACGCGTTGCCAATAAGAATCCTAAGATCCAAATTCTTTCTCTGATGGTTAGTATTGAATAATATTATAAATTTCTATATACATTTTGATTTATTTTAAGTTATCATTACTGAGATATTTGGTTGAATTCTAAGTGCAAAAAATTTACTATAGTAAGAATTCATTTATGATTGACTTTGATGGATAACTTTGATTTAATATTTGCCTAGTTATTTTTGCAGCTATTAGAGAGACTTACAAAAAATTGTGGTGATACTGTTCACTTGCAAAGGATGAAGTAGCCTACCTTTTGAGGGGCAAAGAGACTGCCAAGATGCTCCTCCTCAGGTTCAAGGATGCCCGTGCTAGAAACAAGACTACCAACTCTAATTCAAGTCCCAATTTTCTCTCTGATTCTGAGCCAAATTGTCTCAGGAATCATTTCATACAGTCAAAAGTCAAGCTGGGAACATAGTATCTCAGCTCTAATGCCCATGTCCAAAATGCTGAACTTACCTTCAGAGAAGTCCTCTTGCATTGGAAGTAGGATTTCTAGCCTGACAAATGTGCACATTACTCCAAGTAAGTCCATGGGTTAGGGGAATTTTGAAGGTAAAGACAATGACTCAACTGTGGAGATGATATGCAAAACCTTAGTTTGAATGTGAGATGGACAAACAGATTCCCCTTTAGTCTGACCTATGGAACTATTGTCAATTATCAACCATACAAATCTTTTTATCTCTTAGTTGCTACCTTTTAGAAGGAATTCAACTTAGGTAATGAAGGTCACTGAGTTTGAATCTGAGATGAGACATAGACTCATGTACTATTAGGAATATCCATTCATATGGAGCTCACATGACTTTTCAACAATGTGCCAATTTATTTCTCATAGTTTCTTTACAATAAAATTGTAGTAGCTCTATGCTTTACAATCTGCATTCTTAAAAAAAACTTATGTAATGTCGTAAAAAACATTTGTGCTAGTTTTCTATTAATTATTTAATGAAAATGCTAGGAATGGTTTTTTCCTTCTGTAAGGTTGATTTATCATGATGCATCTTAATTTATCTAACAAGACACAAATTAAATATTGAGGCAAAGCTAATGTTCAGTTTATTCATGTTCTTTGTAATTAGGATACAATGGCCAAGTGACCAGTTGATCCAAAGGAGGAGTTGAGGTTGATGTCTTAGGAAGTATGTGGCTATGTGGAAGCTGTTCTGAATAGTCTTGCTGCAAATGTACCCAAAGTAAGAACCTTAGAAAATCCTTGCATTAAAGCACTATAGAAATAGGCATTCTTTTGTATGTTTCTCATGAGTATTAACTTGTACTTCAATGATTGACAGGCTGTGGTGCTCTGCCAAGTTGAGAAAGCTAAAGAGGAAATGCTGACTCAACTTTATAGCTCTGTCAGGTGAAGGTTAATTACATGTGGCTAATATGGCCATGGTACTAGTTATATTTTTTTTCTGTGTTCCTCATATATTATTTTTCAATTCTACTTCAAACAGCTCTCAGAGTACAACAAAGATTGAAGAACTTCTCCAAGAAGATCAGAATGCAAAAAGGAAATGTGAGAGATTCAAAAAATAGGCATCTTTATTGTCAAGACTTACTCATCAATTAAGTATCCATGATGTTCAAGAAACAAGTGATAATTTTTCTTCAAATGGAGGTACTTGATATATTAGTTTTTGTTAAGTGAAATGTTTCTTTTCATAGTAATAAGTTAATACTTTTAATAGAGTATAATTTATCGTAGGTTTCAGCCCCATTGTCATCCCTTGTCCCCTCCTAACATGGTTTCCATGATATACTAGAATCTTTTTTGAATCACTAGAACATGATATTAGATCTTACTGGGCTCTCGTGTCAAATGATTTTCTTTTGGATGAGGCCACTACTATTTTTGAGGCTATTGTGATATGTAATGATATAATTAGAGATAATAAGAAGACTTCTATCATTTTTAGTAACTCTCATCCTTAGACATTTGATGTGTGCCAGATAAGGGTAGGTTGGTTGGGGTTGAATGTCATGAAATCTGATCTAAAGTACTTTGATTATAGTTCCAAGGATGTTTGTGGGGTGCTTGTTCAGCACCCTAGGATAGAGAGGGAAGTTATTGATTACTCTTATTTTGTTAAGAATGTTCATGCTAATGGTGTGAAGGTTGTCATGGCCTCTGATTTTTCTACGCTAACAATACTGAAGTCTCCTAAGGAATTTGGGGTGGATATCATCTTTGGGTCTTCTCAAAGATTTTGTGTCCCCCTGGACTATGGGGGCCCCTCATTTATATTGCTTGGTTACATCTTAAGAGTAAAAATGAATGATGCCTGGTAGGATTATTGGAGTTAATGTGGATTCCCATAGGAATCCTATGCTAAGGATGGAAATGTAGACAAGGGAGCAACACATCAGGCAAGATAATGCCACTAGAAATATCTACATGATACATGAATTAATTACAATATATCTTCTATGTATGCAATCTATCATGGTCTGGCAGGATTGAAAAAAAATGTAGAATGTGTACATGGTTTGGTGGGAGCATTTATTAGTGGATTAAAGAAATTAGGAACTATTAATGTTGAGGATGCTCCATTCCTTTATATTGTAAAGGTTATATGCTTATCATTAAGCAAGGGGAGATGGGCATCAAAACTTCTATCATTACTGTCTCAACTCATGGAATGAATCCTACAAGTGCTACAATGTGTGGAATGAAAATTGTTGTTGTTTGAACTGTTGCTAAATAAAATCAAGGATTTAGAGGAAAATAAGGAAACCTTGTAGCACTTATGATTACCTATCCTTCAATGCATGGTGTGTATGAGGAGGGTATTAAATAAGATATGTTAAATCATTCATGACAATGATAGTCAAGTGTACATGGATGGTGCAAACATGAATGTGAGGGTTAGACTAACTAGCTCGAGTTTAATTGGAGTGGATGTATGCCATCTCAATCTTTAGAAGAAATTCTACATTCTACACTCTGGTATGGGGCCTATAGGAGTAAAGAAGCATATGGCACCATTTTTACCATCACAACCTCTGGTACTAATAAATGGAATTACTACTCCTGAAGGGAATCCACAACCACTTGATATGATATCAACAACACCATGGGGCTCAACCATGATTCTACCAATATCAATAAAAAGGGAGATTACGAAAATTGAGAATGGGAAAATGGACATTAAACATACTAGTTTGATGGTAGATAATGTGTATAGAGAAAAAATTATTAATCCTTATGTTTTGGAATGACAAGCAAGGTAGATAGAGTTGAATGAAGGCTCTGACAGGAATAAAAAGAAACACAAGGCAATCAATAGTTGTAGATAGTTCAAGAATTGACTTATTCCTAATATAGAAAACAGTGCAAAACTCAAAGAGAGATTAAAATTTATCAAGTGGATTTGATCATCTCAGGGTCAGATAAACTTCTATTAGTCAGGAATAAAATAGAAGATACAACTCCATTGTAAAATAAACAAATTGTAAGACAATATTATCAGACCCAGATTCTTGAGTAAATTAGGAACCAAATGCTGACAAAATATCCTCACAACCCTATTCAAGAGAAAATTTTGACTAACAACCATTGATATGATCCCACAACTTAATTTTGGAGTTACCTACAGATATTTCAAATGTACTGTCAGGGGAGCTTCCACAAATTAGAGTGGACAATCCATTTCATGTCTATCCATTTCTTTTATTGGAAAATATCTAGAATCATAGAATGACTTGTCTGTCTTGGGTTTAACTATAGCACTAATTATATTTTTATTAAAAAAATAATTTTTTCTTTCAAATGATTTCATCCCTTTGACTTGAATAAAATAACAGCCTAGTTCCAAACACTACATGGTTTTCTTAGCCTTTTATTAGTAGTTGCTGATGCACAATGAATTATGGAAAACAAATGTCTGACACTAACCACAATTTCATTATGAAAAGTGAAAATTATTAGTTGGGCCTGTATAATAAAGTTTCTTGTTTGTTCATTTACTCTCTTATTTTTGATTAATAACTTACTCATTAAAAATTATGCAGATCTTTTACCTCCACATTTTAGCCCTCTTATGATTTGTGTCTTGCAAAAGTGCCTTCGAGTTGTCGAGTCAAGTTCCAAAAGTTAGAAGCTTGCTCACCGGACAATGATTTCATTCTATGTGGCTAGTGTGATGAACTTTCTTTTGCAAGCTTAGGTGTGTATCTGTTCTTCCTCATATATTTCATTCTGAGTTTGAAGGTAGATCTTTATGTTGACAAGTGGATATTTCCTCTCACAGGCTAATTCAAGGTCATTATCTTTCACAATTGTGACTACTTTGCTTCCAAAAATCAATCAAGTATATCAATCCGATCATGGTTCAGAAGATTTTCTTTGTGAATGGAGTCCATTGAGAAGTTTGCTTCATTTTTCCCAAGGCATATTATCCAAAGAGAAAGTGAGATCTAGTTTGGAATCAATAGATACTCACTTTTTGGGAAAAGGCAATCCTACTATTCAACGATCTCTTTCCCAAGTGCTGTCACTTATAGAGAATATAGATTGTGAGAGGAAATCTGGTGTAGCAACTGCATTTGCATCCTCCATAATATCTGCAATGCTAGAGGAAATAGTGGAAAACTTTCC
Organism: Cupressus sempervirens; assembly: GCA_028749045.1. Classification (NCBI taxonomy): domain Eukaryota; kingdom Viridiplantae; phylum Streptophyta; class Pinopsida; order Cupressales; family Cupressaceae; genus Cupressus; species Cupressus sempervirens. Next base: position 557,443,829 of record CM053784.1, on the reverse strand, counting down.
TTCCCTTGTTACATTATGCCATAAAGTGTTTGGAAATAACTTTTCTATCTTGTTGGATTTGTTGTGTGTGCATAGAGATCTTTTCGATAGAATTGCTGAGGCCTGGGATGATTATTTCTTATTGGGTCTGAAGCTTGCTAGATATTTTTATCAGACAAGTAGAGATAATGGTAATCTCCAAGTACATCATGTTGATAAGCAAGACTCTTCTTTTGATGATGGGTTCAAATTTTATCAAATTTTATTAAATTTAGAGAAATAGATCAAGACTTGCTCCAGATATTATTTAATCATTTGTGCTTGGTGAATGCATTTTATGCCTAGCCTGAAATTAAAATGGAATTTATCCTTGGCTTAGACTGTGTGAGTTTTCCTTTTTCACATATATGCCAAAATGATTTTTTTTCGTTAATTGTCATTTTAATTCTATGAACCTTCTCTTCTTTTCCCTTCAAGATCTTGTGTCTTATTGTCTGATTTTTCTAAATAGTGGGCATATTATTATGCATCTTTCCTATGTTTGTGGCAGCAGTAATGCTATAAACAGAAAAATTGTCATTGATTTTGGAGCTGTAGTTTTATTTTAGACTTGAAGAACCTCTTCATCTAGAAGTAGAACATCCCTGATCCAAACTTGGCAGAAAGTGTACGTTTCATTTTACACGTGTTCTAGAAGGTTACTTTTCAAACAATTTTATCTCAAGTTGCACTTTGCTTAATGGATAGAATGCACTATGAACCTTTTAAATTGGTAGTTTCATGAATCTTGATTTTTTTAAAAAATAGGATAACAATTCAGTGGATGTCTTGTTTGAGATTAAAATGGTGGGTATATGTTTAATCTAGTTCTGTACCGTATTGCCTACCATCTTTCTTTAGCACACTGAAAAAGTTCTTTAAATGGCATTCTCTACTTTTTGTTTTCTACATGTTTTGAGTTTTTTTGTTTTTGGTGAATTGCTGTGAAAGGAGATTCCTCCCATTATATTGAAAGAAAGTAATTTGATTACAATGAATTCCTATAATTTGGCTAAGATCATGATGCGAATGCCTTGAGTGATGTCTTGCAGTCTTTTGATCTGATCAGGAGAAAATAGATTTCATTAAAGTTTATAAAATAAGCATATGTTTTCATGTTATTCGTTGCCAGTCTTTTCATCAGAGTGATGCATGCATTATGTCTTCACTCTTGCTTGCTATTGAAATGCATCCTCAACCAGGCCTCCTTTTGAATCTCTTCTCAAACCAGCAAGTGCTGTCAATGCCACAAACCTGTAGACTCGATTCACTGTGTTGTTGATCACTCTTCTACCACATTCAAATTTGTTGAGTGATTTGTATTTTGTTTAGTAGATGTATTCCTATTTTAAGCTGTAGACAACAAATCAGAAATAGACTTGGTGAGCATACTTCAATTGTCAACTTGGTGAGCTAACTTGGGGAGCCGGCCTGGTGATCTAACATGGTGAGTGGGCTTAAAGTGGCAACTTGGTGGGGCAAGTTGGCGAGCTGACTTAGCGAGGCCACTTAGAGACGTGACATGGTGAGCTAACTTTGTGAGCAAGCTTGATGAGCAGACCTAAAGACTGACCTTGATGAGGCACTTTGGTAGGGTGACTTGATGACCAAACTCAAAGAGTCAACTTGGCGAGCATACTTGCACTAGTGCATTTGGGTTCATTTTTTGACCTTCATTGATCAAATTTTTGACCCAATTTTCGACCAAATTTGACCAACCCATTGGTCAAAATTTATCTAGTCAAAATTTTGACCAACTCACTGGTACATGATTTGTCTCAATCATATAACTAATTATATATTTTTCATATTAGTTACTATTAGTGTTTTTCAGGCATTCTATAAAATAGTTCACATGCCTTGCGTATGATATGACATTTTGCATGCATCCTACACTCTCTCTCATCCGGCTAATGATGGATTATGTAGAGTGATCTGAAACCATGATGCTAAAAAACACACAATCAAATCCAAAATGAACTTGCACTACAAATGGATTGTGGAAATCTGATATTGGTAAAATTGCATGCATGTCTACCAGGACAATCACAACTTAAACATATATTTGTCCTAGTATACATGCATGCAAAATTAACAATATCAGGTTTCCACAATCCGTTTGTAATGCAAGTTCGTTTTGGATTTGATTGTGTGTGTTTTTTAGCATCATGGTTTCAGATCACTCTCTGTAATCCATCATCAGCTGGATGAGAGAGTACAGGATGCATGCAAAATGTCATATCATATGCAAGGCATGTGACTGTTTTATAGAATGCCTGAAAAAAATTTTACACCTACCTATTGGTAGAAATTTCTACCTTCATTGGTCGAAATTTCTACCTTCATTGGTCAAAATTTTTGACCTTCATTGGTTGAAATTTCTACCTTCATTGGTCAAAATTTTAGACCTTCATTGGTCAAAATTTCTACCTTTATTGGTCAAAATTTTTGACCTTCATTAGTCAAAATTTCTACCTTTATTGGTCAAAATTTTTGACCTTCATTGGTCAAAATTTTGACCAATTCTTGGCAGAACTTGCACCATGGCTATGGAGGTTTTTTGACCAACATATTGGTCAAAATTTTGACCAACCAGAAGGTTGGTCAAAATTTCAACCAAAAAAATTCTGACCAATGGGTTGGTTGAAGTTGGTCGAAGTTTGGTTGAAAATTGGGTCGAATTTTTGACCAATAATGGTCAAAAAATGGTCTCAAATGTACTAGTGTAAGAAGGAGGAAGGAGATAACATTTTTATGTTATTCTATTATAAAAACCTCCTATGATCAAATTGAGAAAGCTTTTGATATCATTTCTGATCTTACTAACTTTGACAATAAGAGAACTCATTTGCAAAGAATAATAGTTGGCTACTTAGATAAGTGCAAGCGCCAAAATTTTAGTTTGTTTCCTTGTACCCTAGATAAGAAGAATAATTTGAAAAACAAAGATGAATGGGCTAAGGAGCTTGATGATTTATTTTTCTTAAGAATGAATGAAGTTATCAATGAAATAGGGCATGCATAGTGGGCCACAACAACTGAAGAAATAGTGAAAGCCAAAATATTCTTTGATTCTTTGAAACAAAATTTTGCTACTATCGATAATGAGGCTGAGTATTTGCTCAAAAGACAGAAGGATATTTTGCAATTTAATTGGCCAAATGACACCTTGTTTGACAAATGAATGGTAGAAATAGCTCCTAATGAATAGCTTGAGGAAAGTGAAATTGACAGTGATGAGGTGTAGGGTGATGAGATCCAAATCATTGACACCATCACTACACAAAGCCAATAGGAAGAAGAAGACAAGAATGATTAGTCACTTTCAGTTGCAGGCCCAGGCCCATAGAATGCTGACACAACCAAAGAAGAGGGAAAAGTAGAAGTTACTCCCATAGTACAGGATGGAGATGGTGAAAACCCATGGATGGAGATTAACCTACAATCATCAAAAAAAATTTCATCATTGGCTAGCTTGGCAGTTGCATACATGAAGAAATTAGAATAGCGGCCAAATCAACAACATTAGAAGATGTGACAAAAGAAAACCCACCAAAAGGAATGTTTAATTTTGAAATCTTCTGTTACTCACATTTTTGTCATTTTGTGATAGGTGTATGTAAATATCTCTTGTAAAAGACACCTATCAATTTCCCTTAGCCTGAAGCTTGTTGCATCTCACATTATATAAGCGCGATTTCAGGGGTAGAGGAGGGTCCAATTTCTAAAGGCTGTCTGTCATACTTAGTTTGTTTTTGGTCCAAATAATTTGAACAAGCTTTATGATGTGTTTTCTCTGTTAGTTTATGGGAATAAATTAATACAAAATGGTCTCTATGTTTCTTCCTATGGCAATTCTGAGTTTACTGCAAAATGTATACAATTTTCAAAGAAAATGAATACAAATTATGAGTTGTCCCCATATCAGTTCTTTTTGAATTTTGTCTCCTTTTGGTTACTTAGTTATCTTGATGTTGTATGAGTAAAAAAATTGTGCAATTGAATGCAATCCTTTAGGTTGTATATCTTTTCATCATTGCTATTAATTCAATGAATTAAGTAAATGCTTTGTTGAATTTGATAAGATTGCTATAGTAATGAGAAGGATATTTTGAATGATAGATTCTAGTAAGAACTACTAATAATATTCGTGTAATGGAAAAAATTAGATCTATAGATTTGTAGTAGAATCTAAACCCTACTAGATTAGGAACTGGTCAAATTGATTTAGCTGAAAGAGAAATAGATCATAAATGGGTATCAAATGCAAAATTTCAATCAATTTTACTTTTATTTCTTGAAGATCTTCAAGGTTGGTCAATACTTCTTTGCATGAATTATTCTAGCCATAGGTAGCCACTATTGGAAAGAATATTGCAGATCTAGAGAAGACTTTATGACCAAATCTATTATAGGGGATGTATTCTATCTAAAAAGTTACAATTAGTTGTGTGTTTATGAATTGAGGATGAAAATTAGAATGAAACTAAGATATTTTGCATACAACAATAGTCAGATTGAGTCATCCATTAGGTATACCCACCTTTGTTTTGCAGAGCCTAAAGAGAAGAAAACCATTCCTGGTTTTGTTAATGTTGGATCCAATTGGTTTGCATGTGTAATTTAATATAGGAAATAGATAATCCTTAGGTTGCATAAGTATTTTCCTTTTGGTATTGAGGCTCTCTATTGCTTAGTAGTTTTACAACTCCAACAGGTTCATCTTGCATCTATTGTACCACAACTCCTAACAAGGTTGGTACAACTCCTAACAAGGTTGGGATATCTTAACAAGGACTCAAAGTCTCCTAATAGAGACTCCTTATGCTTTATTTTCTCATTAACTCCTAACAGGGTCCATCCTTTAACAAGGAACTTATATATCAATATATTACTAGTGGATATCATCCCCACTGCATTTTCCCTTTGCTAGGGTTTCCCTAGTTAACAAAATATGGTGTTATGAATTATTTTTGTGCATGGCTATTGTTACTATTCAACATTACTTTATTACTTTTTTAATGTATGGTTTAAAGTAAGAAACAATATCCAATTGGCGACCAAAGTTTGTAGATTACTAATTCACCCCCCTCTTAGTAATTCCTATTTCTAACAAAATTTAGCTCCTATAGCTTCTCATGGAAAAAAATTCTACTTATTTGTGTATTTAGTTTCTTAAAATCATGCCAATACTTTTAGGTAATGAGGGGCCCCTAAGGTTAGAGTAGGGGATATGAGTTTGTGGCTTTTTTTTCTCTAGAAGAAATCATGCGTGCTATAAGATGTTATTTATTATCATGTTAGATGTTTTGTTTGAATTCATAGTATCTAACTAGACTTCCTTATTTCTATCCATTGGAGCATGACATGGTTTTAAATGTGATGTATTTTTCATGAATTGTAGGTTGTTAGGATGAGTGGAAAGATGGTTGAAAGAAAACCTCTTTATGTTGCATTGGCTCAATAAAAACTAGACAAAAGGGCGATACTACAGGTATGCGGAGTTCTTATGGTAGAAAATTCAAGATGTCCATATTAATTTTCTAGATGCAAAAAATATTCAAGTGCTTGAAAATAATGCAAAAGCTTGATTTTTTGTCATGTCAGGCTTAATTTTCTAAGATGAGAATTCCTATTAGAGTTACTCTAGCAATACCAACTAGTTTATCACCATATCATCTTTGTGTTCCAAGGCTCACTCCACAACAAATTTTCTATGCTCAGGGTCCTCATGGCCTAATTCCTCCACAAGTTAGTAAATAGGATGGGTAGTACTTTAATTTTGATTCACATAGGGAGTTACTTTGGCTGAATATTATAATTCCTTACAATCTATAGGTTTTGGCTATCAACAACAATTGCTACCTGGCATTCACCCTAGAATGACACATATGCAAAATTTTATGCTACCATTTCAATTACAGAGGCAAAGCCAACAAGGAAAAAGAATGGGTGGAAGGAGGGGTGGTGCACAAAAAATTCAACAACAACAACAATAGGTACTTGATGTATTTATGTTTCCTAGACTTGATAAAGTATTAATAACTCATGCTACTTTGTTTTCTAATCATGTGGGGAATGCAACATGGACAACTTAGAATACCCTCAAGGCTTAGAAGCTTTACCTAAGAAACCAAACTTTATCAGGACTCACTACCATCCGGCCTTTACTGGTGTAGCTACTCTATTGCAAATTCACCATATTTTGAAGCAAGGCCAATACATCTTGAGCTCATCATCAACATAGAAATTGCTTTGCTACACTACTAGATCATTTTTTGACTGGCTAGGTAATTTCTATTCTTATGTGATGTTTTATTGGGACTTATTTGTATATTTTTTAGTAAACACTTATCGACTCAAGTTTTTGGATAATGTTTTATAAGAAGTTTTCTTTTGGGATTAAAAGACATAGTTTGAGATTTTTTTCCTTGTCCAACTCCAAACTATTTGTTTTTGTAGACTTTATAGAGCCTAATACTTTTTTTTGTGAATGATCTCAGCTAATTTTGAAGAAGTTGGTGCACTGAGAACATCATTATTTTACATTATTTGGTGTTGTATAAATAGTCTCACTATATTTTAGTGTTACATTTAAGTTTTTAGAAATTGTTATTTGTGTGCACTAAAAATATTATTCAATTACATTATTTACTATAGTGCAAATATTTTCATTTTATTATTAGTGTTAAGTATAAGTTTGTAAAAATTGTTAGAGGTGGCTAGCCACAAAAATGAGGTAGAAGAAAACATTCTTGTATTGATAGGTACATGTATGGTATGGATTATGAAGAGTTTAGTGTGTTCTTTTTCTGGCTTGTCTGTTTATGATTGGTGGCTTTTTATCTATTAGTGGAGTGCCATGCCAATGGCTAGTGTAGAGTGTCATTAAGGAAATGACACTATAAGCTAGTCATGTAACTACAAATTAAGACATACAAAAACTTACCCAATTGAGAACTATAGAAGGATTAGAAAAATTTCTAGCTTTCGTAAAGTTTCCCATAGCCACATTATTTATGACATTATTTTATTTTGTATCAATGTTTGTTTCCAATCATGACATATTTTCTAATTTCTACTTTAGAGAAATGTAAATTAGACATTATTTTATTTTGTATTATGTATGTTTCTAATTCTAACATATCTTCCACTAGTTGCTTTAGAGAAATGAAAATCACACATTATTTTATTTTGTATTAATGTTTATTTATGATCTTGATATATATTTTAACAACTTCTTTAGAGAAATGAAATCCACGATCTTTGTTATATGCACAACACACAAAATGGAATAGATCCTTCCATGATGCCCCAGAGTCTAATGAGTGTAATGGTACCAATGCCCCTCAAAGTTTTTGTCATTCTAGTGGGTAACACATAGACTGCCAGACCACAACCTTTGCCAATTACAACACTTGCTTCTACCTTGGCTTCTACAAATCCACAACAATAGAGAGTAGTATGATAAAGAACATGATTACATAAAATTTAGAATATGAAAATTAAACATTGGAATTGTTACATCTTATAGTGTCTTTCTAAGTGTAGAAGTTTGTTATTTTCTTTCTAGATTCTTGGAGAAAATCTATTTCCTCTAATGAATCAACTGGAACATGATCACGATGGTAAAGTAACAAGAATGCTCTTGGAGATGGATCAAACATAAGTACTACATCTTATTGAATCTCTCAATGCATTAAAAGAAAAAGTTCAAGAGGCAATGGACACACTTCATTTGGATCAAGCTACAACTATTGCAAATCAGGTTGATTAACTTGGTTCACTCTCATTGAATGAGCCTCTTGTTTTATGAAGCCAATATATTCTCTAGGGGAGAATAAAATTTTTCTTGATGAAATGAGTGAGGTTTACTTGAGCCAGAATTATTTTTATTATGGTCTTCTATTGTGGTAGTTTTGTACATTTTAATGTTTTGTTTCAGTCCACCTAACTAGCCCATTGTTTTGTTTTGCACATTTTGATTTATACTAATAATTCTCATAATAAAAAAAAGTAATGATGGTTTTTATTTTTATAATTTTTTCATGCTCATAAAATGAATTGATTTGAATTAGTTAAAAAAATTCTTTCTTGATCATCATTGGATTTTACATAAAAACTCCCAAATTTACATTTGCTTTGTAAGTGTGGCTAATGCTAATTCTTGCCTCCACATTTGCAATTTAGGTGTTTATTAGAGATGGTCCAAAAATTATTCAAGATACATTTCAACTTGAAAAAGAGAAAGCTCCTTGTGCCATCTTTATAGACAAGTTTGATGTGATTGGAACCAAACATTTTGATAAGTATTGGGATTTTTAATTTTCATTCTTGTTGGTAAGCTGACAATGGTAAATAGTCTAAATAGTAAAATTTAATTAATTTTTAAGATTAAATACTACAAGGAATTTTCTTATTGTGTATTAGTTTGTAACATTTACAAATTAATATACTTTATGGTCTGAGCACTTTAAGATCATGTGTGTATGACCTCAAGATTGTACAAAAGAAATGTACTCAATAATAGAAAGTTTGCATTCATTCCGAGATTGATGACTTGTACACAAAATCATTTTTTAAAACATATTTTTTGGAAAGTATGTAGAGTTTATGGTTTATCATTTTTTATGTCAAGGTCTATCTTACATTTTTTCCCAACTTGCCAAAATTTATGAAAACAACAAAGATATGATAACTTTGCAAAACCATACTTCAATCTATAAATGCATAACATAGTTTTCACAAGTTTATGAACTAAACTTGATAGCCAACATACTTCTATCATGAGTCTCTTTTGTTATGCTAGGTCAATTCTGAACAACCTACAACAACCCTCATCAAACATGATAATCTAGAAATTGTCTTGTAGTTATTTGCAACAAGTCCTACCCTAGCAAATAAGGCATACAATCTATAATATATGTTGTCTAAAATAAACAACAATTTTTTTCAATAGTCTAAACTCTAAAGCACTAGTAATTGCACTCTTTAACTTATGCTTCATTCTAAGAATATCAAGGAAAATTTCCCTCATAAACAACAACAACAAGCAAGGTCAACTAGAGACTAAGAGATTGGTACCAATATTGGTATGACTAATTTTTGTCCCTACTATTCTAAGGGTCAATAGTTGCTTGTAGGGAAAGGAGATGGTGGCTATAGGGCTAGAATGAACCTATAGATATCTATCTAGCTTCTCTCAACATCAACTAGGGAGAGGGAGGAGTGGATCCCCCCTCAACATAAATAGAGGGGTCATATAATATAGGAGACAAGATACATGGAGATTGGTACCAATATTGGTATGACTTTTTTTAAATATAGGAGACAAGGTAATTGAAGAGATATTTATTTTTAAGAATATAATTTAATAATTTCCAAGAAATATAAAAACATGAAACATTGAAAATAATCAACTAGGACTTTGAACATCTATGCTTCTAGTTGTGAAAAGTGATGTATAATTTTATTTGTCTTAACATGCCTTTTTCACCTAGAGACATGTGGGAGACACCATAGAGTCTTTGAGATGCATATGAGAGGGGTTAAGACCTCTAGAAAACTATCCTCCAACATCAAGCTCAAACTTTCTACATTTTTTACTTTGTGTGGGAGTCCTTTTGATGTAGTAATGAAATGTAGGGATTTAAATAGATAATAGCAAAGATAAGTGCGATATAGGATAACTACAAGAAGGAGAATAAGGATTAACCCTAGTATGATACCACATGATTTTAAAATTTAAAAAGGCTCAATCCCATCTTTTCATGGAAGGAGGCCCAAAAACATCACCTCTAGACATGTTGCTCATTCTATTGTATAATTTGCTAAATGTAGTAAGTATTTAGCACATTACATTGTTTGTTTTTTACTTATGGAGATTTCTATTATGCATTTTGTAGTTCAATTAATTTCCCTTGTTGTGGATGCTTCCACTATTGATTTTCCTTAACCAATTTTCCAATCCCTAAAGATAATTGCCTACTAAGATTACTCTTCTCAATAACATCATCATCTGATATCGTAAAATTTCCTCTATTGCCAAAGGAGACCCCCATGAGGGATAATTTTTTAAGAAGCTCTCACCCAAGGGATCCTACACCAACCAAAAAAAACTTTAGCATCCTCCAACTTTTTTTTCATATCTCTTCAAAATATAGACATTTGGGCATCATAATTATAGTTTAAAAGTACTACATGCTCGGCATGAAGTGGGTCAACTATAAGGGATTGGAATAAATCAAAATAGAAGAATGACAAGACAATCTAGGTCATGTGAGAAAATAATTTTCTATTTAATTTAAAAGATCAAAATCTATTGCTAACTAGAATCATGCTAATCATAATTTAATAGTTTAGAATACACACCTTAAAAAGTGGGTAAAACTTTCCACAAAATGCTTTGACAACCTTTAGACCAATGATTCAAAAAAACATAGATTCCATTGGATTCAAAATTACTTGTGAACCACTAACAAAATGCTTCAAAAAAATTTCATCAATAGAATCCAACTTCTCATCAACAAGAGATACTTCATTAAGAGTCTTCACCATCTCAACAAAAATACCTTCATGTTCTTCAGAAGAAGCATATGAAAAATGACCAAAGTCCTTAAAAAATTAATCAAGCACTTGGAAAGCCAAAAGTAGAAGTGGACGATGATAAAATGTGGAAAAATATCTTAAAATAAGTTCCTTAGGATATTTTAGTGCCTCTCCTAGTGGCTTAAAGTTTAACAATTCCTTTGGCTTAAACTATGTAACAATGCCTCTACTAGTATATGCCCCATAATTAGTTATTCTTCATCCAACATGAAAGAATATTGATATGTGATTTTTATCTTTCTTTGCTATCAATTAATGGTCTATGATATATATTTTGGCCATGCTAATCAATGCTCCAAACTCACTCCAAAAATATCAAACTATCAACCTTGATCGGGATTCTATTTGCTTATCACACTCCAATGATTTTTTATCTTCAAAAGGCTCCATGACTTAACTATTTACATACAGTACTAGAATCATCCAATGATAGTCTTCACAAATAGGATCACTCTCTAATCTATCATACTCACTATTTTCTAATTGCCAACCTTGATCAAGCCAAGTGTTGATCATCCTTCAATTTGATCACAACTTTGATATTTATTTATTCTATCCATTGGGTATACACCATTCCTAAGACTACATTAAATATATGATCATTCATTAGGATCATACACTCATATTGATTCTATCAAGACACTATTTCTCCATTCATGGGACTTATACCATGCCCAAACCCCTTTGTCCTTATACTATCTCTGTCAACACTTTGATAACATCATGTGACTATCTTCCTATATTAGTTCCTTTATGCAAAGTCTATTTGCATGCTTGAGTCCTCACTTCTCTTAGTATGAGAGGGATCTACTTATGTGAACCTAACACTCCACAAACCCAACTAACCTTTTATTTACCCAATTGCATCCCATTGTTCTAATCTATATCCTACTATGATAATCATTCTTCATCTATAGAGATAGTCACAAACTAGACTCAAAAAAGATGTCCCTTATTGATGTAATATCTATGGAAACTTTCAAAAACATTGTTCTAGGAATCTTGGAAGGTCTACTGGGTCTATTTTACCATCACTCAAACCCTATTCAACATTCTTTGTTCAACTTTGAAAGGAGATCATACATAACACCAAAGTTTCCTCTTTTCCCCGACATGGTTCCTAGGTGTTTTTTTGCTTGAAATTTCCCTTAGATTTGAAATACCTTAGAGGATATCAAATAATGTTTTTACAACTTGATTTGGATCACAATGATCAACTAGAATAATCCCAAACTCCTATTCTTACCCAATTTCTAAGATTGGTCGTTGCTCCTACTAGCCCTTGGAATTAGTCATCCAAACAAAGTTTTTTGACTTTAACTCACACACTTCCTTAAAATTATACCAATATAACTTCCATTCAAGATGCTCATTTGGATGGTTCCAGTTTTTAACCCTATCCATACAACAAGAAGTAAAAAATGGAGGGTTTTGAAGCCATTCTTGGCTGTATACACTAAAAGGTTTTGTAATTCTCTTTAAAGGATTGATATAAGCTTCCATTTTTCATAAAATAATATTTGAACATTTCTCTTCCCCCTGTACAAGAATTTTTTTCAAAATTTTGCTCCTTGAACATTTGCTTGGCACATTTCTTCAATGCTTTCTAATTAGATTTATACTAAACCCACCTAGGGCTTGTTGAAAAAATTCACAAACTAATTTTCACTACTTCCAACCTTTTTCATCTTAATTTATAGAGAGCCTAATCTTTTTTCACAAGGTCTCATGATTTTTTAGTTGTGGAAAAAAGAGAAAAACTCCATTTACTCAAAACTATCTAGTTATACAATAAAATGACAATACTTAGCAAATTTGATGAAATATGTACAAAAACCTATTAAAGATAATCAGACTCAATACAAAAACAATATTAATTGATAGATATAGCTCATAATTACAAAAAAATATTTGAAATAACAATGGAAAAGTAAGTCCTGGGGGGGTGGGGGGGATGAATCAAAATTTGAAACTTTAACCTCAAAAACATATCACCAACATCCATCTCATAACTTAATATATAAACTATAATAGCTTAACATGCATCACATCCATAGAATAAAGTAAATAACACATATAAAAAATAATTTGGTTACCCAGAAACCCTCCAGTGAGAAGATAAAACTGGGGTGGGCATGCCACCCACAAATCTTCATTACTATAATTGTAAAGTGTGGCCAATTATGGCTACAATGTTTTGATCATAAGATATGATCTACCCTATGAAAGGTCTACCCTATTAAATTCTTACAATGACTATTAGGTTTCACATTGCTAGAGGATTTCAAATTACAATAATTTAATCACTTAGTTAAGAGATTTACAATAGCCTATTAGGACTACTCAGTTAAGAGATTTACTCTGCATCACCTGCTAGAATGATTCAACACCTAATCTTTGGTTAGTACCTTTCTACTTTATCTTTATTGGTTGTATCTTGATCCTTGTAATTAGATCTATCCTTTATAATCCTCTTACTACTTTTCTCTAATCCTCTAAACTAATTTTGCTTTGGATATCTATGTCATAACCATCATAGCCACCATTAATGCCCCTAAACCCTTAGTATTCATCTCCTCATGAATTTTAAAAACTTTTAGGATATAATAAAAAACATTGGTGGTGATGGATTACATAAGAACCAATAACTGTGTTTGATCCTTATTGCCACCTAATGATTTGCTTCATCTAATTAATTGCATGATTTACATAGGATTCATAATATGACTCCATACTTATCTCTTATAATTAAAATTATGATTATGTCAGCTAAAAATGGTTTAAGTAGAAATTTTTTCCAATACAAACATCTATGAAATAAAATATTCACTTGACATCCAAAGGATCCGATCCTTGACATTCACTGTGCTCTTAATACTAATACTCAGCTCTTGAATAGCTCAAAACACTTTGTTTTTTCAGTACCAAAATTTCTAGACACACACTAGATGCTTGAAACCTACTAGTTATTGGCACATACTATCATATTACTCAACATCTATTATCTGGACACTTATGCTTGACATGCTTTGATCACTTAGCTTGTACTAATTGTTCAACTCACTCTGATCACTCACCATGCACTCTAAACTCAACTTGTACTATTCTTTGCTGAATAATGACCAAGTTTTTTCACTACTTTTTCAAAACTAATATGAGATTAACAATCACTCCCTTTTAAATGAGTGGAAAAAACACTTTGTCATGTCATATACATCCTTATCAAATGCATAAGTCAAATAATGTATCTTCGTTGCTCAACTTCAATATAAAACTTCAAAATTTTAAAATTTACAAAATTGTTTTCTATATTCCATAACTTATTACTCCCCTTGAGTAAATACTTCATTTTCTTTTTTCATTCATTACTCCCACTGAGTAAATATTTTCCTTGACACTTTCTTCAAAATTAACAAAATGTCATATCCACCTTTTTTAACACTTATGTCATTTGGGTTGTACACTTATACTATGTTTTTCTAGGAATGATTGATGTAGCTCCATTATTATCTTTAATGCTACATTCTAGTTATCACATGCTACATGTAATGAATGAATCTTTATTTCAAGATTAGCAGCTAGATCAACTAAGCCTTTATGTGTAGAAAGATGAGAATCTTTCTTCATCATTAGTTTTGCATAAGCTAGTTCCTTGTGTAATACATCTATGTGAGGTGTCAACATGGACTAGATACTCATTAGAGTAGATCTAGTACTAGCATGTTTTGCTTGTAGCTTTGCAAGCCTACTTTAAGTCATCAGGAGCCTCTAAAAATGTATTTGACTATTACTAGGAGATAGTTTCAGCATGTTACCTGTAAGTTGTAGATCTCCTTGCAATTGGTCAATAGAATATTGATTTTCCTTAGTGAATAGATCAACATTGTATAGCTTGGTATATATAGAGAAAATTTTTTCTAACACCTTCTTGAAATTTTCAATCTTGGTTGCTAGATCAGCCTGTCTAAGTGTAATGACACTAGAAATATTTTCCAAAACCTTTGTATGAAAGTTTCTTTTAGACAATTCTAATAATTTGACATTAGATTCTAGGTCTTCATCTTTTATCTTTTCCACTATATTGACAATTTTCTCTATAATAGGTTTATCCTCATTCATTTCTGGGAGGCTGAAAACATTAATGAATATCTCTTTGATTTCATGCAAGACTTGCTTTTTATATGCTCCCTTTGTAAGATTTCTTGCTTCTTCTTCATTTGTAGATTGTCTTGAAGAATGCTCATTTCTTCAATTGTGATTGTGTTCAAATCAAACTTTGGTAGCTCAATCACCTCATCTAACCTTATATCCCAAAATGATGTAACTCTGACACTCTTAGGTGTGTTGGGACTCAACCTTGATATTTTCAATGGTGAGTCATGTGTACTTAGCCTATGAAGAGTGTGACTACTGAGAGGAGTTCTAGATATAGGTAAAGTTACCAATATATGTATGGAAATTTTCTCCTCTAGTGAAATAGTCAACTTGGTCTCTTTAGTCTTTTCTTCCTCTTGCTAAAATTCACCCAATGATGGTAGAAGTGGTTCAAGACTTACATCTTGACCCTTGTTCTCTTTTATGCCATCCTTGTCAACAATCACTATGGCTAGTAAACATGAACTATGTAGGCTTGGCATTGATATACCTATAGGTTGTGCTTTTGCCTTTTTCATCTAAAAGAAAAATGTTGGCACTGCAGATGGTGTCTTTGTTGTAACATCTTCTTGTTCAATGTTTACACTTTGATTTGTATGTAGATCCTATAATTCCTTATTCTTTTCCCTTGTAATTATTTGGGGTACATCTGGTGCAACTTGTTGCTCCTCCCCTACAGATGTAACTTTTTCCTTTTGAATCTCATCCACTCATCAATATTGGATTACTACATAGAATTGTTGCATTGGTAGAGTCTTGTCGAAGCTTCCTTAAATCATCCTTAGTTAAAGGATTTACATTCTATCATGTATTTTCTAGAACATCTTTAATACTTACTAAGTCCTATTGACTCTCTTGGCTCCCATGTGTGGGATCGACACTCAACATCTGTACATCCTATTGCTCTTCTCTACTTGGGGCTTCCTCTTTTATTCTTTCAATTCCCTCCATAATACCTTCCTTGACTAGGTTCTCTTTTTCTATATTAGCTACTTCTTGCCCATATTTCTTTGTTATTATTTTAGTGGGAAACCCATAAATAGATTTCCAAATTGATGTACTCTTGGTTACCACATCTACTATTTGCTTCTTTAAGATATGGAATGCTCAGTATTTGTGAGAAAATTTCCCTTTGTGCTTCTCCATTTCCTTAACAATCATATACTATCCAATTTAGGCATCATTTGGGCTAAAGTAGTTTCCCTTATTTGTCTTTTAGTATTCAAACTAAACTACCACTTTTTCTCAACTCTTTCATATAAACTCTTTGGTTTTGAGTTGGCAATATCTAGACGAGTGGTCTTAAAAGTTACCATCATGTCATATATGGCCTCCTCTATATTATTTTTCTCTACACTTCCTAAATTATCAAAGTCAACATGTATGAAACCTAACAAATCTACATTGGTCTTTAGTCAGTCAAGGTTAGGATACCTTGCGACTCTATGCACAATCCTCTTAGAAATTTTGATTGGTCCATCCTCTAATTAAATTTGGCTGTCATGTATACAACTCAATTTTTTTTTAATCCACTTAGTTTTGAAAACGCAAGGAAAGTCGAGGGCACGTGTCAACCTTTTCTTCTCAATGATTTTATTTTCCTCCTTCAAAACTCCATTGATAGATAACTTTCTACAAATTTCTCTAGTCTCCATGTCTCCTACCTATCCTATATTGCAAGTGTAGAAAAATTGTACATTCTGAATCATTAGGACCTTTGGTGGTAACATGGAAAATGCACCAGATGGGTCTCCCTTGTATGTGATCTTAAGAATTGCACAGAATGAGGACTATCTAATATTATTTCTAATTAACTAAACATTAAAAATTTCTTTCCCCTCTTTCCTAACTATTGTAGAAGAGCTAGCTACCATTTTGATTTCCTAGGGTTTATAAAAAAAAAAATAGCGTAAATCAACACAAGATAAATACCTCTGAAATATGATGAATTATGTTGAGTAGTGGTTGAATCTAGTTTATAAACACCTAAATCTCTTTTTTCTAATCACCTTTGTACTCTTCAAACTCTGGTAAGTGCTAATGAGTCAAAAATCATCCATATAACCCTTCAAATTCATCATTAATGCTTAGTGCTTATACAACTATAAGCTTGACTAACATAGGATTTTCAACATGCTCAGCAAAAATAGTGAGCTTGGCTCATACTAGCCTTTCACCATCACTCAACAATAACTATAATTCCTTTCAAACTTGGCAAAAACTATGATTTCTTCCATGCTTGGCAACAACATAGAAAACAATATATCTATAGAATAACTCTTACTTCTAACTTCTTTATTGCATCTTAATTCATGCATATATATTGTTTTTAGATCTTAGGGTAAAAGTACAAAGTTGTGTCACCTTTTAGGTTGACTTATCTAAAGGACTAAATTTGAGTATTTCTATCTAAAAATCAAATATTCTCAAACAAAAGACTAGATAAATTCATTCTAGCTAAGCTATATATGGTCTCACACTTTTCCAATTTGTAATGTTTATTAAATGCATGTTTTATACTAGTTTATATCCAATTACTAAAGAAATAAAATTATTTCAAAAAAGTGGCATTTCAATAACTCTTATTACTTTATATGATTTTTTAAATAAAATATAAACATTATTTATAGAGCTTAGAGTCAAGAATATTCTCATATAGAGTTTATAGTGTTTTAATTATATATAGTATCTAATAATTAAAAAGACTACAAGAGCATATTTTAACACTTGAAAAAATGTTGGTTTTGAGAAAGAAAAAAAATTAACTCATATCAAAAAATTAAAAAAATTAAATGACATTCTAGAGGAGAAAGTCCTCTTCTAGAATGTATAATTTTTCTCCTGGGTAGAATATATTTGTTTTGAAAAATATGGTGGGAGATGAAAACTATTGATTTCATGTGAATTGAAATTTGAATCATTATAAAAGAGAAATTATATATCTGAAGCCATTTTTATTTTTTTATTTTTGTAGATATATATGTTATCTATAACATAGTTTGAGACCAAAGGGAAACAAGTTTATTTCACTAGTACAAAAACAATAATATATTACTAAATAAACTACTAAAAATTGTAGATATGTGACTAATTTTGATCACATGACCAACGGTAGTTAATTGACAAACATTTATCTCCTAACCAAATTAATGACTAAACTATTTTAATCATTGATTTAGTCATTTATTGTTGTTACTAGGTAGTTTATATGGTAATTTTGGCAGTTTATTTGGTAGTATATTTGGTAGTTTTTTAGGTAGTATATATGGTAGTGTATTTGGTACTTTATTTGGTAGTATATATGGTAGTATATTTGTTAATATTTGGTAGTTCATTTAATCATTAATTTAGTCATATTAGAGCACGATGGAATTGAACCACCATCCTCCTACTTATAAAGTAGGCACTCTTCCATTGAGCTAGTACCCTTTAAAGAATAATGCAAAAAATTAACAAATTTGTCTTCCAAACATTAGATGTACCATGATCATGGTCACTTTAACATGATATAATATTCTCAAAGAACAAAATTTTTAGTTATAATGAAAAACAATAATCTAATTTGGAACACTTTGGACACACATGAGTATTGTTTCTTGTGCTAACTTCTCAAAAAAATATAAAAAATGATAATGCAATTTGTGTCAAAAAAATAGACCTTTGCATTAAATAAAAACATCAAACCCCATTAAAAAATCACATCAAGTTAGCTATTTTTTCTTTTCATAGTCTCTACAATAATTGAGACTAGCTTGTGTGCATTGAAAAAATAGAGTCACTTGGTATAACATCATATTTACACTCTATATGAACAAAATCTTAAATTCTATTTAGCATAGTTAGAAGATGTAATAGGGTATATTAAAAAAATAAATGAAAAAAAGGTTCAAGAAATGTAAGATTTTCCAAGACAAAATTCAAAACCTTAGTTAAATCATTATTAGCCTAATAAGAATATTAGGGACCATTAAAAAAGTCTGAACTTGAACATCTTGTAGTACCAACAACTCCTTATCCCTCCATGCTATCGCAACTGAAAAATCCAGAGAAAGAACAATAGTATGAATAATTCTTTAGTAAACCCATGAATCTTGAGGTATGAAAATTGACAAGAAATACATACTTCAGAATGAAAGATGATATCTTACCTTTTCAAGTGATGACTTTACCAACAATTTCTACAAGAGACAGAGGAACTTTTTCATCTCTACTTTGAAAATTCTTACTAAAAGAATCAATTTCTATTCCACTCTCTATCTCCATTCTCCAAAAAAAAAAAAGAAGAAATATTTTTGCTTCTCTTCTATTCACTTAACCTTAAAATATTTTCTTTATTAATATTCTAAGCCCTTGGACATAAAATATCTAATCAATATGTTGAATGGAGATAAAGCATAGAAGAAAAAGAAGGATAATAATCCACTAATATTTCTCTTTAGCAATCAAATATCCATATCAAACCAATCAAAATTCAAGAGGAAAATAACATCAAGTTAGATCCATTTAACTTACAATAGTGCACTAAAAACATTGTCATAGCACCACCTAAATAAGAAACTCTTATCATGAACAAAAAGGATTGCAAGTCATGTACTAGAAAATAAAATAAGTCTACAAAATCAATCTTAAGTTAACAATCAAGTGAAAATAAACAATAAATTGACTAATAATAAATAAAAAAGGTAATTAGAGTCATTAACAAACATAGAAAGGTGCAATCAAGGAAAATGAATAGGTAACTAAAGCACAAGGCCTTACAATTGTAGAGGAAATAATTTAAAAGACTAAAATGATATTTAAAAAATTATCTAGGTAACTAATTGACTAGCACACCTAATTCAACATTTGATATGACCTTTAAGTAAGTTGATCTAACATATGTTGTCCCTTTGTAGGGGACTTCAACAAAATGAACAAAATTGAGCAATGTTTGATCTAGATCTAACACTAAATAGAGTTTCTTTTTTGGTAATAACTTCTTCAAATCATTATCACATAACCATGCAACTTCTATATTTGTGAGCTTAAAATCCTAAAAATTATTTACATAAGAATTTTTTTTATTTACATAAACATATAATTGAATTTTATTCATTAAAAGATCAAAGTAGGGAATTATACAAGGAAAATTTAAGACTATTTGTATTGTCTACAGATAATCAATTTGTAAAAGAATTTAGGAAAAGGTTAATTGAGTCACAACTCAAGGAAATCAAACAAATAATTAAATTAGATAATTCACTTTCATAAAATGGATACCTTATGAATATATTTAAGAGCAACTCCAGTTTGATCATTTGAATCTAAATTTAGTTTCATCATGTCACATCAGATGAAAACTCCCCACATTAATCCTTAATGGGGAGGGCATTTTGGACTGCTATTATATTTGGCATATTGACTGTAGGAATTTAGAAAAAAAATGAAAATGTTGATCCTTCTTCCCACTAACTACTGCTATATCTAATAAATTACAAACATGAAACAATAATAAAGATGGAAATGTGTACCAAATATAGGAGTAAAAATATATCTTTATTAAATTATTTTCTCATGAATTTATTGCAAAGATAAATATTGGAGATGGTAAGCCTAGGATTACAATTCATTTGACTATCTCATACTACATTTCTTGATGATGCACAACATATTAAAGGACCCAATGGTTGCCAAAAGTAACATAGTTGTCAACCAACTGACACATAACTACCCAAGAGTGGTAATCAAATTAGTATGGATAATTAATACATTGCTGAATCACCAATGTTATCAACCATAACAATAGAAATTATATGCTGACAATATCCAAAACTCAAAAGGATTTCCTTCCTATGAAGACTTGACAAATATGATTGTAAAAAATGCCAAACATGGCTATTTTTCACATGCCTTGTCTTTGATATTTCACTATAATGTTTCATACTTTATTTTTATTTTTATTTTGGTTTATGTTACCTAATTTGGTTTGTTTGTATTTGTAACATGGGACTGCATCTACTCTACATCTACAAGAAGGATCATGGAAAAGTCAACATAGAAGATGCATAAAGAGTTTAGTTTTGGACCATTCTATATGCAGGGCCATAAGACTCCATGTAGTGAGATACAATAGAGAATGAGTTATCAAAATTAAGTTCAAAGTAGTGAATTTTGCTATGTGTCAAGAATTTCTTAAATGGTTTATGCAAAGTCATGTGGCCTTAAATATAGAGCCTATTTTAATATACCTAAATTTTTCAAAACATAAGAATTTAAATACCTTAATAAACATGTAAACTTTTTCAAAATAGAATAATAGAATCTCATTAAAAGAAAACTAAATTGCATATAACAAAGTCCAAGATATGAAAAGCAAAAAAATAGAACATTGGTCATAAAATAGAGTTGCATACACTAGAAGTGTGTATTCTTTCGCATCTTGTTAAAATGTGTTGTTTGGGAATTGAGAATAAAATATAGAGCTTAACTACACTCTTGAAACCATGGCCACCATGAAAAATCTAGAAGTCCTTTGATTGGAAAAAAATTATAGTGCTGGGTTGGATTTGTAGTTTTGTAAACCTAATGAAATTAAGGTTACTTTGGTGTGAAGTGATTGTCCAAAATTGTAAGAAATACCCAATTTAGATAAATTATGCCCTACCATCATTTTGACCTTAGTAGTCTGAATTTTTATATTAGTAAGAAAATGGTACAAAATTAGTTCACTAGTATTTGCAAAAATGGGTTGAACCCAATAATTTTTAGATAGGAATAAGGAAACCCACTTGGAAAAAAATTGTAATATTGTTATATATAAACTCATCCATGATAATAGATGGAGAAAAAACATGACTACTAAGCTACTAAAAGGTTTATGGAGTAGATTTGTAGATACACAGGTTGTCTTAAAAAAAGAATGCCCAATTTAGAGAAATTAGTTTTTAATAGAGGGGAATTCTATCAAACACAATAGAAGGTGCACAAAATCTTCAAGGGAATTTGGGAAATCTAGAGAATTTTACAGTATTTAGTCTTTTGATTTGGTCATATAAATATATAAAAAAAAAAAATACATTTTTCAGTTAAAGAAGCCTAACAAACATAAAAAGAAGAAGAATATTAAAAGCATTTTGACAAATTTATATACTACAATGAGAGGATTTTGGGTTCTTGATTTCAGCTACACAGTAATTAGGTTAGTACCTATGTCTATTGAAAACTTAAGACCTCTAGGAGTTTAGATTTTAAGGGAAATAGGGATAGATGACTATTGAAAAATGAAACACAAAGTCCTATGGGGAGGGAATGAATGATAATTTTTGTAAAAGGATAAGGACCTATAGAAGCATGCAAATAAAAAAATTCTAGCCCTCAAAAGTAATAAAATGTAAGGAAAAATTACATGACTTAACATAGGTTACAATAGCATGGTTTCACTTTGTAATCCACAATCAAGGCATTTCTAAAAACCTTTCTATTTTCCATTATACAAGAAAAAATGACTATAGTAATAGAGAAAAATAGAAAAAATGATTTTAGTCTTGTAACACTTGAAATATAGTTTAACAATTGAAATTCCTTTTACAATAAAACTTTTCATTCTTCTACAATCAAACAAACAAAAATTTAGAGTACATTACCTAATGTAAATGTTACACTTGCAAACACAAAAGTTGAGCCTCAGACATGTCTAAGTTGTAGAGTACTCACTCTCATGGAGATCTAGTGTACATCTTAGCTATGGTTTACTAGAAGCCCCTACCCCAGGTGGAGTGCAAATTACAATTAAATGATTTTTTATTGAAGAGGGAAAGGATTCTTGGTGTGATTGAAATGGTCTCTATAGTTATAGGCTTTAGGATCTAACAATTCATGTACTCATGGTTTTAGAAACAAATGACACCTTTTGACATGCTTTCTTTTATATGATTGGTCTACCTCACAATAGGTGTATCATAGTAATGCTCTAGGCCATGCTTAGGGATAATATATTCAAAATAAGGACTATTTTTCCCACTATGAGGTGCATTTAATCTTGTCAACCCAGGGACACGTACTTGAAATGGTCGGCATAGTATGTGCACTAGGTCTCTTAATGAGTCACTAAGATTAAGTTGTAGGAAAGTAAAATGCAAGGAAAAGAACTTACACTATTACTATGGGAAACTAACACACTTAACTCTATGAATAATGGAAATATAATAAAAGGCTAACAAATATTCCAACTTAGTTCATCCACTACAACTATTCCCACATATGTTGCAAGAATATTCACAAAGTGTGATGCTACAAGAAGGAACTTACAACTTCTACTTACAGTACTAAGAATGCTTGAAAAATAAATCTATACTAACCTAATCTAATCCACCTTTCAAGTGGGCCCCCTTGGTTAGATTCAACAAAACTACTAACAAAAGATAGAAGCCAAAAACTTATTTCATTGTATTTCAAAAATTCATTACATAACACATAGAACTATAAAAACACAACTCACTAGAAAAGTTAATAGTTTGTTCTCATAAACTCTTTCTTCTAACTGGCTAAACTAACACACTTGGGCTGATTCCTATATATAGGAGATCAAAACTTATTTCCATAACTAAAAATTACATAACCTAGCTTTAAATCTACATGAGAGAAAGAAGGAAAATAACAACTCAAGATGGGAAGAAGAGATAATAGTTTAAGGTAGGAATAATAAAGTCTAAACATCTACTCACCATAAGAATAAATTTAGAGAATACAATAAGTTTAGAAAGCTCCTCCATACTTCCCACTATGTCCTTTGGAACTATTATAACTTTCCTCCATCATGGCTACACCTTAGCATTCTATTCTCCTTGAATGTTGTTGGTGCTCATCTTTGAATTCTTCCAATCATCTTTTAGCTTCATTGCTAATAGGTAGTTATAATACAAAAAAAATTTCAAATAAGCATTTTCAAATTAAATTCAAATATAAGAACACACATTTTGATAATTATATGAAATACTAAATAATATATATAATACTAGAAAAAGATGGCATAGTATCTACCCATAGGTTTATCATAGGTTTTGGTAAACATAGGTCCACAAATGTTTTGACAAAGATAAAATAGATTATCAACAAGGTATTTAAAAACTATCATGAAATAAAGGCAATATTTGGCCTCATCATCTACCTCCTACTAAACTAATGCTTGTCCTCAAGAATTACACTTTCTTGTTAATGACCTGAACTCTCCAATCTCAATCCTTCCTTTCCTGCACTCTTGAAGGTATAGTAAAATCCTCTTTTTCTTTCCCACACTTCCCTTCTATGATCTTTCTACCGCTTGTTGAGTCTATCGACATTTAATATCATATAAAGGCCATAGGAGAATTGAAGGTTGCATGGTTAGGGGATACCACAATTTTGGTCTAGCCTACTTCCCTAACTCTAGATACTTTGGAACCCTATGAAGTGCTGCCTCCAAGTTGATGGGACTATGTGGTTCTAACTTTTTAAATATTCAGGCAATCTAGCCCATCTACTCTTAGCACCAGTCATAGCTCTCTAGGAAGAAAAGTAGGTAAAATTATCCTAATCAGCATAAGCCTTAGCTCTAGCAACAAAGATCCTATCCCTTACTTTTGAAATCTTTTTTCTATAAGTTAATGTGAACCAATTCCTGAGAACTTTGTCTAGCTTTCTATTCTTGGCTTTTAAAGGCACATGTTCTATCCTTTCCTCATCCCTGTAATTATTCAACTACCTATCATAGTTTACTTCATTGGACATTCAAGACATGAGGGATCTTAAATGTATATCCCCTATATAGAGCAAGGGATTCTGTTGAGTCTCTAAAGGGATAACAAAATTATGAACATATAATTCACAAAGAAAATTCAACTATTAGGGTAGTAGAGTCTGAAATAATCCATAAAATTCTTGTGCTAATTTGAACTCTGCATTAATATCCTTAAGAGTTAACATTAGTTGGAAAAAAAGAAATCATTCTTTCAAATAGAGAGCATAAACTCTTGGCTGTGGTCTACAAGCAAGTGCTTGATCAACCAACTTGAGGGCATGAACCATCCATTTCTTTTGACTTGCTGATTGTTCCTTTAAAGTTATGATTTCTTCACCTTGAGATGCTATGACTTTATTCATCTTTTTCCTCTCTTCTTCCCATAAGGCCTCAACAAACATATGCTATCCAAACAATTGAAAAAGGAGTTTCTGCAGTATAATAGAACCACTATCTTCTTCATGATTTCTTTTCCTCTTCTTTGTTCCTTCCA
The DNA here is from genome assembly GCA_028749045.1 of Cupressus sempervirens. Classification (NCBI taxonomy): domain Eukaryota; kingdom Viridiplantae; phylum Streptophyta; class Pinopsida; order Cupressales; family Cupressaceae; genus Cupressus; species Cupressus sempervirens. The sequence continues at coordinate 557,418,801 of CM053784.1, read as the reverse complement.
TAAATATTCTACAAAATCAATAAACTATGTTAATTTATGGGGAAATAAGGTAGTGTTTGGATCAACTTTCTTAGGAACTATTTCATCCCTATAGCTCAAAGTACCTGGTTGGTCTGCTAGGATATCATTTGGATTTTCTTTGATTTCATCCCTATATTCCTCATTAAGATTTTTTGGGAATGCTTGTAATTCTAGGATGGGGAGGAGAGTGATCAGAGACAATTTGCATAGGGGATTCCTTAGTAGATGTTTTGGACAAAGTAGAATCTTTAAACACTTGCCCTCTTATCTTAGGGCTTCTCCTTATGGGGGTTTCTTCTTGTATCACAACCTTTTGTCTACCTTTCCCTTTGGGTATCTCTACTACAAGAGTAGTTGTTGTAGGGCTTTTCTTAGTTCTCTTTTGTCTCACAACTATAGGGTTAGGCTCTTCCCTTTCTTGAATAAAGATTTCTTCTTGTAGTTTTTGTTTCCTCTTTGCTCTACTAGAAGTAGGTTTTAGGGTTTCTTGCATAGGTAAAGGTATAGTCTCTTGAATAGGGATGGTTTCTCGCACATTTTCTTGGGTATTTTATTTAGTAGGCTCATTAGTGGGGACTACATTTTCCTCACTAGACTATTCACTAGAGGTAACTTAGGGTTGTAGAGTTTTCTATCAGTAATTTAATTAGGGCATGATGGGTAACAAAATTATCTTTTCCTTTCTGAGTTTCTTCTACATTAATACAAAGCATATTATAAAAGAAATTTGGAATGTTTACTGAAATATTATGCCTTATACAACTAAGTAATTTGAAATGATGTGCATGTATGTATGAGAATCACCCTTTGTATGTAGGGTACCTGATAATATGCATGGCTAATTCATTGTATGGTAGCAACAATGACATTCTCTTGCAACCTTGCTTTGTAATGTTCATTTGAGGATCAATCGGTCTAGTAAATTGAGCTCTTGCTGACCTCACATCATCTATGCTGGGATAATGTTCTCTAATTGCAGGCAAACTAGTTACTTCAGCAATGCATTCCTTTATTGCAATCACCATCAAACCCCAAATGGAAGCTTCCCCTTCATCAAACATCCTTGTGAATTTTGCGGCTGCCTCCTCATCAAATGCAGTCAAACTGAGGAAATACCCTAACCATTCACATGTATTAAACCTTCTTACAACCTCTACATCTAAGAGCAACATAGTATGTTCCACTGGTTCCCTCCTCTACAATTGTCCACTTATTTTTTGAACACTTTCTCTATCTGCTCTATTTGCCCCTTTTGAATTCAAGTTGCTTTGTTGTTTTATAGACTCAACTCACATTTCTTTGTTGTAACAAGAAATTAATGTTATAACAAATTTTTATGCACAATAATATGGCTTTAATGAAGGTAAGTCATGAATATGTGTGAGAATCATTCAAAAATGAGGTTCAAATCACATAAAATTTAAACACGAGTCACATCATAGCTTGACAATAAAATCATTCAAAAATAAGGGGTATGACACCTCACTTATGTACTTATGGCAATTAAATTCCATCAATGAGGGAAATAAAAAGCTTTGGAAAATATCTACAAATAAATAGAAATTCCATTAGATATTAGTGACTTTCCTACCCCCTACTAATTATGGATAAGTGTCCACACTTGTTAGACCTAGTACGGGTAAGGGACTGGCATAATGCTACCGTCATATAAAGAATGTAGTATTAAATATAATTAACAAAATTTGCATACTATAAGTGAATTATAATATGAAAACCTTATAACTATTAAGTGATCATCACACATACCAAAAAAAGGTGGCAAAAGTGATATCAGTGACAACATCCCTCAGCATCTCACAAAGTTTATTAAAAACATGAGAAATTGATGACGTGAAAAGTGGGTGGATGGAAGGTAAAGAAATGAGATGAGGTGGATGGGTGGAAGTTAAAGAGATGAGATGGAATGAGAAAGTGAATGATAAAGTGAATTGTATGTGGACATAAAGTCTTTATTATGAACATGCACAAATAAATTAATGTTGAAGAGTGGTAGACAGAAGGTTGACACCTTCAGCTATAGGAAGAGTTACCTTATTTGTATTTGAATTAGACCCTTGGAACTACTATAGGAAGTCTTATTTTATTTGAAGCCATTTATATAATTTGAGTCTATGACCATTGACTAATAATTTGAAAGGTATTGGATCAATGGTAGTTAATTAAATAGCTCCATTATCAAAGACATGAATAATTTCATATGGTCCTAGCCATCTTGTCTGTAACCTTCCTAGAATATATTTAAATTTGGAATCATATAGTAGTTCGCAACCACAAACTTGAAATTACTTACTGATAATATGGGAGTCATGCCATTGTTTCCTTTGTTTCTGTATAAGTTTAGTGTGTTCTAAAGTAGATTTGTGCATTTTATCCAGAGAGTTAAGATGTAGAAGACATTCTCTTTATGCTACAGGAAGTGCAATATCCAATGCCAATGTTGTCCTTAGAGTTTTATGTTCAAATTCAATTGGAAGCATTGCTACCTTTCCATACAAGAGCTCAAATGGTGTGAATTTTTTAGTAGTCTTCTAGGTTGTTCTATAAGCCCAAATAGCTTCTTGTAATTTGCCAGTCCAATCCCTATGAAGTAGATGAACTATTTTTGTTAGGATGTTCTCTAGTTCATAGTTTGCAACTTTCCATTAGCTTTAGGGTGATAAAGATTAGATTTATGATGCCTGATGTTATACTATTTCATCAACTCTGAGATAAAATTAGAGGTAAATTGTGCACCATGGTTAGTGACTAGCTCTTTGGGTACACCATAGTGAGTAAAACTTTCTTCATTCAAAAATTTAGCAACTTTTTCATCATAAGCATGTTTTATGGCCTTGACTTCAACCCATTTTGTTAGGTAATTAGTGCACACAAGAATATAGAATTTCCCATTAGATGGGGGATCAATTGGACCAATGAAGTCCATGCCACATTTGTCAAATGGTGTTAACACCATTTGAGGATTAAGAGACATTTCATCTATTTTTGTTTGTTAGCCCATCCTTTGACACTTGTCACACTTCCATGTATAGTTGGCTACATCTTTGTGAAGTGTAGGCCAATAATAACCAATTGTCAAGATTTTCAAGGCTATTCCTTTTGTTGCAAAGTATCCTCTACATGGTTCATTATGAAATGCATGTAGAATATCATATGTCTCATCCTCCCTCACACATCTTCTCATAACTTGATCAGGTCTAGTGTAAAACAAGAGATTATCTATCTAGGAGAAACATAAGCTTTTCTCTACAAACAACTTCTTTTCCTTATAAGAAAAGTGTGCTGGTATTTTATTAACTACAATGTAGTTAGAAATGTCTGCATACCATGGAGTTTGAATAGCAATATGAAATAAATGCTCATCCAAAAATGCATCATCTACCAAAGTAGTGTCAGTATCATCATGATGGATTCTTGATAAATAATCAGCTACAACATTGGCTTTTCAATGCTTATCAATAATAGTTATATCAAATTCTTGCAACAACAGTAACCATCTTGCTAATCTACCAGTTACAACAGGTTTATTCATGAGATATTTAATTACTGCATGATCAATATGAACAAATATGGAATAGCCAATTATGTAATGTTGAAATTTGTTCAGGGCATAAACTACTACTAGCAGTTCTTTTTCTGTCACTGTGTAGTTTAATTCTGGTCCATGAAGGCTCTTGCTAATATAATAGATTGCATTTTCAAGATTTTGGGATTGCTGTGCTAGGACTGCACTTGTGGCATAATCAAATGCATCTATATATATGTGAAAAGGTAAATTACAATCAAGGCCTTGTAAGACTGGGGCTGTAGTCAAAAGCTTCTTAAGCTACAAGAAGGCTTCATCATATTTAGATGTCCAACTAAATTCAACTTCTTTTGCGAGTAACTTATACAAGGGACTAGCTATTTTGCTGAAATCTTTTATGAAACATCTATAATATCAAACATGGCCTAGAAAATATCTTACATCTATTGATTTTGTAGGTATGGGCAATGTTTGAATTACCTCTATCTTAGCTTGATCCACTTGTACTCCTACAACTGATATGAAATGATCAAGTATCGTGCCTTCCTGCATAAGGATGAACCACTTTTCACTATTAAGTGCCAAATTATGTTCTTGACACCTTACCAAAACCTTTTCAAGATTCATCATTTCTTCCTCAAAAGTGACTCCAAATGTTGTGAAGTCATCCATGTATATTTTCATACAATCATGTGATATATCAGAAAAAATGCTAATAAATGCTTGTTGGAATGTTGTAGGAGCATTACATAGACCAAATGTTAAAATAGAGTATGCAAAAGTACCCCATGGACATGTAAATGTAGTTTTGTCTTGATCTTCAAGAGCAATAATAATTTGATTATAACTACTATACCCATCTAGAAAAGAAAAATACTTCTTTCCAGCTAGAGTGTCTAGAACTTGGTCTATAAATGGCAAAGGAAAGTGATCCTTTTTGGTGGCCATTTTCAATTCTTTGTAATCTACAAAAATTCTCCATTTTCCTTCCCTTTTAGGGACTATGAATAGGGGTGACACCCATCTACTATTAGATATAGGATAAATAAAACTAACATCAAGCAATTTTTGCAATTCAGTTTTAACAATCTCTCTAAGGCTTGGATTTATCCTTCTTTGGGGTTGACGAAGTGGTAGAAAAACTTCACTGATGTATATCCTATGGGTACATAGTGTAGGACTCAACCCTTTCATATCACTATAGTCCCATGCAAAGGTCCTTTCATGTCTTTGAAGAAATTCTTTTAACTATTCCATTTGTGTGGGTGCTAATTTGGGATTAACATGGAGATTATGACTCAATAGTGGTGGAATCTATCATAGTAGCTTTAGAGATTAGAATTGCTTCTAATTCACATGATAAGAGTGGATGAATAATATCAGGTTCTTTGAGAAAAGTACAATTCTTATCACATTCTTCATATGTGATTAATTCCAACTCAGAACTTTTAGATACATCTTTTTCTACCAAACAACTGTTAGTAAGGATATTCTAAAGTATTAAATCTTCCTCTTGAAGTTTAAGAAAAGATTGTCTATGCAACATCATGAGCTATACTTAGAATTTAACTCTTCTTCTTCATTCCCTAAATCTTTCTAAACAAATGTGCTCAAATCTAGTAATGGTTGGGCTGGACGATATAAATCAAATTTCTTTGTTGCTTGGCCATTTGATATGGTCATATTCCTTGATCTACAAATTATATTTGCATTAGCTGTGGCTAACCATGGTTGACCTAGGATGATAAGGTAACTAGATAAATTAAGTTTTGGGGATAAAATCATGAATTCTACAGGATATTCTAGAGAATCTAAGGTTACAACTATGTTTTCTATCATCCCATTAGGGGTGATAGTAGAACTATTTGCAAGTTGAAAAATTGTTGGGGTAGCCTTTAGTCCTTCTATTTTAAAATTATTCATAGTATTCTTGGTCATGACATTTATAGTATCTCCAAGATCTATTAAAGCATTTTTAACAAACTGACCATTTATACTGACATTCACTACTAGAATTTTTGGATCAAAATATTTTGGTGTGATCAATTTCCTTACCATGATGTCAGCTAATTGTCCCACAACATGGATTGTGGTGGAGTCCTTTTTCTTCCTTCTAGGCTTCTTCATGCAAACATCCCTAATGTCTTTTCCATAAATTGGAACATCCTTAATGGCTTGAAACATGAGTATTTGGACATGTATGTTCTTCAAATGATCGACAATGTCAAAAGTCTATTTCTTTGCTTGTATAGGTTTTCTTTGTATAAATTTTTTTGGAAAAGGAGGTTCCACTGCTAGTTGAGATTAGGTTGACATGGTAACATTGGTTGGGTCAACTATTTTAGCAACTGATAATTTTGATGCTACAAGAGTGTTTGGTATTTCAATTATAAGAGGCATTTTAGGTGCTGGTAAAGTTATACTAGATCTTAGATGTATATCTACAACACCAAAAGTGTAAGCAAGATACTATTGAGCATCATCACTATACATGGGCTACTATGGCTATTGACTATTTAGGTTTGGCTAAGATTGTGTAGGTAACTATGTCTACTTTTGAGGTCTAGGATTTACAAATGGTGGCATTAGAGTAGGTTGTTGAATTGGAGGTGGTAATTGTGGAGTGCCAGTATTTTGGTTAGGCCATTGTTGAGATCCCCTCCATTGGTTTGTAGACTGCCAATTCCCTTGGGGTGGTTGCCATTGGTTCTAGTTCTATTGGTTCTAACATTGTTCACTCTATTGGTTAGGCCAAGGTGGTTGGGAATTCTAAGGTCATTAGGATTATTGTGGTTGTTTTGCCCAACATTGTTCCAATTAGGTTAATATTATGGAGGACCTTGGGGATTATGGCTTTGCCATTGATTACCATATGAATTTGAATTTTCCAAAGGGTCCTAAGGAATACCTTAATGTTGGACCAATGGTTGATGTTGAGCAACAAAGAATACTTGCTCATCATCTCAATCTGTCTTGATGTACTCAGTTGGAAGATGCTGGTTCTCCATGCTTGCGACCAGTTTACATTGGTAATCCTTTGTTTGCTTTTGGAAATGTGGGTAGTATTTGACTAGTTGTAGCTTATCTTTTGCATACTTATTCTTTGTAGTCATTGTGTTAAGATGTGTAGCAATTTTGTTGATGATGTCTTGTTTGAAATCTGACAATAGGTTAGATATCTTGAGCTTTGAAATACCTTGACTGATTCCCTTAGTTACTGTGGAATGAGGTCCTCAAGATTTCTTCATGGTTTACCTTGAATAGTTCTAATAGATCTTCTTAAGGTCTTCCTAGGAAGCTTGATATACATCACCACTAGCCATTAGGTCTAGTGCTTCTAGAAAATTATTATTCACATCTCTTAGAAAGACTAGATTTTGTGAATCCTTAGACAACACATGCTAAGGGTTCTTCTATAGTGTATATAAGAAATGTGAAACATAGTCTTCCAATGTTTCTTCCTCCTTCTAAGATATCCTAAAGACATCATCTCCTCATGAACCAAATGCTTTGCAATACTCTTTGTACTTATCTAGAAATAAGGTTTGCATTTCATCCCAACTTCCTCCTTGCATTGGCTCCTAAGCCTATGAACCATTGTAGAGATGATTCTTTCAATGTTGCTAGAAATAATTTAAGCTTATGGGCATTAGTGTTGTAGTCAAAAGTATGACAAAGTATATCAAACTCAAACAAGAAAGTATCAAGGTCTTTGATTAAAAGGCCATAGAACTTTGGAAGGGTAGTTGTAGGTATATTCTTGAGATTATCAGTATTTACAAGGTTTGGGAGAAGAAATAAATTGTTCCATGACTAGAGGTATTAGATTATAAGGTTGCTATTGAAAAGGGACATTGGGTACTAGATGATTAACAATTGGTGGATTCAGAGTAGTGTTATTAAGACAACTAGCCAAAACTTCAATAAAAGGTTGAAGACCACTTGTATCTATTGGTTTATCTCGTGATGATGATACTATGGGAAAAATAGGGCTTGTGTCTTCAAAAGGTAACTAAACTTCTTCTTCTTCAATTTCTTCATTCAAATTAATAGACTCTTATGGAAGAAATCTTCCATATTCATCTCGTTGTCTTCCTCTTTGATGCATGCAATTAAACTTTTCACACTAGTGAAAGAAGCTTCAAAACTAGAAATTTCTAAAAAAACTTTATCTAAGAACTATGACTCAAAAATGCTTCTAGCTTGACACCATCCCTGACAATGGCACCAAAAATGGTTTGCCTCACAATAGTTGTATCATAGTCATGCTCTAAGCCATGCTTAGAAATATTATATTCAAACTAAGGACTATTTTTCCCACTATGAGTTGTATTTAATCTTATCAACCTTGAAATAGTTAGCATAGTATGTGCACTAGGTCTCTTAATGAGTCACTAAGCTTATGCTGTAGGAAAGTAAAATGCAAGGAAAAGAACTTACACTATTACTATGAGAAACTAACACACATAACTCTATGAATACTTGAAATACAATGAAAGGCTAATAAATATTCCAACTCAGTTCATCTACTACAATTTTTCTCACATATGCTATAGGAACATTCACGAAGTGCGATGCTATAGGAAGGAACTTATAACTTCTACTTACAATAATAATAATGCTTGGAAATAAATCTATACTAACCTAATCCAATCCACCTTTCAAGTGGCCCCCCTTGGTCAGCTTCAACTAAACTACTAACACATGATAGAAGCCAAAAACTTATTTCATTGCATTTTAGAAATTCATTACATAACACATAGAATTGTAAAAATACAACTCATTGTAAAATTTAAAGGTCTATTCTCATAAAATATTTCTTCTAACTAGCTAAACAAACACACTTAGGTCAATTCTTATATATAGGAGATCAACACTTATTCCCATAATAGAAAAGTAAATAACCTAGCTTTAAATCTACAAAAGAGAAAGAACAAAAATAACAACTTAAGGTAGGAAGAAGAGATAATAGTTTAAGGTGGGAATAATAAAGTTTGAACATTTTCTCACCATAGGAATAAATGCAGAGAATGCAATAAGTCTTGATAGCTCCTCCATACTCACTGCCACATCCTTTGGAATTGTTACAACTTTCCTCCATCATGGTTACACCTTAGCATTCTTTTCTCCTTGAATGATTTTGGTGCTCATCTTTGAATTCTTCCAATCATCTTTTAGCTTCATTGATAACAGGTAGTTATAATGTAGAGACAATCGCAAATAAACATTTTCAAATTAAATTCAAATATAAGAACACACATTTTGATAATTATATGAAATACTACATAATATATATAATACTAGCAACATATGTTATAGTATCTACTCATAGGTTTATCATAGGTTTTGGTAAACATAGGTCCACAAATGTTTTGACAAAGATAAAACAAAGTATCAACAAAGTGTTTAAAAACTATCATGAAATAAAGACAATATTTGGCCTCATGAATGATATTGGAAGAAGGCTTACAAATTTAAATGAAATCTAGAAAACAAGGTAGCTAGATCATTATTTATATATAGGAAATATATTTTAAATTTTCTCTAAATTTAATTTTTGAAAATTAGTTATATTGTATTGATATTAAGCTTTATAAACATCAATATGATTTATCTAGTTTGATTATCATTATGGTATCAAATGAATGTATCTATTTTGCAAATAGTATATTTGAACATGAATCAAAGTTTGCGGTATTATAATCTTTCAAACTCTTAATAGGTCAAGAAATTTTACAGTGAGTGCTGAGAGACTTGTAAACGTGATTGTGATGATCCTATATTTTAAAAAATTTCCACTATTTTTTTGTAAATAGTATAATTGAACATGCATCAAAGTTTGAAGACATCATAATATTTCAACCTCTTTAATAGGTAACAAAATTGTGTGTGAGTACTGAAACTTATAAAAGTGATTCCAATCTCCTACATTTTTCAATATTTCCACTCATCTATTTTGTGGCTAGCATCTTACTTCTATGAAACCATACTACAATCAATAAAACATTTGTAAATCATTTTTTTATGTTTTTCAGGTCATAATGTTAGAGTGGCACTAGTTTCCATCAGTTGTGCAAATGTTATCTGGTCAAACATTCCTTGGTTCAAGACCTTCACTAAACTAGTAGGTTAGCCAAAATTACATACTCTTTCCTCAAGGATAGCTATCAACCCTTTTACAACTTTATGGTGGTTCATATAGTACACTTTTTCATGCATCTAAGTGGAGAAATCTGCTTGTGGCAACTCCAAACCTTTCACCCATTTATGTTTTAGAACCTTTAGAGAAAGGTGTGAAAGGTTTCATTATTGATTTTTTGATGGGTGCCTCTACTACTGTATCCAAAATGGTAGCTACCCTCATTAAATGAGTCAAGTTGTTGATTAAGAATTAGGATGAAATGTGGAAGTTTGGTCATCTCTTTGAGCTATACAAAGGCATTGGAGATTGCTTTGGTTAAACAATATTCAAGGATGAAGGTATCATTCCTTTATGGATTTTTTGTTTTGGTTGGGGATATTCAGAATAACTTTCTTGCAGGTTTTCTTCTTGCTTGAGGTATTACAATTGGTGTTGCTTTTGCTTCATCTCCTATTAACATTGTGCATAGAAAAATGATGATAACATCTAGGGAGGTGGTGAAATAAAAGAGTTCTTTGGATGCTTTTTAGTGGATTTTGAAGAAGAAAGGTGCCAAGTCTCTATTTAAGGGTGCTGGAGTCTTGGTTGGATATGACCTACTTGACTTGGTTCTTCTTGGAAAGAAGTATGACTCAGGTGGAGGCTAGTATTATGACGGTGATGAAAAATTATTTAGACATTGTTTTTTTCTGGTTTGAACCACTTTTCTAGTTCCTTATAATAAAATTATTTTGCTAAAATAATTACAATTTCTAGTGTGCTAGGAGCCAGTGCAAGTTCACTTGAGTTTTCCATCTGAAATTTGTAGATGGGTATTTGATCTATTATCAAGTGTGTAATATTTTCTTATTTGATATTTTGAGAAAAAGAATTCCTTTTATTTTGTCAAAAAAAAGGAATGATCAATTTGAAATAGCCTAGTAGTGGTCAACTACAAACAGATCTTAGGTTTGTCTATAAGATGAACAAAACTACTGCAGCAAAGGTGAAACTTCTAGTGCTTTTAAAACTATCTAGGGGATTATGAAATAAGTGTTTGATGACATCCAATGGTTTATCATAATTGGCCAAGACTAGAATTTGATATAAAACCAAATATACAAGAAGGAATATAAATATATAAAAAAATGTACAAGGATTAAAACCTTGAATTAAGGGAAAAACAAAAGTAATGCTTACTTCAATCAAACTCTCCTTAAAAAATGATGTCTCTACAATCAAACTCTCCATAGACTAGCTCTAGCTGGAGTGGAAAAACTAGCCAATATAGATACATGATATCTCTAATGATGATTACTAGCCACAAAAAGAGGGAAAAATTTTGCACCTCCTGAAAAATAATCAAGAAACTAGAAAAGCATGTACAATACTTAAATTTCAAAAGCTCTAGTAATCAAACTCTATCTTTTCTAAAACTCTACCCTTAAAAACCCCTACTTCTCATCAAGGCATGAGTCAATGTAGTATCCATGACCATGATGATGACCATTAGCTAGAGTGGACAATGGCACAAGAGTAGAATTGAGAGAAGAATTTGGAAAATTGGGTAGGGACCCATTTAGTGGTAATGGAGTGTAGTCATTTTTCATCATTGTTGGCTAAAAAAGAGTTGTAGTAGGGTGCACATTTGTATAAGATGATGATGGTGGAACATGACCTAAAGAAGCCATATAATACCCATTATTTTGATGAGCTACATAATTTGGAAGGAAGTATAGTGAGAAGCTAAATGAGTAGAAGAAAAAGGAAGAGCTACATGAATATGCATATTGCCAATACCATACCTAGATTGAGCTCCACCATTATCATCTTGATCAAAACTAATGTCATAGTAACTTTTCTAGCCTCACTATAACTTCAGTTAGGAAAGAGAATAGATAAGGAAACTCCTTGATAGTGGCTTACTAGTATTTAAGTTGTAATGTCTTACCTTGGAGTTTGGTTTTATTCTTTCCTATTACACCTACTTAAAAGTTTCTATCAACAAATTTATTCTGAGACATCTCTTCAATGTAGATTTTGATAGTGCATCTATGCTTCCACATTTAGAATTCATATCTACCAAGATAGTTACAATTTTAGTGTCTATTAAAAATCCCCTTCCCCTATGCTCTAGTCAATGTCCATACTCTATTCTGTAGCTCTTATGGATGTCCATCTCTATACTAAAGCTCTTAATTTGGAACATGCAAGGAGGATGATAAAAATATTGGGGAATTTGGCTTTACACATGCCAACCACATTTGATTAACAATTTCTCAAGTGAAACTAGTCATATGCTAATGTTGATTTCTTTGATGACAATGATTACTATCTTACAATCTTGATAGTTAATGTGAGGAAAAACTTTTTTATTCATGTGTTATTAAATAGTTCATATTATTTTATGTTAACATTTATATTACCATTCTTGCTTAGGTAAAGCTTGTATAAAATCAAAAGAAGGAATATGGAGAATACATTTGGAATTAAAAATCCCTTGTTGAGGTAAGAAGACTATAATGGAAAGAATAATCGATACAGAGGAACTGAGAATCTCATCTATACCATCCCCTCTGGGACTCTTTCTCTAAGGAAGGGTGCATAAGAAATGAGTATATGTCCCATTATATGCAAGAATCGTCCTTCCATATGGCTATCAATCTCAATTTCTGTAACCATACCCATCAAAAAATAGGGATTATACATATCCCTTATATAGATAGGGCTTCAAGGAGCATTTCTCTAGCAGCACCAATGCACTTGTGAGAGTGCTTTCATTCTGCAGAGGCTAGAAATGCACCTGCCAACATGAATAGGTTAAATTTGGTTAGAGGTAGAGAGACTAAGGCCATGAAATGAGATGTTTTCCAGCAACATGAGATGAAATTGGTGGCCCATGGCCTTAGTGAGAAATGCCTACTCGCTAAAGACATTATACATTAAAGTTTACAAATTTTGTTATTTTACCTAGATTTACAATTAAAGTCATGCAATCCCAAATCTTCATCACAAATAATATGCAACAATGTTGATGGGTATTTCACATTCACATTCACATTTTATTGTGCACAAACCATTAACTTTTTTTTATAGTTGATCATGATTTAGGCTCTCCAAATTAAGATTGGAAATAGCTTTGTTTTAAAGTCTACAAACATATTTGTCACTTCTATTTTTATTACTTTAATTTTAATTTCTTTCAAAAGAAAATTATATATTTTTATTTATATAAAATGAGTTAAGTATATGGTGTTGTTTAAATATCAATGACATAAATAATTAAAAAAAATAGAATAAATAAATAAATAAGTAAATAAATAAATAAATAAATAAATAAATAAATAAATAAATAAATAAATAAATAAATAAATAAATAAATAAATAAATAAATAAATAAATAAATATATATATTAGGGAAATGTATATTAAAAATATAAAAATGATAGGTCATTTTATTATATATAAATGAAACTAAAATATTAAAAAAGGTTGAAGAATATAGACTTTTTCATAGGGGCTAATTGAAGCTGAATTATTTCATGGGCACAAAAGTTTTGAGAATCAATTGAGAAAAACCATGCAATAAATTATGCAATACAATATTTGTTAGTTCAACAAGATTATCAATTGAGCTACAACCACACTATGTACAAAGCTTGGAATATAATGGTGAAGTGGACAAGGGTTTTGTGAAATCATTTCCCTCTTCATTAGATCTCAAATTTATTTACAAAAATCTCTTTTCAAGCTTTGAAATTGTCCTCTTACTTTGTCTTCTACTAAGAAGAAAAAAAAATTTAAGAAGGAAAGAAAAATAAAATTCTATATAGAGAAAAACTATAAAGTAACATAGATTAAAGATGCAATGTTTGTGTCGTATCTATAGGGAAAATTTCCAATATGGAGCAATCTATCTTTTTGAAATATTGTTTTTAATTACTAAGTTTAATTATCAAATGTTATAAGCATAAAATAGATGAATATTTTAATTAATTCATGACTTTAGCTATCAAATGTTATAAGAATAAAGGAGTGGCATTGTCTAGTTAGTGCACTTATTTATGGATCTTTGATGTTGGTGTAGAAGTTTCCAAATTGAAAAAATACTTAAAACAAAAGATGTGCAATGAAAATGTGTCAAATAACCTTGTTTCATCTATATAGGGTGTTAGTGGGGCCTTGTATTTACCCCCATGGGGATCTACTAATCCCAAAAGGAAGCAAAAACCTCAAAGTAATTAAATAATTAATTTTTTTTTGGAAACTCTACGTCCCATCTATCATTTAACGCAAATTTCTACAATTGACATGTTTTATTTGATTTTTTTTTTGTGATAGATCCTGTTAGATATTTTTTACTCAATAATTTGAATTGCATTAACAATCCTTCCATTGTGAGAAGCCTAGAAATGAATACAAATATAATATTTAAAAGAGGGGCTAGCAAAGAGTTTTTTCTTAAGATAACAAAAACTTTAATGGAAAAATCTATATGTATGTTTTTCTAGTATCAATCAATTTAACAATAATAGATAGTTTTTTGTCAATGAGTGATTTCAACTATAACTAACTACTTTTAAGGGCCACCTTCATGCATTTTATGTTCCATGATTCATTTATGTTCTCTTAATTGTTCATAAAAGAATACAGACAAAAAAGTCAACCTTTTTCTCATATCCGACACTTTTTTCACATCCAACACTTTTTTGACAATTGTGGTTCCCATAATTAAAAATATATTAGCTTGATTATTAATAATAAATATGATTTATATCATAATTTATTTTAATTAAATCAATTTATTTCAGGGTTTAATATGTATTAAACCATGTTTCTCACTTTTTACTAAGTACTAAAATATTTAAATGTAATAATTTTAAAATAACCTTATATTTTATAAAGATGGTTATTACATGACACTAATGTGATTAATAGAAATTATATCTTGAGATTATAAAATACCTAATTGATAATTAATCTTTTTTTTATGCATAGATAGACTTGAAGTTTTTTTTTGAGTGCATGGAGTGTCTTTATTTTCTTTAGAAGCATATAGATAGATTTTGAAGAGTTAGAGTGCATATTGAGGTGATTTTGAGTATATTTCTAGTTTAATATCAATTGAGATGACATTTGAGGAGTATTGATAGGACAAAAACTTCATTGGTAAGTAATAAAAGTTATAAAAAAGTTAAAGAAATGTATTAATAGGATAAAAAAATTTATTGATCATTCATTTAGTCCTTTGTTTTGGTGACTAAGTATTAATAACCATATACTTGATCATTTATTTAGTCACTTATCTTTGTCTAACCTTTTGATTTTACCCACTAACCAAATTAATCATTTATTTAGTCACTTAAAAATTATAAAAAATTACTAGAATTTTATCACTTTTAGTCATGTGACTAAAATTTTTAGTGTTGTGACTAAAATTTTTAGTCACATAGTCATTTATTTGCCAAAATTCTACTAGTGTTTCCATATAGTTTTGTGGTGGCAACTAGACCCCTAATTTTTAGTAGATAAAAAATTATCTACAAAAATTAGGAAAATATATCAAATCTTATTCCAAATAATTATTAAAACTATAATCCTAAACTTCATCCATTTCTACACATTTCATTAGTTTACTTCATTTTTAAATTCAAAATAATAATACCAATTTTATGTCATTGAAGGTGAAAAATTATACCTTTTAAAGCCTTTTCCTTTATAAAAGG
Source organism: Cupressus sempervirens (assembly GCA_028749045.1). NCBI lineage: Eukaryota > Viridiplantae > Streptophyta > Pinopsida > Cupressales > Cupressaceae > Cupressus > Cupressus sempervirens. Next base: position 557,403,389 of record CM053784.1, on the reverse strand, counting down.
GTGATATATGTTTGTGCTTTTACCCCTTCGATATTAGGAACCGATGCATAATATTACAATTTGAATATTAGTTCCACATGTACCTTTTATTGCCTAGTTGGGGGTGATGTGATCACCTAATCCATTGGATGAAGTGATCTCATCTAAACTTGGAGTGCTACAATATTCTTTCTTTCTCCATGTCTTTTTCATTTTCAACTTCACTTTTTCAACATCAACCTTTTCTTTACCTTTGCTGAATTCATTGCTCAATGCTGGTGACCTAGTTGGATAGTTTTTGCTGACATGACCAGTCTAAAGACAACTAATGCATGTAATCTCACTCAACCATCTATTGTAGTTTCCTCTAAAATGTGTCCTTATTAATTTTTCAATAACATTTCCATATTCTTGATAATAGTGATGACTATACCTTGTATTGTAATCACAATTGTAAGAATTTTCATGATGTAGGACCTTAATTTTCTTGTTTAATTACCATTTGGGCTTGGATATGCATTAATATTCTTTGTGTCCATAATTTTGAAAATTGTAATAGTAACATTAAAATATCTAAGTGTTCATGGTCTTGGCCCTACATTCATTTGCATGATCTCCTTTTTTATTGTAGTTGTGGCAGTATCTTTTGTATTTCTGCTTGGTGTTTTAATCTGTAGTTTTGTCCCTGAAAACATTTTCTATATGACCCAATTTTCCACAATTGTGACAAGTGGGTTTGTTGATCTTACCTTTTTTTATTCTTTTTATCATCACTTCTAGATGATTCTCCTTCCTTGATATTAGTGTATTCTGATCCAACGGTATCATTATTAGGTCTTGGTGATTCCATCAATTTCTCAAAGTATTTTATGGGTTCACTTAGTTTGTTGAATCCTTCGATGAATTCCTTTTTTTCTCTTAATTCATTTTTTTTTACATCATTCTATGACTTTAGGGTTGTGATCTCAATGTCTTTCCCATTTAATTCATGGTTTGTAAGCATCAACTAATTCATTTTATCTAATTACATGTTGGCAAGCATTTACACATCTAATATCTTCCCTTCAAGTCTAATAGTCAGTGTTCTCTTTTCTTATTCGATCATGAATTTCTCCTTCTTAACTTTATTTTTCATTTCAGTTATCTCACATAGCAATATTGATTGCACTTATTGTTCTCTTTTGAGATTCCTAACTTATTTAGTTAGGGCACCATTCTTTTCCATCAAATTTGCAATAGTTAAATCAAATTCATTTGAGTTTCCATCCTCAAATAATCTAGTAGTATCTTCTTCTTGGTATTGAGTGTCATTTTTTTGAATACCCAATTCCTTTCTTCTCTTTAATGAATGTTACAATTCATTTCTTGCCTCCTTGAGCTGATGTAGGGAAAGCTATATTTCAATCTTCTAGTTGTCAATATTCTTTCCCAATTTGTATTATTCCATCTTAAAGATCTTACCTCTAAAGATGTCAAACTTTCCTTCAAGAGAACAAAGATTTGATACTAATTATTGTAAATAATGATGGGAAAGTAAGTTCTGAGAAGGGGGGTGAATCAACACTTAAAACTTTAACCTCAAAAACATATTAGAAACATCCATCTCATAACTTAAGATAAAAGCTAAAATAACTTAACATGTATCAAATCCATAGCATAAAGTAAATAATACATTAAATTTTTTTGATTACCTCGAAACCCTCCAATGAGAAGGTAAAATTGGGGTGGGGTTGACACCCATAAATCTTCACTACTGTAGTTGTAAAGTGTGGCCAATTATGGCTACAATATTTTGATCATAAGTTATGATCTACCCTATGAAATGTCTTCCTTGTTAAAGGCTTACAAAGACTATTAGGTCTCACCTTGTTAGAGGATTTCAACTTACAATAAAGTAAGTACTCAATTAAGAGATTTTCAATAGCTAGTTAGGATTACTCGGTTAAGATATTTACTTTGCATCACCTATTAAAATGATTCAATAGTTGATCTTTACTTATCACCTCTCTTCTTGATATTAGATCTCCTCTTTACTAATTCTATCTTGATCCTTCTGATTAGATCTATCCTTTATAATTTTCTTACTGCTTGTCTCTGATTCTCTAGAATGATTCTGCATTGCATATCTCTATCATAGCCATCATAGCCACCATTAATGCCCTCTAAACCCTTAGCATTCATCTCCTCATGCATCCATAAACATTTTAGGGTTTTCCTTTCTTAAATAAATATTGGTAGTTATGGATTAGGTAAGAATTAATGGTTGTGGTTAATCCTTATTGCTTCCTAATGCTTCCCTTCATATGATTGGTTGCATGTATTGCATAGGGATTTGTAAAATGAATCCATACTTATCTCTTCTAATTTAAATTATGATTATGTTGGCCCAAAAGTGGTTTACATAGAAGTTTATTCCATTACTAACATCTATGACATAAAATGTTCACTCGGTATCCAAAGGGTTTGATACTCGACTCCTAAATAACTTAACACACTCTATTTGCTTAGAACCAAAATGAATTGATATGCACTAACTACTTGAAACCTACTAGTTCTTGGCACACACTTTCATATTACTCAACATGTATTATCTGAACACTTATGCTCAACATGCTTTGACCACTTGACTCATACTGATTGTTCGACTCACTCTGATCACTTGAAATGCACTCTACACTCGAATTGCACTATTATTTTTGGAATAATGACTAAGCATTTTCTCACTAATTTTTTAAAAACAATTTGAGATTAATAAGAACTTGTGCCATCAATCAATAAAAATATGAACAATAGGCAACACTACAACAAATTACTAGTGAAACTTAGTCTTCTTGAATTCAGATTGCAACAACCTCATTCTCTCTCATAAAAATTCCTTTGAAAAGGATTAAATATGCATTTTAGATTATTTGTCACTTAAGGAAGCTCAAAAATAATTCATATTTCAAGCATCCTACCCATTTCCTTAAGTTCCACAAAGTTGCAATGTGGCAGTTTTGTCAATTTCTGAAAACTTGATAATTTCAATACAACTCTTGGCTTCTTTATCAGCAATGAAGGAATAAATGAAGTTGTATGATGTTTCAAGACTCATCACATCTCACTTCACCTTATTGCATTCCTAGTGACCATGTTGTGGCTGTTTGACCACCATTGACTACCCAGGATGCTTAGGAGTGTTTTAACCAAGAAAATGCTTTTAAGAAGTAATAAAAACCAATCACCAATGTAAAACCACACATTTACATTATTAAGAACCTATATTCTATAATTTTTTATTATTTTAAATGAAAACCACCCTCTATGGGCATTTCTATGCCTAATATGTGATGGAATCGACATTTTCTCCATTTACGCTCTTTCTAGATCTAGGTAGATGGTCCATTTTTGTTCTACTACTAAATCCTCTCTAATAATTTTATTTACTAATTCTTGATTTTACCTAAAAAAATTCACTCTTGTTAGGTCCCAAAGGGGAAAATTTGGATGGCCTAGTTGTGGATGACACTTTATGTTGTGTTACTAATTTTTTTGAAGTTGTTGTAGTGTGTATTATAGATAGGTGCATTAGAACCTCTCCACTATCAATTGTTCTCATTTGTCATGATACATTTGGAAAATTTTTTGGTGCTTTGATTTTAATTACCTTTGTTTGTCTTGTATTATCATTAGCAACTCTCTAAACAACCCTTGTTTTCCTTTCATTTCTAATGTCAACATTACCATCTATTGGCGCTAAAATTTGCATGGTCAATTTTGAACCCTGTTGAGAAAAATTAGCCCTATAAATGCTTTTAAATGAGATTGTACCCGGTTGTTAGTCTGAGGCCTAAGAGGTGTTTAATGTTTCTAACACCTTTCATTTAGTGCATCTATGTGTTCTATGAAGTTAAACTGACATTTCGAACCATTCTGTGAAGTCCCATTTTGAGCTAGTGTCAAAATTTGCAATTCTGCCCAAGTGTCAAATAGCGATCAGAGGCCCAGTTTGCATCTGAATATCTTTTACCCAGGACTGTGTCATGACTAGTCACTTTGGGGATGTTTAGTGTCCATAATAGAGAACCTATGTTTCAATTTTCAAGTCATTTCGAATCCGTTTGACTAGGTTTTGCACCCCACAAAGTTGGTCATTCATTGCTTTGTGCATTTAACTAGTTGTTCACAATTCTGGGAAGCCCTGTTCGACCAATCATATCTTTGACCCAGTTGACCCAAATGAAAAAATTCTTTTTGCATTGTGTTCTAGGGGTAAGAAACTTCATACATTCCAATTTTGAGATCATGTCAAATCCATTTGATCAGTTTGCTAACATGATCAAAAACCCAGTTTGCATTGTTTTGTTACGGCTAAGGTATCCAGATTGATCCGTACCCCTGTTCGGCATGTTATAACTTTGATCCTGTGATTGGCTAGCCTAAATGGATTGTACCATTGTGTTGTGTCCTAGAAATCCTTGAATTATGCCAATTCTTAAGTCATGATGAATCCATTTGCATACTTTCTTATGTTCGTACATTTGCCAAAAATCACTTTTTGACACATTTGCCAGTTAAAATTTCCAAGTGCCTATTTTCGGAAATTCGCCAAATGTGCCCGGTGATTCGTCAAGAGCCCAAACTATAGAATTCCATTCTCCTCATGGCAAAGAACCTATATCCCAATTTTCAGAAGCCCAAGTGATCAATAACCTAGTTTATGATGCCGAATCCGAGCCCAGTTTATGTTTTTTAACATTGTCTGCCTGCAGGATATTTGAAGTATGGATGTTCGGCAATTAAAATCTTTTGACTGGAAATTCTTCATGGGCTAAAAATTTGCAGTGTGGTAAAGTATACAGGATTGAACACTCATGCCAATTTTTACAACCTGGTTACTTGATTAAGTTAGCTTTTACAGCCACCTGGCAGGCCTCCTGACACAATTTCCACAATGGTGCGGAAATGATTTAAGAAGGAGTTTTAAAGTAATGTTCTTGTGATTTTTTAATTCCAGTCATTGCAATGGAGTCATGGGATCAATTGGCCGAATCAATTGTTTGGAAACGAAATTTTTTAGCCAGACCCACTTGAGGCCCGACTCAATCTACTAGGATTGATAAAGCTCAAGGGAACTTAAAGATATCTCAGAGGAGAGATTGTAATAATGTTAATCACTGAAATGCATTTCATATGTTTATCATATTGTCTAAAAGGAATAAGGAGAAAGCTCACATTGCAAAGGGATCCTACGCATAATGGAGAGGTAAAGAAATAAGAAAAAACAATTATGTTATTGCCCACAATGACCGGACAAAAGAGAAAACAATTTTATACTTCTGTTGAAGACAATAAAATAAATATCCGGGTCATATGGAGGTGAGGTAAAGGGGATCTCAGATTGAAGGATCTCCCAGTTCAACATTCAAGAATAGAACTCAAACAGCAAAATCATACTAAGATGCCAATATTTTTTTGATGGAGCCAAGAGAAACCAAGCAGATAATATGCAACATAGAGCATGTCTAATGACAAGGAACAGCTGAAATAATGAAATGGCAACACTTCCACATCTACACTCCTACAGAACAAAGTTGCTCATGAAAAGGAGACATCCATAAATAAACAAAATGCAGCCAGAGGAAGGAGCAGTCCACGTTTTTAATAAAATGTACAGATTTGCTAGTGAAACAAAGCTCAAGGAAGCATGTATCCACGTTTTTGAAGCCCATGGCTTCCTCCAGCAACAGTATCACGTTTTTTAGAAGGGGGGAGCTTCATTTTAAGTGCCCATGAGCTTAAAAACGACCAGCACTATGGGGAGTCTGCAGATTCATGGCAAAAATGACCAAAGAAGGGAGATCCATGTTTTGCAGGTGAAGAACTTCATATGGGACAGCAAGTTAACACCCAGGTTTTGAAATAAACATTCACAATGGGCAATGAAATGCTCTACACAGCAGATATGCAAAGCCATAGCACAAGAAGAGCATCTACAGGTGTGTTGATCTAATATTCATTAAGTTTCATTTGTCCCACATTGGAGCTGTGGGGAGTTAAAATAATGTTTAAATACATTTGCAGTCCAATGCTTAGTGTCAATAAGACAATGGCTTTTGAAGCCAAGTGCATGTGTAGGTGGGTCCAGTTGGCCAGTTAGGCAATGACATAATAAATTTTAAATAAAAATGCATGCCCAAATGATGACGTCAGCAGTTTAATCCGGCCGGAAAAGTCAAAAATCCGGCAGGTCGCTATGTCGCTTGCCGAAAAATCTCAAAAATCCGGCTAGCGATATAGCGAGGTTGCCGGAAAACTCAAGAATCCGGCAAGAGTCAAATCAGCGAATCAGCACGTGACACATGGCGATATGGTCAAACCAAGTTTGACCCGAGTGAAACATATGGTGGAATTTTCAAAGGTTTAAAAAAAAAAAATTTTAATTTTTTTTTCTAAAAGATCATGTGGGGTAGATTTTTTTAAATAAATTTTCACTTATCATATAGTTTGAAACTATATAAAAGTTGAAATTTTTGCAAAACTACATGGAAGTCATGAACAAGACTGAGATTTTCAAAAGGCAATATCTGGGGCAATTTTTAACCAAATTGGGCACTCCAATATACCATCGGAACCGGGAAGATCTGAATTTTCCAAATTTGAGGTTGGTTCTTGTACAGGTGCTCACCAGTTCGAGTTATAGGTCAATTTGTGTTTCTTGGGCCATTAGCGACAGAATGAGCAAACTTGATTCTAGAGCATCAAAATTGGTTAGAGGGCAATTTTTAAAAGCTTGTCGGGATCTGAATATGGAGAAAAATCAACTCTCAACAATTTTCTTGCATTTTGGAGGTCACTGTGAACTGATTTTCACTTTTTACATTGAGTTCTTTTTTTTATCAAAATCAGTTACATTATTTCATCATTAGGTTGCTGAGATATTTGATGCTCTTGAGAGGTAAAATGAAAAGATTTGATTCACCAGTTGAGGGGAAAGATTAAAGAGTTGTTTTAACCTGTTAAGAAGGTTTTTCAGATAGACAAGTGTCAATTGCAAATCAAATCCGGGAATTGCCTTCTCCATACATATTCTGTCTTCTTCCCTGAAAAAAGGTTGTTGGTTGGTTTTCTATTTCCAGTTCTTGGAGCTCTGCTCAGGCTGTGAAAGCCACACACCCAGCATTTCTCTTTTGTATTGAGAAGCATTCATGTTTTATGCAGATAGTTCTAGTCTGTTAGGTGATTTATGAGTTGTTTCCTGTACATTTCATGTATTTGGTTTCAAGGAAAGCAAATAAAGAGCAGCAAAGGTTTGAAGTTTAGTCTGAATATTGTCTCCTGATTATGGCTTTGTTAATTCTTCTAATTTGTGATCAAAGAGCATGAATTAGGTTGCATTTCGTTTTGAAATGTATGGGGTTAAAATGTCTTGCTTATGGAACAAAGAACCATGTAATTGCTTGATATTTGTCACAGGGTTTGCAGATTTCATGATAGGATGTTCTGAGTATGAGATTCATTCTGTAGCAGATGTCTATTCACAAGGTGAAAGATAGATCAAGGATCTTGATGTAGAGATACATCTGAGGTTTCCAGGAGATGTATGGTTATGATTCATTTAATTGCCCAATAAATAAGGCACTGGTCAGAGATAGGATCATTAAGTTCTGTTGTTCATACTTGGGTCTTGCTGTTATCAACATATTAAATCAATTTTTCCTTTTATGTTGAAAGATATTCAATGTTAACCCGCACTTAGCTTGCCAGTTTCATGAGTTATGTTCTTAGCTTTTTCATGCTTATGATTCCTGGTTGAGTATAGAAGATTTAGGGGTTTTTATCTGCTTCATATTAGATTCAGTGTATGCTTTGACAACTGGTACCATATAAAGAATCTATAGGTCCACCCGCCTAGGTTTTGCAGAGCCTGAAGTGCAGAAGGAGTATAGCCTTATAGTTGGCCTGGTGTCTGAATGGATGTGTTGATAATGGGAGTTAGCTGCCCCTAGATGCATCTTGTTCTCATCAGGGTAATTGGAAATAGGTAACATTTTCAAACACCAACAAAATGGCGACTCTGCTGGGGAAATAAGATGGCAATCCATTTTGTTGAAAGAACAGGAGCCTTTGATGTGAAACAGATTGGATATATCATATCAATAGCAAGATGTGTTCCTTTTCCTTGCTGAAGTTTCATGTTCCTCAGTTAAGCTTTATTCATTATCAGCAGTATGTTGAAACTGGATGAAAATTGTGTTCTATGACTGTCATAGGTCTATCTTCAATCAGTTCAGTTTTTGCAAATACTGTAGAAAAAGTTTCAGAGTCAAGAATTCATTTATAAAGTATATTTTCTTTTCAAGATGTCAGTGATCTGCAAGTTTCTCCTACATTGAAGGTCTGGTTCAGATTTGTCAAGTGACAAATTATGTTTTATTTCTCACCAAGTGTGAGTGGCGACTCTCAAATCTCTGTACCAGTTTGTTCCTAGTTGATTTCATTGCAAAATTTGGAAGGACTTTCAGTTGTATGGGCAGATCTGAAGCTTTTGGTAGTTTCTTGAAAAGGAGTTTCAAATTCTTGATAAGTTTTTAAGTGCTGGTTGCAATCTACTGTTATAAATAATTGAAATATAAAAATAGATCACAGCAGTGGTTATTTCATTCCTCTTGCAAAGAGGTGGCGACTCTACAAAGTTTGATCAGTGGTGTAAAGGATTTTCAGTTTTGCACCTGTGCCAAATCAGCAGATCCAAGTTCAGTATCAGCACTGGAGGTATTTTGGTTTTCATGTTTTCTTTTCATGGAAGTCAAGTGTTTAAAGAAGTTGCCTCTATTTAGTGATTTTCAGCACTAGAAAGAAGAGGTAGAAAGTTTATTTTATGATGGAGTCAGATCTTAGATCTGAGATTAGCTCCCCGAATTCTGAGAGTTTGAAAATCGTGAATAATAACATTACTATGTTGAATACAATGGTTTACAAAAGGATTGTAAATCTTATAAGAAATGAGGTAGGCATTACTCAAGGTCTAAGTGTCGAACAATGTTATTTAAGGCTTAAGTCAGTAATCAGTAAGATGCCTTTTCATTGTAGACCTGAGGAATCTTCACTACCTAATATTTTCCTTGATGTTCTAGTACCCGATTCAGTCAATTGGCCAGCACCTATAAGATTACAAAAGTTTTTACAAATTGAAAGATTCATTCAGGAGATGGAAGATGATGATTACAGATTTCATATTATGTCTCTTGATGATAATGAGTGTGCTGAAGGCCAAGGTAGTAATGAATACAATGAGTCCGTAGAGCAAGATAATCTATCTTCTGATTGTGAAGAGGCGGATTCAAATGTTAATGAATCAGGTAATAGCAATCAGCATGAAAAAGATGGATATAAAAGAGAAGATAAATTTTGTTACAGTACATATGAAGTTGAAGAAAGTTGTAACAACAGTAGATCTAGTGATTGCCACGATAAGAAAGAATATTGTAATAATGTTGATTTTCCATATTGTTACACTAAGGATCATGTTGTTGTAAGTTCTTCATGTTATCCAGATGAATATAATCACAGCCAGGAGAAGATTTGTGAGGCAATCTTCTTGAGTTCTAATGAAATCTCTATTTTGTTGGCTCGTGAGTTTGAAAAACACGTAAGTATCTCTAAGGATCTTCATATTTTCTCTCATAATACTTTTTCATTCAGTCAAATCAATTCCCCAAAGTTTGATGTGGAAAAAGAGGTAGAATCCGAACAATCTTTGTTAGACTTTGGAGGTGTAGGTGACAGTTCCTCAAATGTCTTTGCACATGATGATTTGTTGAATGCTGATTATGTTAATGAAGGGAAGTTTAATCTATTTCAGATTCTTTCCATGCTGGTTATGCTACAATAAGTTTTGAGTTTTCATATGATGAGGAGGAAAATAGTGAAGGTTGTCAATCAGATTATAGATTTTCTTCATGTGCTGATAAGTCTTGTAAAGATGAGTTCAAGGTGTATTCTGACATTCAGTTTGATGAAGAAAATGATAGTGATCAGCATAGTCTAGATCAACACTTTCAGAATGAATTTTCATATATGGTGACTAATCAATGTTTTGAGTGTGAAGAGGTTTCAACAAAGAATAAATCTGATTCAAAGTGTAACATGGTTGCAAGTAGGCAACGCTTAGATTTCACATACTCTTCATTTATGGAAGCACAAGGTGAGTTACCATCTGATTCATGTAACTCGTTCAATGAAGTAGAATATCAAGCTTTTGTGTTTTCGATTGAAGGAATCCATGACTCAATCAGTAGTGATCAGTTTCACTTTCAGTCTGATGTCAGTTATTATGATCACGATGATTCATATTTTCATAGTGGGCAAGATGAAGAAAGTACATCTGATTTTTATTCGCACTATGAAGATGATGATAGTTTTGTTTTGCCTATTGAGCTGATTGTGAATAATGATGTGTTGGGTAAGACAAGGAAGAATGAGAGTTTCAGTTTTCCTCAGGAGAATGTCAATGAAAATAAGGTGTATGACAGAGGTAAAGAGTTCTGAAACTTTTTGGTGGCTTGGGGCCATCTCTTGTACATAGTTAAGAGTAGTTTTCCTGTTTTCAGTAAGCTGTTCGAGAGAGTTTTGCTGTTCAGTTGTGTGGTCTGCTTCCTCCAGAGATCTGAATCATTGCCATGCCCGCAAGGGACATGCATCCCCAGACAGAGCCACTGTTGGCGCTAAAATTTGCATGGTCAATTTTGAACCCTGTTGAGAAAAATTAGCCCTATAAATGCTTTTAAATGAGATTGTACCCGGTTGTTAGTCTGAGGCCTAAGAGGTGTTTAATGTTTCTAACACCTTTCATTTAGTGCATCTATGTGTTCTATGAAGTTAAACTGACATTTCGAACCATTCTGTGAAGTCCCATTTTGAGCTAGTGTCAAAATTTGCAATTCTGCCCAAGTGTCAAATAGCGATCAGAGGCCCAGTTTGCATCTGAATATCTTTTACCCAGGACTGTGTCATGACTAGTCACTTTGGGGATGTTTAGTTTCCATAATAGAGAACCTATGTTTCAATTTTCAAGTCATTTCGAATCCGTTTGACTAGGTTTTGCACCCCACAAAGTTGGTCATTCATTGCTTTGTGCATTTAACTAGTTGTTCACAATTCTGGGAAGCCCTGTTCGACCAATCATATCTTTGACCCAGTTGACCCAAATGAAAAAATTCTTTTTGCATTGTGTTCTAGGGGTAAGAAACTTCATACATTCCAATTTTGAGATCATGTCAAATCCATTTGATCAGTTTGCTAACATGATCAAAAACCCAGTTTGCATTGTTTTGTTACGGCTAAGGTATCCAGATTGATCCGTACCCCTGTTCGGCATGTTATAACTTTGATCCTATGATTGGCTAGCCTAAATGGATTGTACCATTGTGTTGTGTCCTAGAAATCCTTGAAGTATGCCAATTCTTAAGTCATGATGAATCCATTTGCATACTTTCTTATGTTCGTACATTTGCCAAAAATCACTTTTTGACACATTTGCCAGTTAAAATTTCCAAGTGCCTATTTTCGGAAATTCGCCAAATGTGCCCGGTGATTCGTCAAGAGCCCAAACTATAGAATTCCATTCTCCTCATGGCAAAGAACCTATATCCCAATTTTCAGAAGCCCAAGTGATCAATAACCTAGTTTATGATGCCGAATCCGAGCCCAGTTTATGTTTTTTAACATTGTCTGCCTGCAGGATATTTGAAGTATGGATGTTCGGCAATTAAAATCTTTTGACTGGAAATTCTTCATGGGCTAAAAATTTGCAGTGTGGTAAAGTATACAGGATTGAACACTCATGCCAATTTTTACAACCTGGTTACTTGATTAAGTTAGCTTTTACAGCCACCTGGCAGGCCTCCTGACACAATTTCCACAATGGTGCGGAAATGATTTAAGAAGGAGTTTTAAAGTAATGTTCTTGTGATTTTTTAATTCCAGTCATTGCAATGGAGTCATGGGATCAATTGGCCGAATCAATTGTTTGGAAACGAAATTTTTTAGCCGGACCCACTTGAGGCCCGACTCAATCTACTAGGATTGATAAAGCTCAAGGGAACTTAAAGATATCTCAGAGGAGAGATTGTAATAATGTTAATCACTGAAATGCATTTCATATGTTTATCATATTGTCTAAAAGGAATAAGGAGAAAGCTCACATTGCAAAGGGATCCTACGCATAATGGAGAGGTAAAGAAATAAGAAAAAACAATTATGTTATTGCCCACAATGACCGGACAAAAGAGAAAACAATTTTATACTTCTGTTGAAGACAATAAAATAAATATCCGGGTCATATGGAGGTGAGGTAAAGGGGATCTCAGATTGAAGGATCTCCCAGTTCAACATTCAAGAATAGAACTCAAACAGCAAAATCATACTAAGATGCCAATATTTTTTTGATGGAGCCAAGAGAAACCAAGCAGATAATATGCAACATAGAGCATGTCTAATGACAAGGAACAGCTGAAATAATGAAATGGCAACACTTCCACATCTACACTCCTACAAAACAAAGTTGCTCATGAAAAGGAGACATCCATAAATAAACAAAATGCAGCCAGAGGAAGGAGCAGTCCACGTTTTTAATAAAATGTACAGATTTGCTAGTGAAACAAAGCTCAAGGAAGCATGTATCCACGTTTTTGAAGCCCATGGCTTCCTCCAGCAACAGTATCACGTTTTTTAGAAGGGGGGAGCTTCATTTTAAGTGCCCATGAGCTTAAAAACGACCAGCACTATGGGGAGTCTGCAGATTCATGGCAAAAATGACCAAAGAAGGGAGATCCATGTTTTGCAGGTGAAGAACTTCATATGGGACAGCAAGTTAACACCCAGGTTTTGAAATAAACATTCACAATGGGCAATGAAATGCTCTACACAGCAGATATGCAAAGCCATAGCACAAGAAGAGCATCTACAGGTGTGTTGATCTAATATTCATTAAGTTTCATTTGTCCCACATTGGAGCTGTGGGGAGTTAAAATAATGTTTAAATACATTTGCAGTCCAATGCTTAGTGTCAATAAGACAGTGGCTTTTGAAGCCAAGTGCATGTGTAGGTGGGTCCAGTTGGCCAGTTAGGCAATGACATAATAAATTTTAAATAAAAATGCATGCCCAAATGATGACGTCAGCAGTTTAATCCGGCCGGAAAAGTCAAAAATCCGGCAGGTCGCTATGTCGCTTGCCGGAAAATCTCAAAAATCCGGCTAGCGATATAGCGAGGTTGCCGGAAAACTCAAGAATCCGGCAAGAGTCAAATCAGCGAATCAGCACGTGACACATGGCGATATGGTCAAACCAAGTTTGACCCGAGTGAAACATATGGTGGAATTTTCAAAGGTTAAAAAAAAAAAAATTTTAATTTTTTTTTCTAAAAGATCATGTGGGGTAGATTTTTTTAAATAAATTTTCACTTATCATATAGTTTGAAACTATATAAAAGTTGAAATTTTTGCAAAACTACATGGAAGTCATGAACAAGACTGAGATTTTCAAAAGGCAATATCTGGGGCAATTTTTAACCAAATTGGGCACTCCAATATACCATCGGAACCGGGAAGATCTGAATTTTCCAAATTTGAGGTTGGTTCTTGTACAGGTGCTCACCAGTTCGAGTTATAGGTCAATTTGTGTTTCTTGGGCCATTAGCGACAGAATGAGCAAACTTGATTCTAGAGCATCAAAATTGGTTAGAGGGCAATTTTAAAAGCTTGTCGGGATCTGAATATGGAGAAAAATCAACTCTCAGCAATTTTCTTGCATTTTGGAGGTCACTGTGAACTGATTTTCACTTTTTACATTGAGTTCTTTTTTTTATCAAAATCAGTTACATTATTTCATCATTAGGTTGCTGAGATATTTGATGCTCTTGAGAGGTAAAATGAAAAGATTTGATTCACCAGTTGAGGGGAAAGATTAAAGAGTTGTTTTAACCTGTTAAGAAGGTTTTTCAGATAGACAAGTGTCAATTGCAAATCAAATCCGGGAATTGCCTTCTCCATACATATTCTGTCTTCTTCCCTGAAAAAAGGTTGTTGGTTGGTTTTCTATTTCCAGTTCTTGGAGCTCTGCTCAGGCTGTGAAAGCCACACACCCAGCATTTCTCTTTTGTATTGAGCAGCATTCATGTTTTATGCAGATAGTTCTAGTCTGTTAGGTGATTTATGAGTTGTTTCCTGTACATTTCATGTATTTGGTTTCAAGGAAAGCAAATAAAGAGCAGCAAAGGTTTGAAGTTTAGTCTGAATCTTGTCTCCTGATTATGGCTTTGTTAATTCTTCTAATTTGTGATCAAAGAGCATGAATTAGGTTGCATTTCGTTTTGAAATGTATGGGGTTAAAATGTCTTGCTTATGGAACAAAGAACCATGTAATTGCTTGATATTTGTCACAGGGTTTGCAGATTTCATGATAGGATGTTCTGAGTATGAGATTCATTCTGTAGCAGATGTCTATTCACAAGGTGAAAGATAGATCAAGGATCTTGATGTAGAGATACATCTGAGGTTTCCAGGAGATGTATGGTTATGATTCATTTAATTGCCCAATAAATAAGGCACTGGTCAGAGATAGGATCATTAAGTTCTGTTGTTCATACTTGGGTCTTGCTGTTATCAACATATTAAATCAATTTTTCCTTTTATGTTGAAAGATATTCAATGTTAACCCGCACTTAGCTTGCCAGTTTCATGAGTTATGTTCTTAGCTTTTTCATGCTTATGATTCCTGGTTGAGTATAGAAGATTTAGGGGTTTTTATCTGCTTCATATTAGATTCAGTGTATGCTTTGACAACTGGTATCATATAAAGAATCTATAGGTCCACCCGCCTAGGTTTTGCAGAGCCTGAAGTGTAGAAGGAGTATAGCCTTATAGTTGGCCTGGTGTCTGAATGGATGTGTTGATAATGGGAGTTAGCTACCCCTAGATGCATCTTGTTCTCATCAGGGTAATTGGAAATAGGTAACATTTTCAAACACCAACACCATCCACTATATTTGAGCTTTTGGGAATGCCAGACCCTCTATCAAAATGAGATTGAGCATGTCCATTTCCATCGACTTCCCATTTTATCTTACTAGCTCTTGCAATGTCAAAGTATTTAGTGATAACTTCATTATTGTTTGTAAAATCCCAATTGCCAAATCTTGGAACATGGGTTTTATGCATCTACAATTAGAAAGCTCAATAATCATCAATTAAATCAAAATTTGGAGTTTTTTAAGCTAATAAACCAATAAATAAATTTGTGATTTTAAAGAGGATGAGGGAAAAATTCAAATATATTATGCACTCTCCCAATTGTTCCATCCATTCTTTTGGTGAAAATGTTTACACAAATCAGAACAAAAGTGAGTTTTGTGAAACATATAGAGACTTTTTGAATCATCAATTCCATTAAGATTCTAAAAATTCTACTTCAAAAGAAATTATGATCATTAATAACTTTTTAAAAATTGCAACCAATGAATTTTTAGGTGCAAACTCAAATAAGGACTACTTTGGTTGAACCATTCACAACCCTATTCACTCCATCCATGATTGTTATATTAAAAAACACAATTTATGGTATGTGTGATTTCAATAAAAGATACAAAATTTGTGTTTTAACTTTTAAGTTCCATCATGGGAACATTTCAAATTGTCTTATATATTAAGGTTCTAAATTTCCATAAATCCATCAAATTAATATGATTTTAGGAGTTTTATGTTAAGAAAAGATTGATACAAGTATGAGACTGTGTTTCAATCATTACTTTGTCACTAATGTCAAACCTACTACTTGTTGGTAAGACAATTACTTAGTTGATTTGAATACTAGAATTTTTTTGATTGATTAGGAGGTTTTGATTAAATGAGATAACAAGAGCACCTAGAGGAAAGGTTGAGTTATAGTATGAAAAAGGAGTAAAAAAATTAGTTAGGAAAATAATGACATAGTATATTGATTGTCTACTTAAGGCTATAAGAGTTATATACACTACTTAAGTCTAGAAGAACAAGTAAGAAGAATTGAGTCTTCCAAGCTTGACCATGTGCATAATAGGTTTTGAACAAAGTTAGTGTAAGATGAGTAGAAAATAAGTTGGAGCCAAGCAAAGTGAAGATTTTGTATATGCCAAGTGAACTTACTGTAAGCCAAGTAAAGTTTAGTTGATGTTAAGCACTAGTAAACTTGAGTATTTGCTGAGTTAACTAGTAGAAGACAAGTGGAAGAAAAATATGGAAGCTAATTGACAACATATTGATATAGAGTACCAATATTCATGTTAAATAATAAATTTGATGAATTTGAGATGACTATTTTGTTTTCTTGAATTATGTGAAGTGTGTGGAAGATAACTCTGATGAGTTAGTAGCATAGGTCCAAGGTAAATCATTTAGAGGAAAATTCAAGGATTGAAGAAGTTTCTAGAGGAACCAAATAGAAAAGTGGGTAAATTCATTGTATCCTACCTAATCCTACTAAACTGTAAAATGGACAATTGAGGTGAAATGACAAAAGATCTTAAATATTTATTAATAGAGAGAGCTATTCAAAAGAAAAGCTTTTCATGTGCAAGAACCTAAGGAAGACAAGGAGTTTAGGGTATTGCTTCATTCAGTGGCCAAATAGAAGAGACTACTATTAGTAAGCAAAGAAAAAAGGCCTAAGAGTATGAATGCTTATAGGGTGAATAGACTATTAGAGTTAAAGTGTGTGAAAGCCAAACATAATGGAGGAAAAAGAAAAGATCAATAATTTGCAAGTGAGTTGAAATTTGTAATCAAATCAAGCCTTATTATTACTCTCTAATCATTGTATTAGTCTAGGGTAAATACTTTAGAATAAGGTTGACCTAACAGTAAGTTGTAAATCCTTTAACCTGGTGACATTCCAAGTGAATGATCAAAAGTCCTCTAACAAGGTTCACTCCTAATAGGGTGATTAAAATCCTCTAACCAAGTCGCATTTAACACTGTGTATTGTAACCTTTAACTAGGGTTGGCCTTTCACAGGGCATCACTTCAAAAGAGTGAGAATCAATAGCATGTTGCTAGTGGTTTTTCCCAAATTGGGTTTACATGTAAAATCCATGTGTCAAATGTGTTATTGAATCTATTATGTTTCATGTTTACATTCATACAAATTTGTTTTCACCTAGGAAAATATCCTACAAAGTTTAAGCATTGCATGATCTAATGGATTCATGTATAATAATATTTTATGGAGACAAGTTCACTAAACTTTGAAAAGTTATTTATATATCTAGTTTCAACCCCCCTAAGTTATTCTAAAGAATTCCAATAATTGGAATCAGAGTGCTCCACTTAAGAGGACTAATTTGAAGGTACTAGAAGCAAAGATCAAGATGTCAAAAAGAGAGGTACCCAAGCTTAACAAGGAGAACTTCCCTACATGGAAAATTTTGATGAAGCTACACCTAGGAGGTCTTGGAGACCATGCATAATCTACCATCATCACTAAGCATGTTGATCCTTTTGGATCCCCAACTACTAATGATCTAAAAAAGAAGAAAGAACACAATTAGGCAATGTTGGAGATTTCCTTTGCCCTAAGTTATGTCAAGTTCTAGGATATCAAGGGTTGCGATTCTACTAAGATGTGGAATAATTTGCACACTATTTATGGAGGAGACACAAATGTTTTAATAGCTAAATTTTAAAGTCTTAGAGGTAAGTTAGATGGCATGAGGATGCAAGAAGGTAAGAATTTTGTTCAATATTGCTCTAGAATAAAAGATTTTGTTGATGCTATAAGGGGAGCTAATGGTATTATTGATGATGATACTATATTGCATAAAGTACTAAGAATATTTTTGTCCATCTATGCTATTAGAGTTTTTTCCATACAATAATTGAGATGTATACTTGATTCTAATCTAACTTTGGAAGGTTTGGTAGATAGGCTTACTTCTTTTGAGCTCTCTAATTTTGATAATTTCAAACTTAAAAATGTTGAATCTACTTTCAAAGCTAAGCTATCCTTAAAGGAACCTAAGCAGAAGAAGAAAAAGGTCAAATATTTTTCTAGTGATAGTGACATAGATAAGGAAGATGTAGAAGAACTTAAAGCACTACTAGCAAGGAGATTAGATAAAGGTAAAGGAAAATTAAAAGGTAAGTTACCTATAATGTATTTTAATTGCAATGAGATTGGTTGTATTTTTGCTAGATGTTATAAAAGAAGAACAAGAGAAGTAGACACAAATATATAAGTAAAAGAGATGAGGATAATAAAGATTACAAAGAAAAAGGAAAGAAGTCTTGCTACATTGTAGAAGAGGAAGCCAAAGATAGATCTAATGATCATTACGAAAAAGTGTTGTATATTGTAAAGAAGAATGAATCTGATGAGGATGAGGCAACTTTATTAGTATCATATGTATAAAAGAGTGACATATGGATCACTTATAGTGGATGTTCACATCACATGATTGGATATAAAAGTAAGTTCATTACCCTGAATTATTATGATGGAAATAGTGTAAGGGTTTGTAATGGTTCACCCTATCTGATAAAAGGAAAAGGGTGTATCAAACTAACATAAATAATTTTGTGTGACAATGATTATAATAGTGAAGGAATTACTATAATTTTTTGAGTGTGTTAGAACTACATAGTTCAGGTTGCAAGGTTGAGTTTAAGAACAAGATAGCTAAGATATATGACATTGATGGAAAACTAATTGGAAAAGGTGATTAAACTAGAGGTTATCTATTTTATCTTGATATGAATGATGATACTTGTCTTGTTGTAGATTTTTATGATGTGTGGTGATGGAACAAGAGGTTATGTGATGTTAAATTTGATAACTTGGTTAGTATCAATAACATGCGAAGAGTCAGAGATTTTCGTAAATTGAAGAAACTTGATAATTATGCAAGATGAAAAAAATATAGTTTTAAAAGTAAGATTCATACCTCTAAAGGAATTTTGGAGATTATTCATACTGATTTGTGTGGGCCAATTGAAGTGCAAAGCTACAAGGGTGACAAGTACTTTATGCTATTTGTTGATGATTATTCTAGGATAATGACAATTATGTTTGTAAAATAGAAATATAACGATTTTCAAATATTTAAGTGGTACTTAGCAAGAGTTGAGAAGGAGATATGAAAAATCCTAAAATGTTTGAGATCTAACAAAGGTGGAGAATTTCCATCAAATGAGTTTTCCATCAAATGAGTTTGAGATGTTCTATAATGATAGAGGAATAAAAGATAGACATCTACTCCTAGAAACACTCCCCAAAATGGAATTGCTGAAAGGAGGAGAAAATATATAATGGATTGTGCCAAGACACTCATGATGTAGAAGAATGTTGCTTTGAAATACTAGAGAGAGGCTAGAAGTACAACTATCTGTACCTTGAACCATGTGCAAGTCAAGAAAGTACTCATTCATCACCTTTCGAATTATGATATGGAAACTCACCCAATGTAAAATATTTTAAGGTATTTGTTAGCAAGTGATATATTCTTAAAGTTTTTAGGAATGGTAAACTAAATGCTAAAAGTGAAGAAGGTATATTTCTTGGCTATTCCACAAGAAATAAAGATTATAAGTGTTTAAATACTAACACTAACAAAGTTGTGGAAAGTGAAAATGTGAAGTTTGATGAATATACAAAGGTACATGAGGCTAAACATATGAAGGAACCATAGGAATAAAAATATTTTGTATACTTTTATGAAGGTATGCTTACTAATAAAGATTTTATAAATCAAGTTGTAAATTAATGGCAAGTCTCAGTGACTATCGAGTCACATACAATGCAGTAGCTATGATCAAGTATTTAGTTATAGACTAAATCTAATGCACATTATGATTTTGTGATTAGTGTACATTAAAGAGATGTTGAATTACTTGATAGAGAAGTACATAGTGATTCAGAAGTTGATAGACCTAATGAGGAAGGTAGAGCAAAACCAAGATTGTCAAAGTATGTCAAAAGACATTACCTTGTTGAACAAATTATTGGAGATAAAGATGCTAAACCAATGACAAGGAACAAGGTAAGAAATGATACATTTTTGTTGAGCATGCATGAACCTAAGTCAATAAATGATGCCTTAGAGAATGTGTACTAGAGTAAATCCATGAAAGAAGAGATTGAATAGATTGGGAAGAACAAGACATGGACTCTAGTTCCTAGACTAGAGGATAAGAATGGATTGGAACCAAGTGGGTGTATAGAAACAAGTTATATGAGAATGGTGAAGTCATAAGAAATAAGGAAAGATTAGTTTGCAAAGGGTATGTACAAGAAGAATGAATAGACCATGGAGAAACATTTTCCTCTATTGCAAGATTGGAAGGAGTAAGAACTCTACTTGCGTAATTTGCATACAAAGGTTTCAAAGTTTATCAGATGGATGTGAAATCAACATTTCTAAATGAAATATTAGAAGAAGAGGTCTATATAGAACAACCACAAGGATTTTTTTGATGCTAACAACAAGAACATGTTGTGTAAACTACACAAATCTTTATATGGCTTAAAGAAAGCACCAAGAGCATGGTATGAAAGGCTTCACAACCAGCTTTTGAAGATTATATTTGAGAGGACTAATGATACTAATAATCTATACTTAAAAACAAGAGGTAAAGATATTTTACTAGTTAAAATTTATATTGATGATATCATATTTGAAGGTCAAGATGGATTATGTAAGGCATTTGCAAATGAAATGAAGAAAGAATTTGAGATGTCTATGTTTGGAGAGATCAAGTTCTTTGTTGGCTTACAAGTGTATTAGATGAAATATTGTATATAAATCACTTGGTATAAATATCTGAAGAAAATACTAAAAAAATTTGGATTAGAAGATTCAAAACTAGTTAGCACACCTATGATGACAACATACAAGTTGTTAAAGAATGATGATTCAATCGATGTGAATCAAACATTATACAAGTCTATGATTGATAAATTGTAATATGTAGTACATAACATACTTGGCATTATATTATCTATTGGGATTGTTACAAGATTCTCTACTAATCCTAAGGAGAATCATTTGATGGCTATTAAGAGAATCATGAGATATCTAAAAGGAACTAAAGACTATGGTCTATACTATAAGAAAAATGAGAAGTTTGAGTTGTAAGCCTACACTGATGGTGATTGTGCTAGAAATATAGATGGTAGAAAGAGCACCAGTGGAGGAGAATTTTTCTTAGGAATGAGGTTTTTCACCTTGACCAGCAAGAAATAAAATTGCATATCTCAATCTATGGATCAAACATCTACTCAAAGGTATGAAGGAAGAATTCAGTCAATTAGTGATACTTTATTGTGATAAAATAAGTGTTATAAATATATCAAAGAATCCTATAATGCACATAAAGACTAAGCACATTGCAATCAAGTATTGTTCCTCGAGAGAGTTAGCTCAAGATAAAGAAGTGAAGATGGAATATGTGAATACAAAAGAGAAGATAGCTGATATCTTCACAAAAGCTTTAGCTAAGGATGTTCATGAGTATCTAAGAGGTAAACTAGAGGTGATAACCCTATCCAAATATACTTAAGAAACATGAGTAGTACCCTACATCAATTGGAGCTAAATGTTATATCTTAAAACTCAATGCAGTGGATCTTACTTTAGGAGCTGCCTAAAGTAATCAAATAGTTGGAATAAAAGATTGGTCACAAGTACAGTGACAAAGGGAGAAACTAAAATTGTTAACATCTACATGTTGAGATGACTAGTCTTTAGAATTTTTGTCAAAGAGGGAGAAGAATAGAATACTTTTGAAAAGAGAAAGAAATATGAAATATCTACTCAAAGGGAGTAATGACTAAAAGAAATACATCTACCTAGTAAGAGGGAGATAGTAAAAAGAAGGCATATCAAAAAGAGGGAGTGATCAAGAGGGAATCATAATGAAGAGTTGATTGTCTATTAATCAAAACAAAATTTTGTAACCTATACAGAAGATGAAAGTTGGTAATAGAGGGAGAGATTTCAATTCAAGGAATTATTTTATTTTTGGTATTGGTTTCCATCAATGTCAAAGAGGGATACTGTTGAGAAAATATTGATACAAGTATGGGAATGCTTTTCAATCATTATTTTGTCACTGATGTCAAACTTGCTACTTGTTGGTAAGGAAAATGCTTAGTTTATTTGATTTCTATCATTTGTTTGATTGTTGAGAAGGTTTTGATCAAATGAGATCACAAGAGAACCTAGAGGAAAGGTTGAGTTATGGTATGAAAAAGGAGTACAAAGATCAGTTAAGACAGTGATGAAAAAGCATGTTAATTATCTACTTAAGGCTGTAAAGGTTAGATATACTAATTAAGTGTAGAAGAACAAGTAATAAGAATTGAGTCTGCCAAACTTGACCAAGTGCACTGTAGGTGCCGAGAAAAGTTAGTGCAAGCCAGGAAAAAAATCAATTGGAGCTGAGCAAAGTGAAGATTCGGTGTATGCCAAGTGAACTTAGTGTAAATTAAGTAAAGTTTAGATAATTTCAAGCACTAATAAACTTTATTTTTTGCCATGTTAACTAGTGGAAGATTAGTGGAAGAATAGTATGGAAGCTAAGTGACAACATATTGATGTTAAGTGCTAGTATTCATGTTAAATCATAGATTTGATGAATTTGAGCTGACTATTTTATTTTCTTGAATTATATGAAGCATATGGAAGATAAATATGATAAGTTGGTGGCACAAAATTCAAGGTAAACCATTTTGAGGTGAATTCAAGGAAGGATTGAAGAAGAAGTTTCTAGAGGAACCAATTGGAAAAGTGGGTAGATTCATTGTATCCTACTTAATCCTACCTAACCCTAAAATGGATGATTAAGGTGAAATAAACAATATCTTGAATCTCTATTTACAAAGGGAGCTAGTTAGAAGAAAAGGTTATCATGTGTGAGAACCTAAGGAAGACAAGGAGTCTAGGGTTTTACTTCATTTAGTGCTTGAATAGAAGAGACTACTATTGGAAAGTAAAGAAAGAAGGCTTAAGAGTATGATTTCTTAAAGGGTGACCAAGCTATTAGAGCTAAAGTATATGAAAGCCAAGTAGAATGGAGGACTACAATAGAGATCTAGAATCTACAACTGAGTTGTAATTTGTTATTAGATCAAGACTTACTATTAGTCTCTAATTATTGTATTAGTCTAGGGTAAATCATTTGGATTAATGTTGACCTAATAGTCATTTACAAATCCTTTAACTAGGTGAAATTCCAAGTGAATGACCAAAAGTCCTCTAACAAGGCTCACTCCTAATAGGGTGATTGAAATCCTCTAACCAAGTCACATTTAATACTGTGTATTGTTACCTTTAACAAGGTTGGCCTTTCATAGGGCATCAATTCAAAAGAGTGAGAATTGGTAACATCTTATTGGTGGTTTTTCACAAATTGGATTTCCATGTAAAATCCATCTGTCAAATGTGTTATTGAATTCACTATGTTTCATGTTTACATTTTTGCAAATTTTTTTGACCTAAGCTATGAAATTTTTTATTTGTACATCTGGACCTTGGATAACTGATTCATCTCCCTCTTAGTTATTCTAAAGAATTTCAACATTTTAGTGCAAATGCCAACCCAAATTTGCAATATGCGAGCCATGGATACAAATTGTCTATGTTGAACAATACCTTCATGTAAAGGGGATGGAGGCACCAACCTCCCAATAAAATATTACTCAACTTTGAAATAGATGTCTGATGACTGATTAGACATGTTTCAAATACCCTAGAATAAAGTGCAACTAGAATATGGCATACTTAAAAGTTTGAAATAGATCATTTACAATGACTACTTCTATATAACTGTGAATCTATAGTAAAAGCTAAAATTTTCCTAGAAGGAAGATATCTCATAAGGCTCTTGACGAAAACTTCATTGGAAAAATTTTCTTGATTCTACACACTTGTAAGATGAATCTTTAAATTTATCGCTTGATTAAAACTTAAAGAAAAGAGCCTCATATTGAAAACCTAGTCTATTATGTTCGTAAACATGTGGTAAATTTAGAATGTAAAAAAAAAAGTGGCCTCTAAGCACATGCAAACATATTATAAATGGACTAATCAAACAAGAATACCAAAGCTTCTCAAGGAGGTCAGTGCTATGGTTTTGAATCAATCAAGGTCAAGTCTAAGCTAGAAGATATAAGTAGATTATGTTATGCTACACAAAATTAAAAAAACCATTGTTCATGTAAAAGAATGGAAAAAATTAAGCATATCGAAGGTTCTCATCTAGGAGATGAGAGCTATGGTATTTGAAACAATTAAGGCCAACTCAAAGTTTAAACATTAGTTTATAGTATGCTTCCAAAAATTATAAAATTATTTTTCAAGTGTTATGATTTCCTTTTTCAAGTTCAAAAAATGATTTTAATATAGAAATTTCTTAGAAATACTTGCTCCACATGAGGAAAAAGAGAAAAAGGAAACCCATATAAGAAAGAAGCTAAAGCTACTTTCTATGAGCCCAAATAGGAAACTATGAAGCAATAAAAAAGAAGAAACCTTGCACCACTACCTACAATCTACATTAGTTAGACAAAATTAAACTACCAATATGTAAGTTTATTTGAGGAACTACATGCAAACAAAGACTCCAGACTCTAAGGAATAGATAATTGATCAATGTGATAGAATAATAAATGGTCGATGTGAGGTAAATATAGTTTATTTACTTAATTTAAAATTATCTATTCCCAAAATGATAAAATTCCAAATGGAAACGAACCATATCTAGACATATCAAATACAACCAAAAATAGATCATCCAGATATGGTATCCATATCATAGTTTTATCATGTCTGAATATGAAAACCAATACACAAGTGTGTGTCTAAGAAGAGAGAAGAAGTCCTTGTCTCTTGACTTGCATTTTCTAGTGACAATGGTTTGGATCAATGAACAAAAAAGAAAAGAAAATTTTAGACCTTTAGTTAATATCCAATTTGATGTCTAATTGTTGCAACAATTTTTGACTTTGATGTGTATTACTTACAAGTTTATGTAGATGCTCAAAAATGGTTTGCATCTATGGTTTCATCACTTCTTCATACTAATTTGTCCCATTTTCTCATTTTAATAACTTTGATCTTTTGGCCAAATTGATCATAATTTATCATTTGTATCCTCTTTCACATCAATTTCATTTCATTTAAAAATCATTTCATATCAACTCAAAACCATTTCATATCAACTCAAAATCACCACAAAACAACTTGGAATCAGTCCCAATCAACTTGAAACATATCAAATATCAAAAATAAATCATCATCTATCCAATCCTAGGCATTTTTGTGGCTTTCAACCCCTTGGAAATCTATTAGTCTATCAAAACCTATCAACCTATCAATCTTATCAATCTGGCCTTAGTACTATTGTGGCTCTCAGTACTAGGTCAAACTATCATTCATGTCATACAATCTTTAACATTTTTGAGGCTTTCAATGTTGGATCATGGAATTATCAAACTTTTTAATAATATTGATAGTGTGCATTGATATTATTATGATCAACCTTATCAAGCAATCTTGATCCTATAGCATTTACAATATCGGTTAAATGTTACGTATCTCTAATTCATGTCATGTGTCATTTTCATGTTATCAATTTAAATCAATCAATAAATTTGACCATGGCTTTGGTCTACCTATATCATCCTAGTCAATCTTCATTATCATCACATTCTCATCAAAGGATACCGTCGCACTTATTTAATCAATTTTGGCCAATCATTTGCTAATTTTCTCTATAGGATTAAATAACCCATAATTTAATCCTATCTTTTTCACCAATTATTATTCTTAATTAACATCCCCAATTAATTAATTTTATTAATTAATTGGCTCATCATTCACAAACCATGGAAATTCTTGATTTCCTAAGTCACATTTTCATCCATTAATTCCATTTTTTACTAATTCTTATTTTGTGGAATAAAAGGATTTTAAATTCAAATATTCCATAGAATATTGACATCATCATGACACTTGGATATGACACCTTTTGGATTCTCCTTTAAAACTTGGATAAAATATTTCATAATCCAATATTCTTATTCCCTTACGCATGTCCATATTTGGCTTATTTGTCATGGATTCTTGGCTTTAAGTGGGTTGAGGTGTCTTATGACGCATCATAGATTCTCTTCCACATTTAACCAAGTTTGACTTCCATGCATCATAGAATCATACATTTGGCATCTATTGTAATATTCATAATAGATTCTCAAAGGAATCTCTTGCGACATTGCATATCTAAGGGTGAAAAATCCAATGCTCACACCTTGAGTGTTGATTATAAAATGAACACTCTTTCTCTCATTTCTAGTCCTTAGCTTTTCTCATCTTTTGCACTCTTGCTCTCATATTCAAATCAAAAGTTCTAGTATTCTCATAGCATTACCATTATCATAAGCATTTTCTTCAATTTTGTGTGCACTATAAGAAACTTTGGAGCTACATCATTTGGAGAAGAAAGAAGGACATGGGAGCTACAAATGAAAGAGGGAGTTTTAACATTGTTTTCTTTCTTTATTAGTTTCGCTTTCATGGTAGACTAGTGGGTGCTAACGTATGTTGATTGAGTTTGTGATTTATCATAGTATGTTATGCATTAGCCCATTTTCTAGTCCTACATTTTTGTGAACCCAACATGAACATGCTTATCTAATTTGGGTTTTCTTGTTTTGTGCTTGTAGGTGCAAGAAAGGAGCTCACTTGGAAGGGTATAAAGGCTATCTACACTTCCATATTACACTAAGATTAATTAGGGGGTCTAGTAACATGCTTCTATGCTCTTGTTTCATGCATTTTGTTAGCTTTCTATCCTAGGGTGCACTTTTCTCTATTAGGGCGCACTTGGGACCCCTAAGAGCAGTTTTAGGAGTCTAGAAGCCTCCAAAACCCCTTTCTACCATTTTTGACTTCCCAAAAATACCCAAAACTTACCAGCTACATCATTAATGCAGTCTGCACTATTTGGGCACACTTGGTAGTATAGGTGTCAAAATTTGTAGTTTCTAGGTCTCATTTAGGGCATAATTCCCCACAACTTGCACTTGGGCTCCAAACTATGTCGAGAAATTACCAACTGTGCCCAACTAGGAACCAATTATGTCATGTACATATTTAGCATTTTTTGGGTGAACTTGTGTGAATTTTGAGCTATTTTAGCCTTCTGGGGTGCAGTTTGCTATGTCAGAGTACATGTGGGTCACATAAAACACATACATAACATATAATCTGCATCTAAGTTTTTCATTTTCTTCTTAGATATAGGTTAGATGATTTTGTGTTATTGATGCTCTATTTATAGCATGTGGTGATCATTTGATGAAGACATAATCATAACAAACTACTAATGCTTGTTTGTAGGACATTGTCAAAGACCATTGTGTGTTTGTCAAAACCATGTGTGTGGATTTCCTAGATTAAATAACACTTCATTTGGTGCTTAAAATTAAATTTTTCTTTTTTTCTTTGCATGTCTATGGTGTTTAAATCCCTAGGATTTGCAATGGAAATATTCTCTCTCCTTGCCATTCATGGATCTTGGGTGTAAGAGAAATCTGTGTAACTTCTATAAGAGGCCTGCATTGGACCAAGATACTTGATATTGGGTATGCTATGGGATGACCTTAGAGTGGTAATGGGCCAAAGCTAGGTCAAATTTTAGCCACTATATAAAATTCAATTATGGTGAAAGCCATGTCGATAGTATTGTTATGTGATAGCTCTCCTCCAATACCCTTGTCGTGCATCAAACCCTAGCTCTTGGGGCTGGGAGACCTTCTATAGAAGTTTATCATTCACTTGCCAAATGGAATGCCCTTGCTAAAAAATGTGTTTTGGTGACCAAAATCCTTTCTATCTAGTGGCTTAAGGGGTGACCCATGCCTGTGAAGACATCCTACATTCTCGTAGTCCTTAGTAGAGGCAACAGTCCCTTGAGAAGTTATGCCCCTTGGGAAGTAGATCTTGGCAGCCCTGAGAAGTGAGTGCACTATAAGGGGGAGCCTATGGTGCCAAGATCCTAGGTTTTCCACTCTAGATAAGTGCAACTAAACTTTGGTTCAAGTAGGAATTTAGTGGATATAGTCCTAAAAGCCCAGGTTGTGGTGTGTTTGTTCACTTTTTAACAACAACTATTCCTGTCTTAATGTGTCTTACATGTGTGTGAAACATTAATAAAGATAATAGAAAACATTAAAATTTACACCTTTAACCTTTTCAAAACATTACATATTGTCAAAACAATATAACCTTTGTCACATCTTTGCAAACTTTTCTCAAATACATTCAAATCTTGGAAAACATGGCAACTTGTGATCCTAAACGTGCTTGAAAAAACATAGATTTCATCCTTGCATATAATCCACTTGCATTCACCCTAGTCTAGTCCTAATACTTGAACCATATAGATTTCATATTGAATCTTTTAGCACTTACTTATTATCCCTCATTTTCACATTGCAATCATCAGAGTTTAGCTTGCATCCTTTGCATTTCACCCTCAAAATTGGCACTTTGCATCTCCCATCTTGCATCCTTGCATATGAAACCATCATATTTATCACTTTAACCATTACTTTGGGTGCCATAAGCATCATTTTGGACCTCCATTCTGGTCTTAGAATTGTCCTCTACTATTTAGCTCTTTGTGACATCAATCTAGAAATCATAGCTCCCATAATTGCCTTAGTTTCAACCCAGTTTACCAACTGTGTCTTGAAACTACCACCTACACCCAAATTGGCCCCAAATAGACCATAGGAATAGTTGGTACTATCTAAGCACACTTGGTGGTCTAAGGACCCAATTTGGGATTCTAGATAACATTTTGAGGCTTTATCAGTGTCCTTAGGTACTTGGTTAGCTCCCCTTGCATTAGCACACCCAAATTTGCATTCTACATCTCCAAGTCTTCATTACCTTCAATTAGGACATAATTACTTAGGTCATAACCTCTATTATTCATCTCACAACCCATCATAACATCAAACCTATCATCTTAGCTTCTTGGCATATCAATTTGGTAACCATACATTTTAGAATCAACATACATTCAGCCCAGCTTACCAACTGTGCCTGGAGACTACCAACTGCATCCAAACTGGCCCCAACTACATCATAGGTGTATTTGGTACTATTTTAGCACACTTGGCACTATTAGGGTGTCCTTGGCACCTGTATGACCATTTTGGGCCTCCAAACTGCACTTTGGAACCCTAAAACTACATCTAGGAGCCTCTGTACCTCCCCATTCTGCACTCAACCCAAAACCACATCTTGCACCCAAAATCCCATTTTTCACCATAGGAATTGTCCATATTTAATATCCAATCAGAATCATCACCATTTTGAGTCCCCTAAATGTCATTTTGAACTCCAAAACCTTTGAATTTAGTAAAAAATCTAAACAAAAATATGAACTCTAGAGTATTATGTTATGTCAATAGATGATGGATCTTGACCATGGTCATTTTATAATTTTATTTGGTAAAAATTCTACCTATGTCAAGTTAGATTTGGCTTTTTCATTTTGATCTTATCATTTTTTGTCCTTTTTTTTGGTCAAGATCCAAAGTCTATTGTCATAATGTTAAACTCTTAGGTTAATACCTTGTAAAGATTTCACTTAAGTTCAAAACCTTGCATATAATTCTATCATTAGCATAATCATATTCATATACATCATTTTGACTTACCCTAGTGGTATATCCCCTTCATCTTGCATTGATCAAAATCCTAGCATCATTTTCACTACCAAACCCTATCAAAGTGTCCATCAAACAAATTGTCCTTTTGATCACTTATCCTCACTTTTGCATATCCTAAATGTCAATATCAAACCTAGAACATGATTTCTTGCATAGTCCAACTTGTATACATTAACCCTTAGCATCCTTACCAGGCCCAAAACATAACCCTAACCTTCATTTTGCATACCCTAATCTTCATTTTGCATACCTTCAAAATGACACCTTGCATTTGCATTTGCATAACATCCCTAGGATATTTTCACTTTTCATATCAAAACCCTAGGTCATTTAGCATTTCCTCACATTGAATATCATCCGTAAACATTTAAAAATCCCAAAAACACTCATATCTTGCATATCCATATCTTAGTTAACAAGTTTTGATCTCTTTTACCAACTATAACCTTGTTTTACCAACTGCACACTTCAAGTGCGTAGTTGGTATTTTCAGGATGTACTTGGTAGTTTTAGAGTTCACTTGGTAATTAGGTGTTTCATTCTAGGTTCCAAAACCCTAATCTACACTTCCACACCTTGTATTGCATCCCAAGACCTTAGGAAACACTCTAAATCACTCAAAACACTCAAAATTTGCATTTTAAGCACCCTAACACCTCTATTTACCCATTGCATGCCTCTTACTTACCAATTTATCACTTTTAGGCCCCCAAATACATCATGGACACACTTGGTATTGTCTGAGTGTAGTTGGTAGTTTAGGTGCACACTAGGAGGCAAAAAAATCCATTTAGGTTTTCCCCCATTGCATCTACATTCTTAGATATCATGCAAACACTTACTAGGATGAAATATGCTCAAAGAACCAAGGAAATTTATCAACCTTTGTTTTCTAAGGCACAAGAACAACCAAAACCTCATCCATAATAGAAGAAGATCAAGAAGACCCAACAACCATTTGACAAAGACCAAATTGAGGCGTGACAACCTTTACTTGCAGACCCCTTAAACATGTATCTGCAAGATCATCATAATCAAGCTATGACAAAACAAACCTTAAAAAAAACACCTATTATGAGGTTTCCTTAAACACTTTCCCTATGCATGGGATGGTTCAATGGAGTTTGAACTTTGAACCTATATTTGTGCTGATATCACCAGGAGGAGAAAGTGTACCATCCACACCTGAAGATGAACAATCACATTCCTTTGAATTCAGCCAACCTAACACCAGTACCTTCCACCATAACACATAAAACATAAAAAAAGGTACTATACACCTCAGTGACAACTCTAAAACTGATTATGGCATCATAGATAAAGAAATGGCTAGGGCATGTCAAGACAAAAACTTCCTTAAAAACTTCAAACTTTTGGCAGCCCAACAAATTGTCAAATTCAACCCAAATGTGGAAGAACCTAAGTCCAAACATCAAACCAACACAACTATTGAAAACATACAACTGATGATCAATTTGGACATAGATAAGGGAAAACAACATTTGGAGTTTTCAAACATGATAATGGTACCTATAAGGTCTCATCAAGAATCAACCATCAAAATCCTCCAAAGTACATTTGAACACATCAATGTTAACCCCTTGTTCAATGAAATACCACCAATTTCTAAACACCCTAAAAGGAAATTAAGAATTGATTTTAGTCACATGATGCAACAACAAGATAGACCTAAAGGGAATTGTTCTCTAGGGATGCTAGACATACCTCCTTTGGAGACAAATCAACAAAGTGCACCTTTGCTCCTAACTCTATGAAGTGTTATGACATAATATGTTATGGAGCCTCCCATGAGTACACTATGTGAAACATAAACTACAACAATCCCTATGGATGCACAATGGAAAAGTCTTATTGACATTACACCTATTACCAAAAGGAATGCACCTCATTGTCAAGACAATATGATGACCCAAGGAGAAACCTCTAACACACAAAGGTGTCAAAGCAACAATACCAACATGATGGTCAATTCTCAAGGACTTAGTCAACTCCCACAACAACATCAACCTATAGTGGTACAAGGACTTAACACTTTCAACCCTCAACCAAGTCTACATCCACTTAACATACATTCTACATATCAATAGTAACACCAACCACAACAACAACCTCAAGTGGTGCAAACATCCAATATCCCTAATATGCGGTCCAACATAAACCCACTTGACCTTCATGCGATGTATCAACATCAAATCCAACAACAACAAGTGATGTTTGCTAAACAACAAGAGCAACTCAAGAAATAGCTGGAATATCAAAGAAAACTTGAGCAACAAATTGCATACTAGCAACATTTATTGCAACAACATGTGCCACAACAACCTCAATAGATACCTCTACAAAAATAATCACATACATGGCCTCACATACAACCAATAGAGGTATCCCAAAAACAACCACAAAAAATGGCACAACAACAACACATGGTACATCAATTGTAGTTGATACCACAACAAGTGCCACATCAAATACCCCAACAAGTACCCCAACCATAGGGACCCTTCTATCTTCAAGGTACCAACATACCTCCACCACTTAGTGACACATCACTAGACTCATCAGACACAAAAATGCTAGAATAGAGTAGACATAGCTCCCGCCATAGAAAATGGTCTACTCATAGGCACAAAGGACTTGAAGGAAAGGCTATTAGGAAAAACCCTAATGAAGAGCTATTGCAATAATTCAAACAACTTTCCAAACAAGTCAAGGCATTGGGAGTCCAAAAGAAATAGGCTCTATATACAAAAAGGGACTTATGTCCTAACCCATTTGATAAAAGTCTAATTATGCCTCCATTCCCAAAACACTTTGAGGCTCTAAGGTTTGAAAAATACTAAGGAAAAGGCAACCTTGTTGATCATATCAGAGAATTTTGTGCCTCATGTACCAAACTTAGTGATGAGCCCACTTACCTCATGATATTATTCCCTCATTCTCTAGGTGGGCTTACACTTGAATGGTACTCTAAAATTCCTAGTAATATCAAATCTTGGTCAAAACTCATAGAAAACTTCATGTCCCACTTTTCCTTTAACATTACAAATGAAGTGACACTTTTTGATTTGTGCTCAACTAAACAGAAGATAGGAGAACCATTTATCACATTCTTACTATGATAGAGAAGATTAGTCAGTCAATGCTCACTAAAAATTCCTGAAGAACAACAAGTAAACTTGTGCATTGAACACTTAGTCCTGGACTTAATGTATGAACTCAAAATCGAGAGCCCAAGCATTATTTCTAAACTGATGAAAAAGGGGGTTAGTATTGAAGATGCTCTTATCTATAAGGGAATCCTCAAGATAAACAAGGAAAACACAAACACCAATTCCTCTAATGACAAGCCAAAATTTTTCTCCAAAAAAAAGAATGTGACTAATGATGGTATTGTGGATGTACAAAAAATTAGCATAGCACAAGATCAATTGACTTTGAAAGGTGAAAACCCAACAAATTCACAAACCTCCAATCAAACATTATCTCCACAATAGAAAACTGAGACTTTTGCATAGGACAAACTTCAAAGACATCCTAGATCCAAGGATAGGAAATTCACACGGATGCCTCTTGAGACTGCACTGCAACAGTTACTGTGTAATAACTTCCTATAGTTACCCCTAATCAAAGATGAACCATTGACTAAAGCTAATTGGTGGGATGATAAAAAGTACTATGATTACCATCACACCGAAGGACATAAGACTTCATTGTGCTTCCAATTGAAACATACAATACAAGACATTATTGATGATGGTGTAATCATAGTTGATCCACCACTATTAGCATCCAACTTTGACCACACTATATTAAAAGATCCTTTGGGTAATCATGACAAAGAGAAACCCTCAAGTTCAAACTCAAATGAACAAGGTAATGTGAATTATGCATGCACCAGATATGACTACACCATCAATTACTTTAATGAGTCTAATTCTTGCATACCCACATTCAAATTGTAGGCTGAAGACCCTCATTGTGCTGTCACTACACATCATCTGATTATAGCCCCTAGTAGACATGCTGCTCCTACTTCATCTGATTAAATCCTTATTGGACAACTTGGCAAGACTCCTACACAAATATCCATCTTGGATCGCCCGTGTGCATCTCCCCAACATTAGAAGATCTTGGATCAAGTCCTTAAAGAGTTAGTCATCCTAGATAACATTGATGTTGCCCAATTCTAAACCATGGTTGGGAACCTATTTGCGTCACAACATATCACTTTTCCCCCTCAAGATATTCCTAAAGACAAACCCAACAACAATGATCCCCTCCACCTTGGAATCTTTGTCCATAATGTTAAAGTTAGATGTTTCTTGATAGATGGGGGAGCAGGGTTGAATATCTATATACTTAAAGTAGTCAAAGGTCTGGGTTATTCAAAAAATGATGTGGATCCCTCTCAAAGGATCACAATCAAAGCCTATGATGATGGTGAAAATTTCTCTATAGGGGTCATCATCTTATCTACAGAGTTGGTCCAAATACTAAGAACACTTTATTCCAGGTCCTAGATATAGAAATGAACTACAATATGATACTAGGCCACATGTGGATCCATGCTATGAAAGAAATTCCTTCTACATATCACTAGTGCCTAAAGTTCTCTTATAATAGTGTAGAGGTAACCATCCAGGGTAATCTAGATCCCTTCTAGTTCTATGCCAATCTTAGAGGAACCACTACATAACAAGTCTTTAACTCCACTCACCAAGTTGCCCCACCAACTCAGCTCATTGAGCCAATGAGCTATGCCAAGTCAACTCACTAGGTCAACTCCCTAGTTTAGCTCACCAACTCACCCCAAAAAATTGCCTTTTTAAGCCCACTCACCATGTCAGCTCCCTAGGTGGGCTCCTCATGCTAGGTTGCCTCAATGAGTTGGCTCTTGAAGTTTTCTCCCCAAGTCAACTCCCCAATTCAGCTCACCAAGTCTACTTGGTAGGTAAAATCCCTAGTTCAATTTGCCAAGTTGGCTCACTGTGTCATCTCAATGAACCAACTCATCGAGTCACCTCACCATGTTGGCTCTTTAATTCCACTTGCCAACTCATCCCACAAACTTGCCTCATTAAGCCCACTCACCATGTCAGCTCCCCAGGTTGGCTCCCAATTCCAGCTCGCCAATCTAGTAATTCAAGTATGCTCACCAAGTCCACCCCCTAGTTAGCTCACCAAGTGGGCTTGTTAAATCACCTCAATGAGTTGACTCTCTGAGTTTTCTTGCCAGGTTGACTCCCCAATTTAGCTTGCCAAGTCAGCTCACCAAGTTTTCTCACTAGGTTGCCTCTTGAGTTTGGCTCACCAAGTTGACCCACCATGTCATCTCAATGAACCAACTCATTGAGTTACCTCACCACATTGGCTCTTTAATTCCACCAACCAAGTCACCCCACCAACTTTCCTTGTTAAGACCACTCACCATGTCAACTCCCCAGGTTGGCTCACTGTGCTAGCTCACCAAGCTGACAATTCAAGTATGCTCACCAAGTCCACCCTTAGGTCATCTCCCCAAGTTGGCTCACCAAGTGGGCTTGCCAAGTTACCTTAATGAGTTGAATCTTTAATTTTTCTTGCCAGGTTGATCCCCTAATTTGGCTCACCAAGTTAGCTCACCAAGTCTACTCGCTAGGTTGCCTCCTCAGTTTGGCTCACAAATTTGGCTCACCATGTCATCTAAATGAATTAACTCATTGAGTCACCTCACCAAGTTGGCTATTTAACTCCACTCACCAAGTTTCTGCACCAAATCACCTCATTAAACCTACTTGCCATGTTAGCTTTCCAGGTTGGCTCCTTGTGTCAGCTCACAAACCTAGCAATTCCAGTGTGCTCACCAAGTCTACACCCCCAGGTTAGCTCACAAAGTGGGCTTCACCTTGCCAAGTCAACCTCACCAAGTCACCTCAATGAGTTGACTCTTTAAGTCCACTCACCAAGTTAGCTCACTAAGTTGCCTCACCAAGTTGACTATTCAAGTGTGCTCACCAAGTTAGCTCACCAAGTCACCTTGATGAGCCAACTCACTTGGTTACCTCATAGATTGATTCTTTTAGTCTACTCACTAAGTCAGCTTGCCAAGTCCCCTCAACAAGTCAACTCACCATTTTTCTTCACCAAGTGGGCTTGCTAAGTTGGCTTGCTAAGTTGCCCCACCAAGTCACCTCTTTAAGCCCACTCACCATGTTGGCTCCCCAAGTCAGCTCACCAAGTTGGCTATTCAAGTACACTCACCAAGTTGATTCTTTAAGTTTTCTCACCAATTTTGCTAGCCAGGTCGGCTCACCAAGTCATCTAACCATGTGGGCTTGAAAAGTTACCCCACCATGTTGCCTCAAAGAATTGACTCTTTAAGTCAGCTCATCAAGCTGGCTCACCAAGATGACTTACCATCTCGCCTCACTAGGTTGCCCCACCAAGTCACCTCTTTAAGACTACTCACCATGTTGGCTCCCCAAGTTAGCTCACCAATTTGACTATTCAAGTTCGGTCACCAAGTTGACTCCTTAAGTTCGCTCACCAAGTCTTCTCCCAAGGTCAGCTCACCAAGTCACCCCACCTAGTCACTTTAGTGAGTTGACTCTTTAAGTTAGCTCACCAAGTCAGCTCACCTAGTCATTTTACCACATTGCCCCAGAAAGTGTGCTCGCCAAGTTAACCCACTAAGTTTCTTCTCTTAGCCCACTCACCATGTCAGCTCAACAAGTTGGTTGTTCAAGTACGTTGCCAGGTTGACTCTTTAAATTTTCTCACTAGGTCAGCCCGCCCAAGTTGGCTCTTTAAGTTTGCTGACCAGGTCAGCTTGCCCAAGTTGCATCAATGATCTAACTTGCTAAGTCACCTCATGAAGTTGACTCTTTAAGTGTTCTCACCAAGTCAGCTCACCAAGATGACTCACCATCTCACCTTGATAAAATGGCTTGCTGAGTTACCCCACCAAGTCACCTCTTTAAGCTTTCTCACCATGTTAGCTCATCAAGCTAACTCACCAAGTTGACTATTCAAGTAGGCCCACCAAGTTTGGCTCACCAAGTTAGCCCACCAAGTCGCCTCAATGAGCTAACTCAATGAGTCACCTCACCATGTTGACTCTTTGATCTTGCTTGCCAGGTTGCCTCACCAAGTTGACTCAAGTACATTGCCAAGTTGACTCTTTAAGTTCACTTTCCAGGTCAGCCTACCCAAGTCACATCAGTGAGCTAACTTGTTGAGTCACCTCATGAAGTTGACTCTTTAAGTGTGCTCACCAAGTTAGCTCACCAAGCCACCTCAATATCTCACCTCGATAAGTTGGCTTACTGAGTTACCTCACCAAGTTGCCTCTTGAAGCCCAATCACTGTGTCATCTCATCAAGTTAGCTCACCAAGTTGACTATTCTAGTAGGCCCACCAAGTTTGGCTAGCCAAGTTGGCCCACCAACTCACCTCAAGGAGCTAACTGAATGAGTCACCTCACCATGTTGACTCTTTAAGCTTGCTTGCTAGGTCACCTCACCAAGTTGACTCAAGTATGTTTCCAAGTCAACTTTATAAGTTTGCTTGCCAAGTCGGCCCGCCCAAGTTGCATCAATGAGCTAACTTGTTGAGTCACCTCATGAAGTTGACTCTTTAAGTGTTCTCACCAAGTCAACTCACCAAGCCACCTCACCAAGTTGACTCACCATCTCAACTTGATAAGTTGGCTTACCAAGTTATCCTACCAAGCTAGCTCATTAAGTCAACTCACCAAGTTAGCTTTTCAAGCTAGCTCACCAAGTCGACTATTCAAGTAGGCCCACCAAGTTTGGCCCACCAAGTCACCTCAAGGAGCTAACTCAATGAGTCACCTCACCATGTTGACTCTTTGAGTTTGCTTGCTAAATCACCTCACCAAGTCAACTCACCATATTGCCTCACCAAGTGGGCTTGTTAAGTTAGCTCATCAAGTTTCCCCATCAAGTGGCCTCTTTAAGCCACTCATCATGTTAGCTCACTGGGTTGGTTCGCCAAGTTGACTATTTAAGTTTTCTCATTATGCCATCTTGTCAAGTCACCTCACCATGTCAACTCATGATTTCTCCTCACCAAGTGGGTTTGCTAAGTTGTCTTGCCAAGTTGCCCCACCAAGTCACCTCTTTAAGCCCTCTCATTGTGTTAGCTCACTAAATTAGCTCACCAAGCTGATTTTTTAAGTACTCTCATGAATTTAACTCTTTAAGTTCACTTGCCAACTCTGCTCACCGGGTCGGCTCACCAAGTCACCTCACCTATTTGACTCTTTAAGTCTACTCACCAAGTCATCCCTCCTTGGGCTGACTTGCCAAGTTGGCTCACCAAGTCACCCCACCAAGTTGTCTCAATGAGTTGAGAATTTATGTCCGCTCACTATGTCAAGTCTTTATGCTAACTCATTGAGTCACCTCACCATGTTGAATATTTAAGTTCATTTGCCAAGTTGACTCACCATCTCATGTCACCAAGTGGGCTTGTTGAGTCAGCTCACCAAGTTTCCCCACCAAGTTGCCTCTTTAAGCCACTCACCATGTCAACTTGCCAAGTTGACTCTTCAAGTTTTCTCACCAAGACATCTTGTCAAGTCTCCTCATCAAGTTGTCTCACCATTTTGCCTCACCAAGTGGGTTTGCTAGGCCATCTTGCCAAGCTACCCCACCAAGTCACCGCTTTAAGCTCACTCACCATGTCCACTCACTAGGTTGGCTCGTTAAATCAGCTCACTAAGTTGATTACTTAAGTACTCTCACCAAGTTGATACACTTTTTTTGTGAAAATCTTGTAAATAAATAAATAAAGAAAGAAAGAAAGAAATATATATATATATATATATATATATATATATATATATATATATATATATATATTCATATATATGTTTTTAACAACAAAAAGAAAATCCAAAAAAGTGCAAATTCACCAACCTTTTTTCCTGAGTGGCATAGATTTTGGCCTCCAAATATTTTTTGATCCTTCATAGGTTCCTTGGATACTCAATTTAGGTGCTTCTCACCACAATTTCTAAAATATTTTTTCAAAGATGTATTTGGCCAACTCCATGTGTATTCTTAGGGTCCTCCAGCCCTAGGTATTAAGTCTGAGCATCTAGAACCTTCCTAGCCAACATACAACTACCTATTTGAGAAAGGCCTAAACATTGTCTAGGATAGCTCTGGGTGATAGTTGGTAGCTTGACTTGTAGATTTTTGGTGTGAAGGCACCTGTGTGGGTTAGCATATTGTACTTATGAATTCTGTAATTCTGCATCTGTGGTGTAAATAAGAAGTCCACATTTTGTTCTTGCATTTTCTATTATTCTTATGTTTCTGTTATAAGTTTATGGTATTAAGGGGAGCTTCCTGTGCCACCTCACCAAGTCACCTCTTAAGCCCTGCTCACCATGTGGACTCCCTAGGTCAGCTTTTTGAGTTAGCTCACCAAGTTGACTATTCAAGCACACTTGCCAAGTCAACACTTTTAGTTCACTCAAGGGGTCTTCTCACCAGGTCAGCTCATTAAGTCACCCCACCAAGTTGCCTCAATGAGCCAACTCATCTAGTTGCCTCATCAAGTTGACTCTTTAACCCTACTCACCATGTTAGCTCGACAAGTTGGCTCACCAAGTTGACTTACGATCTTGCCTTGCTAAACGTCCCCAACCAAGTCACCTTTTTAAGCCTACTCACCAATTCAGCACACCAGCTTGGCTCCCCAAGTAATGTCACCAAGTTGACTGTTCAAGTATGCTCAGCAAGTTGACTCTTTAAGTTCGCTCATCAAGTCACCCCACCAAAGTGACTCATCAAGATCAGTCTTTAAGTCTACTCACCAAGTCATTTTCCCAAGTTGACTCACCATCTTGACTCACCAAGTGGCCTTGCCAAGTTTCCACTTTAAGCCCACTCACCATATAAGCTTAGGGCTGGTGACCCAGGGTTGGTCAGGTTCACTTGCTAGGTCACCTCACCAAGTTGACTCTTTAAGTATGCTTGACAAGTTGGCTCATTGAGTTGACTTACCATCTTTCCTCGCCAAGTGGGCTCACCAACTTTCCCAACCAAATCAAAATTTTAAGCTTGCTCACCAATTTGGCTCACTAGCTCGACTCCCCAAGTAATGTCACCAAGTCATCTCACCAAATTGACTGTTCAAGTACACTCACCAAGTTGACTCTTTAAGTTTGCTCATCAAGTCACCCCACCAAAGTTCCTCATCAAGGTTAGTCTTTAAGTCTACTCACCAAGTCATCTCGCCAAGTCACCTCAATAGGTTGACTCACCATCTTGCCTTACCAAGTGGCCTCACAAAGTTGCCCCACCAAGTTACCACTTTAAGCCCACTCACCATGTTTGATTGCCAGGTTCAACTTTCTAAGTTAGCTCACCAAGCCACCCCACCAAGATACCTCAACAAGCCAACTCACCAAGTCACCTAAACAAGTTGACTCTTTCAATCCGCTCACCAAGCTAGCTCATCAAGTTGCCTCAATAAGTCAGTTTGCTAATTTTCCCCAATAGATCACCTCTTTAAGCTTACTCACCATTTCAGCTCTTAACTACTCAAGTAGGCTCAACAAGTCATCTCACCTTGTTCGCTCGCTTGGTCAACTCCTCAATTCGGCTCATCAAGTTAGCTTGTTATGTTAGCTCACTAGGTCAACTCGCCAGGTTAGCTCATCGTGTCATCTCAATGAACCAACTCATCAAGTTGCCACACCACATTGGCTCTCTAATTCCACTTGCCAAGTCAACCCACCAACTCACCCCATTAGGTCCACTCACCATATCGGTTCCCTAGGTTGGCTCCCTATGTTAGCTCACCAAGTCGATAATTCAAGCATGCTCACCAAGTTCACCCCTAGGTCATCTCCCTAGGTCGGTTCACCAAGTGGACTTTAAAATTTTCCTTAATGTGTTGAATCTTCAAGTTTACTTGCCAAGTTGACTCCCTAATTTGGCTTGCTAAGTCATCTCACCAAGTTCACTTGCCAAGTCACCTCCCTAGTTTGGCTCACCATGTCATCTAAACAAACTAACTCACCAAGTTGCCTCACCAAGTTGGCTCTTTAATTCCACTTTCCAAGTTGCCCCACCAACTAGCCTCATTAAGCCCACTTGCCATGTTAGCTCACCATGTCAGGTCACCAAGCTAGCAATTCCAGTGTGCTCACCAAGTCAACTCTTGTAGTCTGCTCACCAGGTGGGTTTCACCTTGCTAGGTCAACCCCACCAAGTCACCTCAATGAGTTGACTCTCTAAGTCTACTCACCAAGTTTGCTAAAGCATAAGTGTCGAGAAGTTATTACAAATTTTTGGTGGAAAAATTTCCCAAAAATATTTAGGCTCACCGTTGGAGGCCTTAGAGTGCTCATATGAGGTTCAAAAAATTGAGGGAAGGGAACATGCAATATTCTAAGCCTATAGATTAGAAGCTGGCATTTCCAAAAAGTGGTTATAATAGCCAATTAGAGCAATGATTTGTGAGTTATGGCCTTTGGAAGTTGGGCTATCAAAATTTCTAAAATAATTTGTCAAAGATGTATTTGGCCAACTTATGTGTATTGCCAGGGTCTTCCAGCCATAGGTATTAAGTCTAAGCATCTAGAAACTTCTCAGCTGACATACAATTTCCTATTTAAGAAAGGCTTGAATATTATCTAGGACAACTCTAGGTGATAGCTGGTAGCTTGTCTTGCAGATTATTTTAGTGAAGGCATTTGTGTGGGTTAGCATATTGTTCTTACAAATTATGCAATTACACTTCTACGATGAAAATGAGAACTCCACATTTTGTTCTTGCATTTTCTATTATTTCTATGATTCTATTATAAGTTTATGGTATTAAGGGGAGCTTCCTGCATCACCTCACCAAGTCACATCTTAAGCCTTGCTCACCATGTCGGTCCCCCAGGTCAGCTTTCCAAGTTAGCTCACCAAGTTGATTGTTCAAGCACACTCACGAAGTTGACACTTTTAGTTTTCTCACAAGGTCAGATCATCATGTCACCCTACCAAGTCACCTCAATGAGCCAACTCATCTAGTTGCCTCACCAAGTTGACTCTTTAAGTCTACTCACTAAGTCAGCTTGCCAAGTCACCTCTCCCCAAGGTTGGCAACCCAGGGTTGGTTAGGTTTGCTCACTGGGTCACCTCACCAAGTGGGGTCGCTAAGTCACCCAATAAGTCACCTTAACAAGTCGAATCTTTTAGTTCACTCGAAAAATTGGCTCACCAAGTAGATTTAACATCTTGCCTCACCAACTTTTCAAACCAAGTTGCCTTTTTAAGCTCGCTCCCCAAGTAATGTCACCAGTTCAGCTCACCAAGTACTCTCACCTTGTTGACTCTTTAAGTTCGTTCATCAAGTCACCTCACCAGGTCGGCTCACTAAGTACTCTAACCAAGTTAACTCTTTAAGCTCATTCATCAAGTCACCCCACCAAGTTAGCTCACCACGTACTCTCACCAAGTTGACTCTTTAATTTCATTCATCAAGTCAACCCACCAAGTTGGCTCACCAAGTACTCTCACCAAATTGAATATTTAAGTTCGTTCATCAAGTCACCCCATCAGGTTAGCTCACCACATACTCTCACCAAGTTGACTCTTTAAGTTCATTCATCAAATCACCCCACCAAGTTAGCTCACCAAGTTGACTCTAAGTTCATTCATCAAGTCACCTCACCATGTAGGCTCAAAAATTACCCTCACAAAGTTGACTCTTTAAGTTTTTTCATCAAGTCAACATAGTAAGTTGGCTCACCAAGTACTCTCACCAAGTTGACTCTTTAAGTTTGTTCATCAAGTCACCCCACCAAGTTAGCTCAC
Source organism: Cupressus sempervirens (assembly GCA_028749045.1). Lineage (NCBI taxonomy): Eukaryota > Viridiplantae > Streptophyta > Pinopsida > Cupressales > Cupressaceae > Cupressus > Cupressus sempervirens. The sequence continues at coordinate 557,360,811 of CM053784.1, read as the reverse complement.
CAAGTACTCTCACCAAGTTGACTCTTTAAGTTCGTTCATCAAGTCACCCCACTAGGTTAGCTCACCAACTACTCTCACCAAGTTGACTCTTTAAGTTCATTCATCAAGTCACCCCACCAGGTCAGCTCACCAAGTACTCTCACCAAGTTGACTCCTTAGGTTCGTTCATCAAATCACCCCACTAGGTCGGCTCACCAAGTACTCTCACCAGGTCAACTCTTTAAGTACATTCATCAAGTCACCCCACTAGGTCAGCCCACCAAGTACTCTCACTAGGTTGACTATTTAAGTTCATTGATCAAGTCACCCCACTAGGTTGGCCCACCAACTACTCTCACCAGCTCAACTCTTTAAGTTCATTCATCAAGTCACCCCACCAGGTCAGCCTACCAAGTACTCTCACCAAGTTAACTCTTTTAGTTCATTTATGAAGTCACCTTGCTAGGTCAACTCTTTAAGTACACTAATAACTTATATAGGAGAGGTAGTGTGCTTGAAAAAAGGTGGTCGAGCCAAGCTGGCTAACCCAATTTGCCTGAGCCATTCTGGCTGACTCGAGCTAGCCAACCCAGCCTGGTTGACCCAATCTAGGTGAGTCATTTTAGTAGACCCGAGCTGGCCAAGCCAGCCTAGGAAAATCAATTTGGGTGAGCCATTCTAGCCGACCTGATCTAGCTGAGCTATTTTCATCGACCCAATCTAGCCGAGCTTTAAAAATGGTGTCGTGGATGGCTATTTGGTCACATTTTTCATTGAATTGGATTTTTAAGGGTTTTGTCCATGCTATCGAAGATTTTGAATGTAGAAGGAGCCTCACACTAATAGCTTATATAGGAGAAGGAGCTTAATTAGGGTTTGATTCTAGAGAGGGAGCCTAAGAAATGGTTACCAAATCCAAGGAAGGTAGCAGGCGTGCAAATTAGCCAATCCTGACACAGGGAGGTAGTGATAATAAATAATAATACTAGGCTCATCAAGCCTAGTAATTGGAATGAGTACAATATAAATACCTTAACAAGGATCCATTAGAGCAAAATTTTGGTGCCAAGAACTACACTAATTCCAGCTCCACTAGCGTATATTTAAGTTGTTCCAGTTAAAAAGATCGTAGTTGGACCTTGGGTCATCATGGTTGGTCTGCCTTCTTGGTGTGCACTGGCTCTCATATCCCTTTTTTTGATGGCATGTTCTTGGCCTTAATTGGCTGGGTTACAATTCTAGTGCCATTACTTTGAAAAAATTAGAGTGCTTAAAGCAATCCTACACTCTAAATACATTAGCATGGAATAAAGTGATAAGAGTCTGGTCCTATTTCGTTGGCCTTCGAGACCAGAGTAATGATTAATAGCGATTGTCGGGGGCATTCGTATTTCATTGTCAAAGGTGAAATACTTTGATCTATGGAAGATGAACCACTATGAAAGCATTTTCCAAGGATGTTTTCATTAATCAAGAATGAAAGTTGGGGGCTCGAAGACAATCAGATACTATCCTAGTCTCAACCATAAATGATGCTGACCAAGGATCAGTGGATGTTTCTCTTATCAACACCTTCTGAGAAATTAGAGTGTTTAGGTTCCGGGGGGAGTATGGTCACAAGGTTGAAACTTAAAGGAATTGATAGAAGGACACCACTAGGAGTAGAGCATGTGGCTTAATTTGACTCAACATGGGGAAACTTACTAGGTCAAGACATATTAAGGATTGACAGATTAAGAGCTCTTTCTTGATTCTATGGCTAGTGGTGTATGGCTGTTCTTAGTTGGTGGAGTGATTTGTCTAGTTAATTCCATTAACAAATGAGACCTCAGCCTATTAACTAGCTATGTGGAGGTTCCCCTTCATGTCCAGCTTCTTAGAGGGACTATGGCCTCCTAGGCCATGGAAGTTTGAGGCAATAATAGGTTTTTGATGCCCTTAGATGTTCTAGGCCACACACACGCTACATTGATGCAACTAATGAGTTTCTCTACTTGGCCTGAAAGGTTTGGGAAATCTTGCCAAATTGCATCATGATGGGGATAGACCATTTCAATTATTGATCTTCAACGAGGAATTCATAGTAAGCATGAGTCATCAACTCACATTGACTATGTCCCTACCCTTTGTATACATTGCCCATTGCTCCTATCAATTGAATGATTCGGTGAAGTGTTTGGATCATGGCAATGATGGCAGTTCCTATCAGCAACATCACAAGAAGTTCATTTAACCTTATCATTTAGGGGAAGGAGAAGTCATAACAAGATTACTATAGGTGAACTTGCAGTAGGATCATTGTCAGTTCGAGACTTTGAATCATATAGGGGATAGAGCTAGCCTCCTCCCCGCCCCCAAAATCTTAGTGACATGTAGACACTTGGCCCTACAATGATGTGCTGGATGACCAAGCTATGGGTCCAATGCCATCAAGGTCAAGGGTCACATCAAATGCTATGATCAAAAGCATGGATTCCCTATGGGGCAAAGAGACTTGGATGTAATTTGGATTATGATCGGTGCCTTTAAACAATGTATGCATCAAAGCAAGAGGCACCTACATGGTTTTAGTTTAGAGGGGGTCCAGGCCTCATCCCCCATTGAGATTTCATAGCTTGATCAAATGTGTAATGTTGTGCCATGGATCCATCATTTTGATAGCAAAAAGTCATGACTGCCGCAAGCCCCCATTGCCTTTCCTAGGTGTGTTAACATATCGCTTGGAGTGTTCTATGTTTAGGATGGGTGCACTCACATAATTTATGAGGTAGGGGCCTCATCTAATGACACAACTCTCCCATGCATCAACTCCCACCTTTGTGAGGCCATGGGGCAGGGACACACCACATCATTCCTCATTAAACCCATTGGGTGCTCAAGGTTTAGGATGTGTTAACATGCAACACACAGGTGCATTGTGTACCTTAGAAATCCAAAGAATGATGTGTGATCTAGTGCCTTGCACACTTGGGATGTCAAAAGATAAAAACATAATAAAATCACGATTCTCAGCAATGAATATCTCGACTCTTGCCATGATGAAAAATGTAGCAAAATGCAATACTTAGTGTGAATTGAAAAATCTTGTGAATCATCAAGTCTTTGAATGCAAGTTGTGCCTGAGGCCTCAGCCAAGGGAACATTTCCTTGGGCATCATACTACAAAATTTTCCTCTCTAGTGAGGAGCAGAGATGGTCATCCATGTCTACAAGTGGCATGGTCAGCTGAAATGAGCATAAGGTCCATTGGCCCATCATGATGATTGGTGGCTCCCAAAGGCCAGCACTGGTTTGTGCTAATTGAATGATTCCTCATGAGGAACTTTATTCTAGGTCTAGTGGCCCACTGCAGTGTAGGCATACTGCATCTCTATTGCATCCCCAAGTCAGGTGTGAATACCTACTATGTTTAAGCATATCAATGAGCCAAGGAAAAGAAATAGCCTATTGAATTGTAGTTTGTAGAAGCATCCTCAGTGACGGACTAGGCCCAAGTCCCCTATAAGAGGGTGCCAGAGAGGGTGAGTGCCCCATCAGGCCTAGACCCTATCGCAACACGAGCCACTTTAGGTGAGTCAGGTTTTTTGGGAATGCAACCCTAATCAGGTGGTAAATTTTGTCCAAGGCTAAATATGGGTGAGAGATTGATAGTGAAAAAGTATCGTGAGGGAAAGATGAAAAGGACTTTGAAAAGAGAGTTAAAGAGTGCTTGAAATTTCTAGGAGGGAAGAGGATGGATGTTGACAATGTGCCTCAATTGGATGTAGAATGGTGTGAGCTGGTCCATTGCTCAGTTCAGGGGATGTACCAGTGAGGGTTGTCACAACAACACAAGTGCGACCTTTTGGTCAAACAAATACTTTTGTCATGGTAGTCAAGGAGCAAAGCACACACCTTTACGATAGGCTCTTGGGCACCTCCATGCTCATGGTGCTGGCTAGTGGGCTTTCCATCTGACCTATCTTGAAACACAAACCAAGGAGTATAACATGTGTGCGAGTTGGTAGGTTGGGAAAACCTATGAGGTGCAAGGAAGCTGACTAGTGAGATCCCCTCTTGGGGGGTGCACTGTCGATTGACCTTGATCTTTTGTGAAGGGTTCAAGTGTAAGCACACCTATTGGGACCTGAAAGATGGTGAACTATGCCTGAGTAGGGTGAAGCCAAAGGAAACTCTGGTGGAGGGTCATAGTGATACTAACCTACAAATCATTCATTTGACTTGTGTATAGGGATGAAAGACTAATCAAACTATCTAGTAGTTGGTTTCCTCTAAAGTTTCCCTCAAGATAGTTGGAGCTCACATGTGAGTTTCATTGGGTAAAGCAAATGATTAGAGGCATCGAGTGTGTAACACCCTTGACCTATTCTCAAACTTTAAATAGGTTAGTCGGCACGACTGCTTTGTTGAGCCGCACCACAGAATTGTGAGTTCCAAGTGGGCCATTTTTGGTAAGTAGAACTAGTGATGCAAGATGAAATGAAAGCTGAGTTACAGTGCCAAATTGTGTGCTAACCTAGATCCCACAAAGGGTGTTGGTTGATTTAGATAGTAGGACAATGGTCATGGAAGTCAAAATCCACTAAGGAGTGTGTAACAACTCACCTGCTAAATAAACTAGCCCCAAAAATGGATGGCGCTGAAGCGCACAACCTATACTCAGCCGTCAAGGCAAGTGCCAAGCTCCAATGAGTAGGAGGATGCAAGGTTTGTTGCAAAACCGAGGGTGTGATCCTGGGTGGGCCGATCCCTAGTGCAGATCTTGGTGGTAGTAGCAAATATTCAAATGAGAACTTTGAAGACTGAAGTGGGGAAAGGTTCCATGTCAATAGCACTTGGGCATGGGTTAGTCGATCTTAAGAGATGGGGAAACCCTATTTCAAGGGCACACTTTGTGCGATCATCAAAAGGGAATTGGGTTAATATTCTCAAACTAGGATGTGGTGGTGGATGACAATGTTAGGAAATGTAGAGACATCACTAGGGGCCTTGAGAAGAGTTATCTTTTCTTTTTAATAGCCAACCCATCTTGAAATTGTTTCAACCAGAGATAGGGTTTAGCGGTTGGCAAAGCACCGCATGTCCTGTGGTGTCTAGTGCACCTTTGATGGCCCTTTAAAATCTAGAGGACCAAGTACCATTCATGCCTGGTCATACACATAACCAAATCCAGTCTCGAATGTGAATAGCCTTTGGTCAATAGAACAATATAGGTAAGGGAAGTTAGCAAAGTGGATCTGTAACTTTAGGAAAAGGATTGGCTCTAAGAGTTGGGCCTAGGGGTCTGTTCCTTGAACTCATGGGCTATTGGTGGCCTACCTAAGCTACTTCCATGATGAGGGTGGGCTATCACATGCCAATCGAGTGGTGGACACAAGATGCCCCCTTTAGAGGGTTTTCCCTAGGCAGCGAATAGTCAACTTAGAACTGGTACGAACAAGGGGAATTTGATTGTTTAATTAAAACAAAGCATTGTGATGGTCCCTATGGATGCTGATGCAATGTAATTTCTACCTAGTGCTCTGAATGTCAAAGTGAACAAATTCAACCAAGCACATGTAAATGATAGGAGTAACTGTGACTCTCTTAAGGTAGCCAAATGCCTCATCATATAATTAGTGATGTGCATGAATGGATTAATGAGCTTCCCACTATCTTTATCTACTATCTAGTGAAACCACAACCAAGGGAATGAGCTTGGCAGAATCAGCAGGGAAAGAAGACCCTATTGAGCTTGACTCTAGTGTAACTTTGTGAAATGACTTGAGAGGTGTAGAATAAGTGGGAGCTTTCGGGTGCAAGTGAAATAACACTACTTTTAACATTATTTTACTTATTCCATGAGGTGGAGACAGGGCAATGCCCCTATTTTTTTCCTTAAGGTGCATCTAGGCACTTTGATCCAGGCAAAAGACATTGTTAGGTGGGGATTTTTTCTAGGGTGGCACATCTGTTAAAAGATAATGTAGGTGTCCTAAGATGAGCTCAACAAGAAAAAAAATCTTGTGTGGAAAAAAAGGGTAAAAGCTCATTTGATTTTGATTTTTAGTACGAATACAAATTGTGAAAGCGTGGCCTATCAATCCTTTAGACTTTCAAAATTTGAACCTAGAGGTGTCAGAAAAGTTACCATAGGGATAACTAGTTTGTGGCAACCAAGCATTCATAGTGACATTTCTTTTTGATCCTTCAATGTCGGCTCTTCCTATCATTATGAAGTAGAATTCACCAAGTGTTGGATTGTTCACCCACCAATAGGTAACATGAGCTGGGTTTAGATTGTCTTGAGATAGGTAAGTTTTACCCTACTAATGATTTGCACCATGATAGTAATTCAACTTAGTACAAGAGGAACCATTGATTCACACATTTGGCCATCACACTTGGTTGAAAAGCTAGTGGCACGAAGCTACCGTGTGTGGGATTATGACTGAACACCTCTAAGTTAGAATCCATGCTAGATGTGGTGCATATCTCTCTCTAGCTACATTGCGACCCACAGTAAGGGTGCTCTTGCACTCCTAGGGGCTCGTGTCATTAGCCATCTCCGATCAGTGCATTAGCCCATTGGAGCAATCTTGGATATTAATTTCAAGTGGTCAACAAGAAGAATCTTTTGCAGATGACTTAAATAAGCAATGGGGTATTGTAAGTGATAGAGTAGCCTTGCTGCCATGATCCACTAAGATTTAGCCCTTTGACACCTCAATTCGTAAAAAGCTTTTTGACTCTTAAGTGGGTGGGGTTTGTATAATATGTGCAAAGGGCAGAAAAAACCTCTCCATGTAGGTGGGGTTTTTAATTTGCGTGAGGGCAAGAAAATCTTTTGAGTGTAATTTCATGTAGGTGGGGTTTGTAATGTACGCAGAGGGTGGGAAAAATCTTCCAAGTGCCAAATTTTGGGCAGGTGGGTTTTAAAATTTTTGCAAGGCCATAAAAATCTCCTAGGTGCCAAATTCCCGATGGGTGGGGTTTGTAATTTCTACCAGGGAAAAAAAATCCCCTAAGTGCCAAATTCTCAACAGGTGGGGTTTGCAATTTTTGCAAGGGCAAAAAAATCTCCCAGGTGCCAAATTCCAAGTGGGTGAGGTTTGAAATTTCTACCAGGGTGGAAAAACCTCCCAAGTGCCAAATGCTCGGTGGGTGGGGTTTGTAATTTTTGCTCGGGTGGAAAAATCTCCCAAGTGCCAAATTTCAGAAGGGTGGGGTTCTGTAAAAATTTCTATGAGGGCAAAAAAATCTCCAAGTGCCAAATTTTGAGTGGGTGGGGATTTGTAAAAATTTTCACGAGGGCAAAAAATTCTCTCAAGTGCCAAATTCTGGGCGGGTGAGGTTTTTTGTAAAAATTTCTGTAACGGCGAAAAAATCTCCCAAGTGCCAAATTTTGGGAGGTTGGGGTTTGCAGTTTCTGTGAGGGTGAAAAAATCTCTTGAGTGCCAAATTCTTGACAGGTGGGGTTTGCAATTTTCACGAGGGCATAAAAATCTCCTAGGTGCCAAATTCCCAGTGGGTGGGGTTTGTAATTTTTGCCAAGGCAAAAAAATCTCCCGAGTGCCAAATTCTTGATGGGTGGGGTTTGTAATTTCCACCAGAGTAGAAAAATCTCCTAAGTTCCAAATTCTAGGTGGGTGGGGTTTTGTAAAAAAATTTGGTAGGGCAGAAGAACCTCCTGACTGCCAAATTCTTGGTGGGTGGGGTTTGAAATTTCCATGAGGGTAGAAAAATCTCCCGAGTGCCAAATTTTGAGTGGGTGGGGTTTTGTAAAATTTCCACGAGGGTGAAAAAAAGATCAAGTCCCAAATTCTAGGCTGGTGGGGTTTGCAATTTTTGTGAGGGTAGAAAAATCACCCAAGTGCCAAATTTTGAGCTGGTGGGGTTTGCAATTTCTGCGAGGGCAAAAAAATCTCCCAAGTGCCTAATTCTCGATGGGTGGGGTTTTGTGATTTTCATGAGCACTGAAAAATCTCCCAAGTACCAAATTCTTAGCAAGTGGGGTTTGCAATTTTTGCAAGTGTAGAAAAATCTTCCAAAGTCCAAATTCTAGGCAAGTGGGGTTTGTGATTTTTGCGAGGGCATAAAAATCTCCCATGTGCCAAATTCTAGGTAGGTGGGGTTTTGTAATTTCTATGAGGGAAAAAAAATCTCTCGAGTGCCAAATTTTGGGTGGGTGGGGTTTGTAAGTTTCCTCGAGGGCAAAAAAATCTTCCAAGTGCAATTTCTAGCAGGTCGGGTTTGTAAATAGTGCAATTTTGGGCAGGTCGGGTTTGGAATTTTTGCAAGGGCAAAAAAATCTTCCAAGTCCAAATTCTAAGCGGGTAGGGTTTCATAATTTCCAAGTGCTAAATTTTGAGTGGGTGGGGTTTGTAAATTCTATGAGGGCAAAAAAATCTTCCAAGTCCAAATTTCGAGTAGGTGGGGTTTGTAAATTTTTGTGAGGACAAAAAAATCTTTCGACTACAAATTTCAGGGGGGTGGGATTTTGTAATTTTCACAAGGGTAGACAACTCATGTACGTGGTCCAAAATTGGTTAACTTATTTTTTTGGTTAATGCCCAAAGTTTTGAACTCAAATTGAGTCAACTACCCTGACTCAAATCGCCTCGAGCCTAGTCGCCTTTGAATTTTTTGCACAACCCATGTAACCATGCTTGACTTGATTTTAAGTGTCCCAAGTCATGTACATGGTCCAAAAGAGGTTAACTTTTTTTGGGGTTAATGCCCAAAGTTTTCAACTCGAATCGTGTCGGCAACCGCAAAATAAATCGCTGCAACTACCTCAACCCCAACTCGAATCATCTCGAGCCTTAACTGCCTCCAATTTTTTTGCATGACTCATGTCATCATGCTTGACTTGATTCTAAGTGCACCGAGTCATGTGTGTGATCCAAAGGTGGTCAAAGTTTTTTTTTGATTAACACCCAAAATTTTCAACCCAAATTATGTCAACAACCCCAACTCAAATCGGCTCGAGCCTTAACCGTTCTTGTTTTCTCATAGGACTCATATCACCGTGCTCAACTTGGTTCCCCAAGTCATGTACATGATCCAAAAGTAGTTAACTTCTTCTTTTTCTAGTTAACACCCAAAGATTTCAACTTGAATTGTGTCAGCATCCCTGACTCAAATTGCCTCGAGCCTTAACAGCTTGCAATTTTTTCACACCACTCATGTCACTGTGCTTAACTTGATTCAATGCACCTCAAGTCATGTAGGTGATCCAAAAATGATTAACTCTATTTTTGGCTAATGCCCAAAGTTTTTGAACTGACTTGAATCGCCTCAGCTACCTTGACTCAAATTGCCTCAAGCCTTAACCGCCTCCATTTTTTTCGCTCGACTTATGTCACCACACTCACCTTGATTCTAAGTGACCTGAGTCACTTACGTGATCCAAAACTAGGAAATTTTTTTTTTTTTTTGGTCATGTCCCAAAGTTTTGAACTCGAATAGAGTTAGATACCCTGACTTGAGTCATCTCCAAATTTTTTGCACAACTCATGTCACCGTGCTCAACTTGATTCTAAGTTCCCCGAGCTGTGTATGTGATCCAAAAGTGGTTAAATATTTCTTTTTGGTTAATGCCCAAAGTTTTTAACTTGACCCACCTCAGCAACCTTGACTCAAATTGCCTTGAGCCTTATCGACCTCCAATTTTCTTGCACAACTCATGCCACCATCAATTTTTCGCTCGAATCATGTCACCCAAGGCACCTAAATGCTATGTGACTTGAGCCCTGCGTGTAATCCAAAATTGGGTAATATTTTTTTTTGAACTCCCAAAATTTCATTCTTTTTTGCCTTACGAGGCCTCCCATTATCTCTTTTTATAAAGAAAATTCTCAAATCGGATCGTTTTGGCTACCCAGTCTTGAATCTAGCTAGCTAGGCATTATAGACACCGAAATCTGATTACACTACTTTGGTAATCCTATTTAGTTATCTCTAAAGGCATCATTAATTAATTTACTATTTAATTAATCCTTTTTCATCCCCTAGCTAATTAATTTAATTAATCATCTATAGTCCTAATTGATAAATCAAATAACCCATCATTTATCAATTAAATCCTATTCTCCTATCTAATTCCAAATCCCCATTTATTAAATAAATTTGTTTAATAAATCTAAACCCTCAGATCTAATAGCCCCTAAACTATCCTTAAAATCCTCCATTTAGCCTAATCCACCCCATCCACCCATACTAACTAAGCTTAGCCACTAACTCACCCACCCTCATCAATAACATCCACTTGCACATCTCTAACATCCCTAATCTAATCCTAACCCAAGCCTAACACATCCCCTAATCATTTGCACAATCCTAAATGAGATTAAGAATTTCCTAATCCAAACCAAAGTCTCCTCTCAAAATATCCCAACCACTAAACTATAAAAGGTCTTACAAAGCCATGAATGACTCTTACAACCCCATTCATTTCTCTTACAAGCCATTATGAGATCCATTTAAAGCCTTGAGCCTTCTTTGTTGAATCATCCATTCCTTTCCTCCACCCAGTCTCCCTGTGACATGTGTCACTCTCTGATTGGCTATAAAGAAGCACAATCCATGTGCTCTCCTCTTATTCAATTTGAGCCCTCAACCATTTCTCCATCCTTGCATCTTAGCCCTCCATCCCTCAAGCCCTTAGCCTATAAATTGGATCCCCTCCCAAGCCATTTTAATCACAATATTTAAGCTAAAGTTACCATGTCAGTTTGAGAAGCCAAGTTCATACCATTTTCACATATCCACACAAAAAATCCTAAATCCATCTCCATTGAAGCATTTTGAAGCTTCAACATACATCCCAAATCCATATTAAAGGACACCTCTACAAATCAAGTGATCATCCTCATTGAGAGAGCCTATCCATGGCTCATATTCTCATTTGAGGACCTCACTTTGTCTCATCTAAAGTTTATACTAGTTTTGTTAGTTAATGCTTTTGTTTTGAAATAGATTAGTGTTTCTTGCTAACATATTAGTGTATACATTTTGGCACTCCTGGTGGGACCCCACATTTGAGTCAATTTAATCAATTTTTGGGTTTTTGGTGTTAACTAACCAAATTAATCTTGTTTGCTTGTGTGTTTTTGTGATAAGTTTGATGATCTTGTTGTAGGCACATAGGTCACCTTTTAGAAATCGTGTTCCCTACCATCTCATCATTTTTCATTTTTTAAGACTTCAAAACTAGGTTATCTTGCGATCTCACGACCCCAAGAATGCGATCCCATGACTAGGGGAATGCGACTATTTATCAGCAAGAACATGAACCCACAACTATGAGTTCATTGTTCATCCACAACCAATTTCTACCACGTTTCCAAAAATTTTTTTTTGCATACCTGCCAAAAATTTCTCTATAGGAACATGAATTCGATGACCTATATCTCTACAAGAATGCTCTCCCAAGAACTTTTGGGATCATTGTTTTGTGGGATCGCTCTGCAACCTTTTAACCTATAGCCTCAGTTTTTATTGTCACCAGTTTTTTGTCCTGCATACCCGTTGACTGTTGCTGCATTCCCATGACTGCGTGATCATTGCATTAATGCGTAGGATTGCTACATTAACCTGCAAGATCACTACATTAACTCATGGGATCACCTTACTTTTCAGATCAAAACTTAGCTTCAACTTTGCCGCATTCCCACTAACAGTTCTCACATTTCTACACATGTGGGAACACGTTCTTTACCCACGGGTTCACTGTGAGATTTGTTTTTCTCAAAATTTTGATAGTTTTTCATTGTAGGTTTCATGCTAACATATTTCTATAGGTTTTATCATCATATCTTTGAGCTCATAATCATATCTAAATTTCAAAAAAAAGAGAAAAAAAAAGAAAAAAAGAGAGTATAAATCAAAATTTGACTTTTAGTGGTTTCGTAGGATATGGACCATTCTAAGAATTTTTACGCATATCAAAAATTAAAAAAAAAGTTAATTTTTTTTCCCCATAGTTAAGCTTTCATTTTGGATGATTTTGGGTGAGTAATCAAATTTCTTTTTTGTAGTATTGCAGGTTGGAGCATCTTACTAACCTAATCATATTTTTTTTTGTAGGTTTTTCTTAGAATAAACTTGCATGTTTAAAGACATTTTTTATTGAATGAATGTTGCTCAAATCACTCTAAAATGCCATGGACTAAAATCAACTTTTTATTGGAATGCATGCTTCAAACAACAAAACACAATCTTGAATGCCAAGGATCAAATAATCATTGCAATATCTCACACTTCAAATTTGGGCATAAAACACTTTAACTCAATCTTGAATGCCTAAAAATAAATGAATATTGCATGATTTTGACACATTTCAATGACACTCGCATTTCTTATGTTGATGATCTCTTGATTTCCATTTATGTTGAGATTGCTGTCAAGTTGGAATTGAACATCTATGTCTTAATCACTTTTGTTTTCAATAGATCAGACAATCTAAGAATTAGTTGGCGAAAGAACTCTGCTTGTTAGCCCAAGGTCATTTGAATCTTCTCTCCCCTTGTCACCTTTGTGGGCCATCTTGGGTGTATAAGACTAGGATCCAAAACCTTGTTTTTAGTCTAAGGGGGCCTGCTTGGGGATTTCATCACCCCTTGGGATGACCTCAACTCTAGCATTCTGGTGGAGTATATAGATTGGGAGGTGAATCCAAAGACACCTCTCTTGGGATCAACATTTTGTCTCGAGCTAAGACTCAAGGAACTTTATACCCTTGAGAAGTGAAAGAGGAGAAGTGGGTTACTGCTCCTCGCAGTTGTGTGACATCTTTTTGATTTCATCTACAGATTTGGGCCTTGTGTACCTTGCATATATCGAGGAATCCCTAGCTAAACCAAAGTTCATCCTTGTAGAAAGCTTCCTAGGATGTTGGTGTGTTTTATGTGCTTGCTCCAAAATTTTGTCTACTTTTTTGTTCATAGCTTTTGAATGAATGTTTTCCAACTTTGGTCAAAATCCCAAAAAAGCAGAAATCTTCCAGCTTAATGCATACTTAGCATAGTCACTACCTCATCAAAAAATCATCCAAGCTCCCCTACCGCAACCGAATCTATCTAGTTCTTTTCTTTAGAACAATCCTAAATCTAAAATCCATCCAAATCATCCCCCTAGCTAGCTAGCAACCCAATCCAAAATCACCCAAACCTTTAAGGAATTGTTGTTAATCTGCTAGAGTTTGCTATCCAATCAATCTATCCAAATCCCTCAATCTCCCCAAGGTTATCCCTTTGACAGAGCTTTGTCTAGGGTAATCTAGCCTTCTCACTTGTCATCCCTCATCACCTTAAGCTAAAGGTTGGGATCCACAAGTGGTCAATCTCATGTCATCCCCATAGGATCACTTGTTTATCCTCAAGTTGACACCAAAAGCCACCAATCCTACACATAGGAAAGCAAAACCCTAACTTTTTGACAGCATACCCTTGAAGTATTCCATCCATAGGAAAGCCAAAAATCTCTAGCCAATCCTCCTTAGGTCTGTCATGCAACTTTTACTCTCCCTAGGTAATCTTTCATTAGCCAATCCAAAATCTGCACTTAATCCAATCCAACCATGAGCTTCCGTGTTCATCCATATGCAAGACCCCATCCCCATCCAACTCATCATAAAAACATGAAATCCCAACCCTATCATGAAGAGTTTGGTCAAATTTTCCTTTCTCCCACTCCATCCTATTCCAATGATGATGATGATCTTGTCAACTATGACAAGTGTATTGAAATCCTTAGAGATATTCCTCCAACCATCCTCCAAAATCCAAACATTCCTCCAAACTACTCCATCCATCCTCCAAACATACCCACTAGTACTTCTTACCATGCCTTTGACAAGGGAAATCCATTACTATCCTAGTCCTTACTGCCTTCCTATATTGTGCCCACATATTCTTCATATACATTAGCCATATCTCCATCTTCCTCTACCTTCATCTCCTAACCTCCACCATTCCAGAACAATTCTAGTAGCTACATCCCTAGTCCAAACCCCTTTCCAAATCCTCCAACCAATCCTACTAATACAACACATCACCTCAATCCCCTTGCTCCTCCTAATCCAACACACCCATCTCCAAGGAATTTTATAAGGAAGCCCAAAGCAACTCCCTCTCCCACACCCATCACTCTTACATCATCCTATCACTACGATCCCTATCGCATCCACCCCACTTATCAAAACCCTTCCATATCCTACCTCCCATCCATAAAATCCCTCCAAATCCCATCCACATCTCCTCCTCCTAGAATTACCCAAATCCCATATAATTAACCTCATGAGTCCCTCCCCCATCAGCTCATCCCCATTGCAGAACCTCCTTCCCATCCATCTACCTCACTTAAAAAGACCATCCATACTTCTCCTATCATACCATCCACTCCCACCCATTCCTATCAATATCTTGTCCAAAAGCATGTTAGAATATCTGCTAACACAATAGCAGATCCCACCATCCCACTTATTCCCCTACATGATCCACTTTTACCATCCCCTCCATATCTGAATCCTACCATCACACTTGCTCCATCTCAATATCCATTCCCATCACTCCATCCAACTCAAGATTCTCTCCTTCCATCCTCTTTGATCCATGATCATGCCTCTCCCATAGTCCATGATGATAGATTCATCGAAGAAGGACTAACTATCATATATGAAGCTTTGACTCCTTCAGCTAGTAATGGACTCACATCTTGTGTTCCAAATAGTGAACATCATATTAAAGAAAGAAATAAAAATGTATCTCTAGATGTTGGTATCCCTGCTATTCCTACATGGTCCCAAGTCCTTCCATCTCCACCCCAAAGTTCCCATCCATCTTATCCTACATCTATTTTGGGACCCATCCTACTCCTTATCTCCAACCCTCCATTTTGGGTCCATATACCCCTTATCCAAATCCCCCATCCTTTCCATCCATTTTGGGTCCTTACATACCTAATATGAATCCTTTATCATTTCCCTCCATTGTAGGACCTATAGCTTCCCTATTTCCATCTATTTTAGGCCCATATCCTTCATTTCCTCCATCCATTTTAGGCAAATATATCCATCCATATCCTATGTTCCAATCTATCCTTCCATCCCCTCAAATCCAGCAGCTAGATCATCAATGGAACTCATCCTTGAATCCCTTCCAACCTTTAAACCCTATCACTCCATGCATTAACTCTCCATCTCATTCATGCTCTTGTTCCCATACCATGGCTAATAGAAGCATATTGGATGCCAAAATAAAAAAGCATAAATCCAAAAATCCACAAAAATCCAAGTCTCCACATGTCCCTTCTAAGATACATGTTCTAGAAGAGAAGCATTTGATCCAAATCAAAGAAAAGGTCAAGAGGCCACAAAGGCCCAAGCTAAAAAAGTAAAAAATCATGTGGATACCCAAGATGCTCATAAAAGAAATGCATCTCAAAGAAAAATCTTAATTGACATCCATTCATGCTACTCAAAAAGCCTCATCCATCCATCCTTTATCGAAATCCCCATATATGCATCCTTCATCCCCCCACCCACTCTTAGTCCATATGCTTCTTATCCCAAATTTCCCATCCTTCATCTTCCAACTCTACTTTTAGTCCTTATCTTTCTCTTCCTCCATTTTCTCCTCAACCTCACTCAATACCATCTTTCCCACTACTTTGTCACCTCTCAAGATGTGTGCCAATGATTATCTTTCTATTTTCCTCATCCTTTTACCCACAAGCCTTATGTCTTCCCATCCATTATCTACCAAACTCCCACCCACCATTCAACTTGTTCAATCCAATCCTTTTCCATCCATCCTACCAACATCTATGAGTAAAAATGCATCAAAAAAGTCAAAAAAAAAAAAAACAAAAACAAAAAAAAATAGTCCAATGGTGAAAACTTGGCAATTTAGGCACCTTGGACAAGTACCATGGTGAAAACTTTGCAAAAAAGTGCCATGCATAATCCCTCCATCCAAATGCTCTGTACACTTGGAGGCACTTTCCATCACCCACCATACCCATCTCATCCCACCATGCCAACCACATCCTATCCATTTCACCCACCATCCTCCTTTGGATCTTGATAGAAATAAAGTCCACCACTAGATACATGCTTTCGGTCATCCCTTTGACATCCATTTTCCATCAAAGTTTGTATCCACCTATCCCTAATCCACCCATCCTCCTTATCCTCTACCTCATTAACCTTTCTCATCCTAGCTTCCATCTATCTCCCTCATCCTCTTGTTGAACAATATTCAATCCCATCACATCCCTCATAAAGAATCCTCTTGAATAGCATATTATAATTGGGGGCACTCTATTTCTTGGAGATCATGTTGTGTCCATCTTTCCATCAATCCTTATCTTTTTGCATTCCTCTACCCAAATCCCTCTATCCATTGTTCCCTTTTTCATATACCCTTGCATCTCCCAGCATTACCTCCATCTTTCCATCACCTAGTACATCCCTTGTCATTGGTATCTAGCCCTCAGCTATCACCTCATCCTGAGCCTCCATTTTCTATCCTACCATCCTGAGCTTTTCTCTTGCTATCTCCTCATCCTCAGCTTTTTACTCCCGCTATCTTAAGCTTTTCACAAACTATCTTCTCCTTTTTGGCTTTTCATCCACTATCTTCTCATCCCAAACCTATCTTTCATATCTCTTCATCTTTATCTTTCTAGTCGCTATACTATCATGCTCAACTTTTGTATGGTAATCCCTTGTACATATTTGGATCTGTCAGCTATATATTCCTTGCACATTAGTCCTTATCTTGGTCCATTGGATACCTCTCATTTCTTTGCGCCAGTTCTTGCTTGATCACAAATTGTGGTTCTCTTGGTTAAGTGCTTTAGCAAATCCTTGTACGAGATCCCTTGTCACCAAAATATTGTCCTAAAGAGTTTTTCTTGCCTAGCTCACCCTAGTCCTTGATATTACCGATAGATCCTTGCAGGATGCATCCTTCCTCTTGTTTGATCTTGGTCCATCAGTAACCAGTCCTACCAATCTCTTTGGCAAAAGGTTAACCTTTTTATGGATTTGCATTTTATTTCGATTTATTTTCTTTAAGGGATTTCAAGTTTGGTTCTTAACATATCTCTTCCAAGTGATTTGGGTTGTTCCCTCCTCACAGTCGCCATGATCTTTTATATCACGATGTGCTATGAATGGGGAAATTTGAGTGCAAGGTCTTGATCAGGTCTTTTGTTTGCTTTTCTTTTCTGCTTGTGGGTTACCCAATTTAGGTTCCATGCTACTTCCTTTGGGATTCATGTGTGATTATCAAGAAATCCTTGTGTGTTTGTTTTGAGTTAGTTCATCAGTCCTCTAGAATGTTGGTGACATGACCTTGATGTTCTTGGTAACCTTGGCAATTAACCAACAGTCCTATAGATAATCTAGTGCTCAACTACATGGTGGTACTTCTCTTTAAAGTATCCCCACACTCAAAAAGCTTCAATGGATTCCCTTTATCTCCATTATCCCTCATCCATATCCAGCATCTATCTTTCCTCCCCCAGCTTATGCATCAATATCTCTTTGAATCAATCTTCAATTTTAGCTTTAGGGATCCATAATCCTAGTCTTAGGGATCCACCAATCCAATCAATCCACCAAGCCTCATCTTTTAAGATCCACAAATCCTCATCCTAAGGATCTTTGAAACCCATCTTATATCTCTCCCACCCTTGAAACCTTGTTGTATGAGCTTTATCTTCCCATCATCCATCCCCTCCTCCTAGTTTCATTTTATAGCGCTCCACTCCTTCATCCTCCCCCCAATCCTGGAACATCTTAAGCTTTCTTCCTTTTGTGAATCTGACCTCCCTTTATCATTCTCCCATAGTGAGAGTTTGAGCTAATTCAACCCCTTCTCTTTTCCAATATGTCTCTCTACTCGTCTCAAGTTCTTTTGCTTTTCAAGAAGCTGTCGAGCCTCATATTCTCTCTCTGCCACCTTC
Source organism: Cupressus sempervirens (assembly GCA_028749045.1). Classification (NCBI taxonomy): domain Eukaryota; kingdom Viridiplantae; phylum Streptophyta; class Pinopsida; order Cupressales; family Cupressaceae; genus Cupressus; species Cupressus sempervirens. The sequence continues at coordinate 557,342,877 of CM053784.1, read as the reverse complement.
TCGAGGGGGCATCTCTACGTCTAGTCTCTCCTTTTCTTATCCAAGATTGGGCCAACCTTGTTGCTAAAACATCTTCCTCATGTCATCTCCATTCTAAACTTCACTGAAATAGTGTTTTCTCAACACTATGTCAAAGAGGGGCAAAATGTAGACACCTAAATCTGATTACACCACTTCGGTAATCCTATTTAGCTATCTCTAAAGGCATCATTAATTAAATTCCTATTTAATTAATCCTTATCCATCCCCTAGTTGATTAATTTAATTAATCTTCTATTGTCCTAATTGATGAATTAAATAACCCATAATTTATCAATTAAATCCTATTCTCCTATCTAATTCCAGATCCCCATTTATTAAATAAATCCATTTAATAAATCTAAACCCCCAAATCTAATAGCCCCTAAACTATCCTTAAAATCCTCCATTTAGCCTAATCCACCCCATCTACCCATACTAACCAAGCTTAGCCACTAACTCACCCACCCTCATCAATACCATCCACTTGCACATCTCTAACATCCCTAATCTAATTCTAACCCAAGCCTAACCCATGCCCTAAACATTTGCACAATCCTAAATGAGATTAAGACTTTCCTAATCCAAACCAAAGTCTCCTCTCAAAAAATCCCAACCACCAAGCCATAAAAGCTCTTACAAAGCCATGAATGAAACTTATAAGCCCATTCATTGCTCTTACAAGCCATTATGAGGGCCATTTAAATCCTTGAACCTCCTTTTCTGACTCATCAATGCCCTTTCCTCCACCCACTCTCCCTGTGACATGTGTCACTCTCTGATTGGCTATAAGGAAGCACAATCCATGTGCTCTCCTCTCATTCAATCTGAGCCCTCCTTAACCATTTCCCCATCCTTGCATCTTAGCCCTCCATCCCTCAAGCCCTTAGCCTATAAATTGGATCACCTCCGAAGCCATTTTAATCACAATCCTTAAGCTAAAGTTACCATGTCAGTTTGAGAAGCCAAGTTCATACCATTTTCACATATCCACACCAAAAATCATAAATCCATCTCCATTGAAGCATTTTGAAGCTTGAGCATACATCCCAAATCCATATCAAAGGACACCTCTACAAATCAAGTGATCATCCTCATTGAGAGAGCCTATCCATGGCTTATATTCTCATTTGAGGACCTCACTTTGTCTCATCTAAAGTTTATACTAGTTTTGTTAGTTAATGCTTTTGTTTTAAAATAGATTAGTGTTTCTTGCTAACATATTAGTGTATACAAGTGTAACAACTCGAGTCAGCTTGGCAATACATGAACTGAAACCTTTGCGTGACCCAAAAGTGGCTAACTTTTTTTTTTTTGTAATGCCCAAAATTGTGCACTTTTCGATGTATGAGGCCTCCTATGATTTTTTTCCCTCAATGACCCACTCTAGTGATGTAGTTAGGTTGCACAAGGCTAGGGCGATAGAGATTAGTTGACCCAATTGGGTGACCCAAGTTGGGTCAACCCAGGCATGCGATCTTGGCTAGGGAGAGCAAGTCAATTCTATAAGTTTGCTTGCCAATTTTGCTACCCAAGTTAGCTCACCAACTTATCTGCCCATGTGGTCTTTCACAAATCACCCCACCAAGTTGCCTCAAAGAATTGACTCTTTAATTCTACTCACAACCGTGAAGCCAGCTCACTAAGATGACTTACAGTCTTACCTCACCAGGTTTCCCAATCAAGTTGCCTCTTTAAGACTGCTCACCATGTTGGCTCCCCAAGTTAGCTCAATGAGTTGACTATTCAAGTTTTCTCACCAAGAAAACTCCTTAAGTTGGCTTTTCAAGTCTTCTCCTTATGTCAGCTCACCAAGTCGGCTCACCTAGTCATTTTACCACCTTTCCCTAGCAAGTGTGCTCACCAAGTTGCCCCTACAAGTTGCTTCTCTAAGCCCAATCACCATGTCAACTCACCAAGTTAGTTGTTCAAGTATGTTGCCAAGTTGACTCTTTAAATTTTCTCACCAGGTCAGCCCACCCAAGTTAACTCTTTAAGTTTTCTCACTAGGTTGACCCACCTAAATTGTATCAGTTAGCTAACTCACTAAGTCACCTCACAAAGTTGACTCTTTAAGTGTACTCACCAAGTCAGCTCACCAAGTTGACTCACCATCTTGCCTTAATAAGTTGGCTTGCCAAGTTACCCTACCAAGTCCCCTCTTTAAGCCCACTCACCATGTCAACTCATCAGGTTGGCTCACCAAGTTCACTATTCAATTAGGTCAACCAAGTTTGGCTCGCCAACTCAGCCCACCAAGTCACCTCAAGGAGCTAACTCAATGAGTCACCTCACCATGTTGACTCTTTGAGCTCGGTCGCTAGGTTGAGTCAAGTACATTGCCAAGTCAACTCTTTAAGTTCACTCTCCAAATGACTTGCCAAGTCAGCTCACCATGTCATCTCAATGAAACAACTCACTGAGTTACCTCATCACGTTGGCTCTCTAATTCCACTGACCAAGTTGCCCCACCAACTTGCCTAGTTAGGCCCACTCACCACATTAGTTTGCCAGGTTGGCTGCCCATGTTAGCTCGCCAAGCTGACAAGTCAACCACGTTTACCAAGTGGACATGAAAAGTTTCCTTAATCAGTTGACTCTTCAAGTAAACTTTCCAAGTCAGTCCACCTAGTGCAATCACCAAGTCAACACTTTTTAAGTTTGCTCATCAAATCATGCCACCAAGTACTCTCACTAAGTTGACTCTTTAAGTTTGTTCATCAAGTCACCCCACCAAGTTGACCCACCAAGTACTCTCACCATGTCAATTCTTTAAGTTCATTTATAAAGTTACCCCACCAGGTTAGCCCAACAAGTACTCTCACCAAGTTGACTCTTTAAGTTTGTTCATCAATATACCCCACCAAGTTGTCTCTTTTAGTTTATTCATCAAATCACACCAGCAGGTATGCCCACCAAGTACTCTCACCAAGTTGTCTCTTTAAGTTCGTTCATCAAATCACCCCACCAGATACTCTCACCAAGTTGACTCATAAAGTCCATTCATCAAGTCACCCCACCAATTACTCTCACCAAGTCGACTCTTTAAGTTTGTTCATCAAATCACCCCACTAGGTTGCCCCACCAACTACTCTCACCAAGTCGACTCTTTAACTTCATTTATCAAGCCACCCCACTATGTCGGCCCACCAAGTACTCTCACCAAGTTGACTCTTTAAGTTTCTTCATCAAGTCACCCCACTAGGTCAGTCCACTAGGTACTCTCACCAAGTTGACTCTTTAAGTTCCTTCATCAAGTCACCCCACCAAGTACTCTCACCAAGTTGACACTTTACATTCATTCATAAAGTCACTCCACTAGGTCGGCCCTAAAATTAATCTCACCAAGTTGACTCCTTAAGATTGTTCATCAAGTCACCCCACCAGGTCGCCCCACTAAGTACTCTCACCAAGTTCACTCTTTAAGTTCGTTCATCAACTCACCCAAAAAATTACTCTCACCAAGTCAACTCTTTAAGTTCGTTCATCAAGTTACCCCACCAAGTTTGGCCACCAAGCATTCTGACCAAGTTGACTCTTTAAGTTTGTTCATCAAGTCACCCCACTAGTTTGGCCCACCAAATACTCTCACCTAGTTGACTCTTTAAGTCTGTTCACCAAGTTAGCCCACCAGGTTTACCCACCAAGAAATCTCTCCAAGTTAACTCTTTAAGTTTTTTCATCATGTCAACCCACCAGGTCAGCCCACCAAGTACTTTTACCAAGTTGACTCTTTAAGTTTTTTCATTAAGTCATCCCACCAAGTACTCTCACCAAGTCGAATCTTTAAGTTCATTCATCAAGTCACCCTACAATGTAGACTCACAAAGTTGACTCTTTAAATTCATTCATCAAGTCACCACACCAGGTCAGCCCACCAAGTACTCTCACGAAGTTGACTCTTTAAGTTTGTTCATCAAGTCACCCAAGTAGGTTGGCCCACAAAGTACTCTCACCAAGTTGACTCTTTAAGTTCATTCATCAAGTCACCCCAACAGGTGAGCCTACCAAGTACTCTGACCAAGTTGACTCTTTAAGTTTATTCATTAAGTCACTTGACCAAGTTGGCCCACCAAGTACTCTCACCAAGTTGACTATTTAAGTTTTTTCATCAGGTTACCCCACTAAGTAATCTCACCAAGTTGACTCTTTAAGTTTATTCATCAAGTCAGCCCACCAAGTCAGCCCACCAAGTACTATCACCAAGTCGACTCTTTAAGTTCATTCATTTAGTTACCCGACTAGGTTGGCCACCAAGTACCCTCATCAAGTATACTCTTTAAGTTTGTTCATCAAGTCACCCCACCAGGTCAACCCACCAAGTACTCTCACCAAGTCAACTCTATAGGTTCATTCATCAAGTCACCTGAGTAGGTCAGACCACTGAGTACTCTCACCAAGTCAACTCTTTAAGTTTGTTGATCAAGTCACCCCTCCAAGTACTCTCACCAAGTTGACTATACAAGTTCTTTCATCTAGTCACCCCACCAAGTTGGCCCACCAAGTACTTTGACCAAGTTGAATCTTTAAGTTCCTTCATCAAGTCACCCCAACAAGTACTCTGACCAAGTTGACTCTTTAATTTCATTCATCAAGTCACCCCACCAAGTCAACCCTCCAAGTTCTCTCACCAAGTCGACTCTTTAAGTTCGTTCATCAAGTCACCCCACTAGGTCAGCCCACAAAGTACTCTCACCAAATTGACACTTTAAGTTCCTTCATCAAGTCATCCCACTAGGTCGGCCCACAAAGTACTCTCACCAAGTCAACTCTTTAAGTTCATTCATCAATTCACCCCACTAGGTTAGCCCACAAAGTACTTTGACCAAGTGGACTCTTTAAGTTCATTCATCAAATTACACCACTAAGTACTCTCACCAAGTTGACTCTTTAAGTATGTTCATTAAGTCACACCACTAGGTTGGCACACCAAGTACTCTCACCAAGTTGACTCTTTAAGTTCATTCATCAAGTCACCCCACCAGGTCAGCCCACCAAGTACTGTCACCAAGTCAACTCTTGAAGTTCATTCATAAAATAACAAGACTATGTTGGAGCTACAAGTACTCTCACCAGGTTGACTCTTTAAGTTTGTTCATCAAGTCACCCCACCAGGTCGGTCCAACAAGTACTCTCACCAAGTTGACTCTTTAAGTTCGTTCATAAAGTCATCCCACAAGGTCGGCCAACCAAGTAGTCTCACCAAGTTGACTCTTTAGGTTTGTTCATCTAGTCACCCCACTAGTTTGGCCAACCAAGTACTCTCACCAAGTTGACTCTTCAAGTTTGTTCATCAAGTCACCTCAATAAGTACTCTCACCAAGTCAACTCTATAAGTTCGTTCATCAAGTCACCCCACCAAGTTGGCCCACCAAGTACTCTCACCAAGTTGACTCTTTAAGTTCATTCGCCAACTCACCCCACTAAGTAGTGTCACCAAGTCAACTCTTTATGTTAGTTCATCAATTCACCCCAACAGGTTGGCCAACCAAGTACACTCACCAGGTTGACTCTTTAAGTTTGTTCATCAAGTCACCACACCAAGTACTTTCACCAAGTTGACTCTTTAAGTTCATTCATCAAGTCACCCCACTAGGTTATCCTTCTAAGTACTCTCACCAAATCAACTCTTTAAGTTTTTTCATCAAGTCACCCCACCAAGTACTCTCACCAGGTTGACTCCCTAAGTTCATTCATCAAGTCACCCCACCAGGTCAGCCCACCAAGTAATCTCACCAAGGTGACTCTTTAAGTTCAGTTATCAAGTCACCCCACCAGGTCAGTCCACCAAGTACTCAAACCAAGTTGACTCTTTAAGTTTGTTCATCAAGTCACCCCACCAAGTACTCTCACCAAGTTGACTCTTTAAGTTTTTTCATCAAGTCATCCCACCAAGTACTCTCACCAAGTCAACTCTTTAAGTCTGTTCATCAAGTCAGCCCACTAGGTCGGCCCACCAAGTACTCTCATAAGGTTGACTCTTTAAGTTTTTTTATCAAGTCACCCCACTAGGTTGGCATACCAAGTACTCTCAGAAAGCTGACTCTTTAAGTTCATTCATCAAGTCACCCCACCAGGTTGGCCCACCAAGTACTCTCACCAAGTCAACTCTTTAAGTTTGTTCATCAAGTCACCCTACAAAGTCGACCCACCAAGTACAAAGTCGGCTCTTTAATTTTTTTCATCAAGTCACCCCACCAAGTATACTCACCAAGTTAGCTCTTTAAGTTAATTCATGAAGTCATTCAACTAGGTTGGCCCACCAAGTACTCTGAAGAAGTTGACTCTTTAAGTTCGTTCAACAAGTCAGCCCACCAAGTCAGCCCACCAAGTAGTCTCACCAAGTCGACTCTTTAAGTTTGTTCATAAAGTCACCCCACTAGGTCAGCCCACCAAGTACTCTCACCAAGTCAACTCTTTAAATTCATTCATTAAGTCACCCCACCAGGTCAGTCCACCAAGTACTCTCACCAAGTTGACTCTTTTAGTTTGTTCATCAAGTCACCCTACTAGGGCGGCCCACCAAGTACTCTCACTAAGTTGACTCTTTAGGTTCGTTCATCAAGTCACCCCACTAGGTTAGCCCACCAAGTACTCTCACCAAGTAAATTCTTTACATTCATTTATCAAGTCACCCAACCAAGTACTCTCACCAAGTTGACTCTTTAAATTCATTGATCAAGTCACCCCCCAAGTCGGCCCACAAAGTACTCTCACCTAGTCGATTCTTTAAGTTCATTCATCAAGTCACCCCACCAAGTACTCTCACAAAGTTGACTCTTTAAATTTGTTGATCAAGTGACCCCATGAGGTTGACCTACCAAGTACTCTCACCAAGTCCACTCTTTAATTTTTTTCATCAAGTCACCCCACTATGCCAACCCATTAAGTACTCTCAGCAAGTCGACTCTTTAAGTTTGTTCATCAAGTCACCCCAACAAGTCAGCCCACCAATTACTCAAATAAAGTTGACTCTTTAAGTTTTTTCATCAAGTCACCCCACTAAGTACTCTGACCAAGTCGCCTCTTTAAGTTTGTTCATCAAGACACCCCACCAGTTAAGCCCACCGATTACTATTACCAAGTCAACTCTTTAAGTTTGTTCATCATGTCACCCCACTAGGTCAACCCACCAAGTACTTTCACCAAGTAACCTCTTTAAGTTCGTTCATCACGTAACCCCACAAGGTCAGCCCACCAAGTACTCTCACCAAGTTGACTCTTTATGTTTGTTCATCAAGTCACCCCACTAGGTACTCTAACCAAGTCAACTTTTTAAGTTCATTGATCAATTCACCCCACCAATAGGCCCACCAAGTACTCTCACCAAGTCAACTCTTTAAATTTGTTAATGAGGGCACCCCATGAGGTTGGCCCACCAAGTAATCTCACCAAGTCAACTTTTTATGTTCATTCATCAAGTCATCCCACCAGGTCCACCCACCAAGTACTCTCACCAAGTCACATCTTTAAGTTTGTTCATCAATTCACTGTACCAGGTCGGCCCACCAAGTACTCTCACCAAGGTCACTCTTTAAGTTCATTCATCAAGTCACCCAACCAAATAGTCTCACCAAGTTGACTCTTTAAGTTCATCCATCAAGTCACCCCACTAGGCCAACACACCAAGTACTTTTAGAAAGTCGACTCTTTAATTTCATTGATCAAGTTAACCCACCAGGTTGGTCCACAAAGTACTCTCACCAAGTTGACTCTTTAAGTTCATTCATCAAGTCACCCCACTAGGTCAGCTAACCAAGTACTCTCACCAAGTCGACTCTTTAAGTTCCTTTGTCAAGCCATCCTAGCAAGTACTCTCACTAGGTTGACTCTTTATGTTCATTCATCAAGTCACCCAACCAAGTTAGCCCACCAAGTACTCTCACAAAGTTGACTCTTTAAGTTTGTTCATCAAGTCACCCTACCAGGTCAGCCCACCAAGTACTTTCACCAAGTCAACTCTTTAAGTTCATTCATCAAGTAACCCCACAAAGATAGCCCACCAAGTAATCTCAACAAGTTGAATCTTTACATTCCTTCATGAAGTCACCCCACCAATTACTCTCACCAAGTCAACTCTTTAAGTTCATTGATCAAGTCACCCACCAAGTAGGCCCACCAAGTACTCTCACAAAGTCAACTCTTTAAATTTTTTCATGAAGGCACCCCACAAGGTCAACCTACCAAGTAATATCACCAAGTCAACTCTTTATGTTCATTCATCAAGTCACCCCACTAGGTTGACCCACCAAGTAATCTCACCAAGTCGAATCTTTAAGTTCATTCATCAAGAAATCGCACCAGGTCGGCCCACCAAGTAGTCTCACCAAGTTCACTCTTTAAGTTTGTTCATCAAGTCACCAGACCAAATAGTCTCACCAAGTCCACTCTTTAAGTTTATCCATCAAATAACCCCACTAGGTTAGCACACCAAGTACTTTTAGCAAGTTGAATCTTTAAGTTCATTCATCAAGTCAACCCACCAAGTTTGTCCGCCAAGTACTCTCACCAAGTTGACTCTTTGAGTTTTTTCATCAAGTAACCTCACCAGGTTGGCCAACAAAGTACTCTAACCAAGTCAACTCTTTAAGTTCCTTCATCAAGTCACCCCACCAAGTACTCTCACCAGGTCAACTCTTTACGTTCATATATAAAGTCACCCAACTAGGTCAGACCACCAAGTACTCTAAGCAAGTCAACTCATGAAATTTGTTCATCAAGTCACCCCATTGGGTCGGCCAACCAAGTACTCTCACCAAGTCAAATCTTTAAGTGTGTTCATCGAGTCACCCCACAAAGTAATCTCACCAAGTCAACTCTTTAAATTCGTTCATCAAGTCACCCCACCAAGTCAGCCCACCAAGTACTCTCACCAAGTCGACTCATTAAGTTCATTCATCAAGTCACCCCACTAGGTTGGCCTACCAAGGACTCTCACGAAGTTGACTATTTAGGTTCATTCATCAAGTCACCCCCCCAGGTTGGCCGACCAAGTAGTCTCACCAAGTTGACTCTTTAAGTTCATTCATCAAGTCATGCCACCAACTCAGCCCACCAAGTACTCTCACCAAGTTGACTACTTGAGTTTGTTCATCAAGTCACCCCACCATGTACTCTCATGAAGTCTACTCTTTAAGTTCATTCATCAAGCCACCCCACCAGGTTAGCCTACAAAGTACTCTCACTAAGTCAACTCTTTAAGCTCATACATCAAGTCACCCCACCAGGTCAGCCCACCAAGTACTCTCACCAAGTTAACTCTTTAAGTTAATTCATCAAGTCACCCAACTAGGTCGGCCCACAAAGCACTCTCACCAAGTTGAATCTTTAAGTTCTTTCATCAAGTCACCCCACTAGCTTGGCCAACCAAGTACTCTCACCAAGTCGACTCTTTAAGTTCATTCATCAAGTCACCCCACTAAGTACTCTCACCAAGTTGACTATTTAAGTCTGTTCATCAAGTCACCCCACCAAGATGGCCCACCAAGTACTCTTACTAAGCTGACTCTTTAAGTTTGTTCATCAAATAACCCCACCAGGTCAGCCCACCAAGTACTCTCACCAAGTTGAATCTTTAAGTTTGTTCATCAATTTAGCCCACCATGTCAGTCCACCAATTACTCTTAGCAAGTTGACTCTTTAAGTTCCTTCATCAAGTCACCCCACCAATTACTCTCACCAAGTCAACTCTTTAATTTAGTTCATCAAGCCACCCCACTAGGTTGGCCCACCAAGTACTCTCACCAAGTCTATTCTTTAAGTTCATTGATCAAGTCACCCAACTAGGTTGGCCCACCAATTACTCTCACGAAGTTGACTCTTTAAGTTTGTTCATCAACTCACCCCACGAAGTTGCCCCACCAAGTACTCCCACCAGGTCTATTCTTTAAGCTCATTCATCAAGTCACCCCACCAGGTTCGCCCACCAAGTATTCTCACCAAGTTGACTCTTTAAGTTTATTGATCAAGTCACCCTACCAAGTTGGCCAACCAATTACTCTCACAAAGTAACCTCTTTAACATTCTTCATCAAGTCACCCCACCAGGTCAGCCCACCATGTACTCTCACCAAGTTGACTCTTTAAGTTTGTTGATCAAGTCACCCCACCAAATACTCTCACCAAGTCAACTCTCTAAGTTCGTTCATCAAGTCTCCCCACCAAGTACTCTCAGCAAGTCAATTCTTTAAGTTTGTTCATCAAGTCACCCCACTAGGTCAGCCCACCAAGTACTCTTATGAAGTCAAGTCTTTAAGTTAGTTCATCAAGTCACCCAAGCAGGTCAGCCCACCAAGTAATCTCACCAAGTCAACTCTTTAAATTTGTTCATCAAGTCACCCCAACAGGTTAGCCCACCAATTACTTTGACCAAGTTGACTCTTTAAGTTCATTCATCAGGTCACCCCACTAAGTCAGCCCACCAAGTACTATCACCAAGTTGACTCTATGTTCGTTCATCAAGTTACACCACCAAGTACTCTCACCAAATCAACTCTTTAAGTTCATCAATCAAGTCACCACACTAGGTAAGCCCACCAAGTACTCTCACCAATTGACTCATTAGGTTCATCCATCAAGTCACCCCACTAGTTTGGTACACCAAGTATCCTCACCAAGTCTACTCTTTAAGTTCGTTCATCAAGTCACCCCACCAAGTACTCTCACAAAGTTAACTCTTTAGTTTCGTTCATCAAGTCACCCCACCAAGTACTCTCACCAAGTTGATTCTTTAAGTTTGTTGATCAAGCCACCCCACCAAGAACTCTCACAAAGTTGACTATTTAAGTTCTTTCATCAGGTCACCCCACCAGGTTGGCCCACCAAGTATTCTCACCAAGTTGACTCTTTAAGTTCGTTCATCAAGTCACCCCACCAAATACTCTCACCAAGTTGATTCTTTAAGTTTGTTCATCAAGACACCCCACCAAGTTGGCCCACCAAGTACTCTCACCAAGTTAACTCTTTAAGTTCATTCATCAAGTCACCCCACTAGGTCAGTCCACAAAGTACTCTCACCAAGTTGACTCTTTAAGTTTGTTCATCAAGTCACGCCACCAGGTTGGCCCACCAAGTACTCTCTCAAAGTTGACTCTTTAATTTCATTCATCAAGTTGTCCCACCAGGTCAGCCCACCAAGTACTCTCACCAAGTCGACTCTTTAAGTTCGTTCATCAAGTTACCCCACTAAGTACTCTCACCAAGTTGACTCTTTAAGTTTGTTCATCAACTCACCCCACTAGCTTGGCCCACCAAGTACTCTCACCAAGTCAACTCTTCAATTTTGTTCAACAAGTTACCCCTCCAGGTTGGCCCACCAAGTACTCTCACCAACTCAACTCATTAATTTCATTCATCAAGTCACCCAACCAGGTTAGCCCACAAAGTACTCACACCAGGTTGACTCTTTTAGTTCATTCATCATGTCACCCCACTAGGTCAGCCCACCAAGTACTCTCACCATGTCAACTCTTTAAGTTCATTCATCAAGTCACCCCGCCAAGTCAGCCCACCAAGTACTCTCATCAAGTCGACTCTTTAAGTTCGTTCATTAGGTCACTCCACCAGGCCAGCCTGCCAAGTGCTCTCACAAAGTTGACTCTTTAAGTTTGTTCATCAAGTCACCCCACCAGGTAAGCCCACCAAGTACTCTCACCAAGTTGACTCTTTAAGTTCATTCATCAACTCACCCCACCAAGTACTCTCACCAAGCCAACTCGTTAAGTTCATTCATCAACTCACCCCACTAGGTCGGCCCAAAAGGTACTCTCACCAAGTCAACTCTTTAAGTTTTTTCAGTAAGTCACAACACCAATTATTCTCACCAAGTCAACTCTTTAAGTTTATTCATCAAGTCACCCCACTAGGTCAACATACCAAGTACTCTCACAAAGTTGACTCTTTAAGTTCATTCATCAAGTCACCCAACTAGGTTGGCCCACCAAGTACTATCACTAAGTTGACTCTTTAGGTTTGTTCATCAAGTTACCCCACTAGGTTGGCCCACCAAGTACTCTGATCAAGTCAACTCTTTAAGTTCATTCATCAAGTCACCACACCAAGTCAGCCCACCAAGTACTCTCAGCAATTCAACTCTTTAAGTTTTTTCATCATGTCACCCCACCAAGTAATCTCACCAAGTTGACTCTTTAAGTTCATTCATCAAGTCAGCCCACCAAGTCAGCCCACCAAGTAATTTCAACAAGTCGACTCTTTAAGTTCATTCATCAAGTCACCCTCCAAGTTCGACAATAAAGTACTCTCACCAAGTTGACATTTTAAGATAGTTCATCAAGTCACCCCACCAGGTCAGCCGTCCACTTACTCTCACCAAGTTGACTCTTTAAGTTCTTCCATCAAGACACGCCACCAAGGTTTCCAACAAAGTAATCTCACCAAGTTGAATCTTTAAGTTCATTCATCAAGTCAACCCACCAAGTCTGCCTACCAAATACTCTCACTAAGTTGACTCTTTAAGTTCATTCATCAAGTCACCCCACTAGGTTGGCCCAATAAGTACTCTCACCAAGTTGAATCTTTAAGTTTGTTCATCAAGTCACCCCACTAGTTTGGCCCACCAAGTACTTTTAGCAAGTTGACTCTTTAAGTTCCTTCATCATGTCACTCCACCAAGTACTCTCACCAAGTTGACTTTGTATGTTCATTCATCAAGAAACCCCACCAGGTCAGCCCAAAAAGTGCTCTCACCAAGTTGAGTCTTTAGGTTCATTCATCAAGTCTCCCCACCAAGTCGGCCCTCCAATTACTCTGACTGAGTTGACTCTTTAAGTTCATTCAAGTCACCCCACAAGGTTGGTTGACAAAGTACTCTTAGCAAGTCGGTTCTTTAATTACATTCATCAAGTCACTCCACCAAGTTAGCCCACCAATTACTCTCAACAAGTTGAATATTTAGGTTTGTTCATCAAGTCACCCCATCAGGTCAGCCCACCAACTAGTCTCACCAAGTTGACCCTTAAAATTCATTCATTAAGTCACCCCACCAAGTACTCTCACAAAGTTGACTCTTTAAGTTTTTTCATCAAGTCAACCCACTAAGTTGGCCCACCAAGTACTCTAAACAAGTTGACTCTTTAAGTTTGTTCATCAAGTCAACCCACTAGGTTGGTCCACAAGGTACTCTCACCAGGTCAACTCTTTAAGTTCATTCCTCAAGTCACCCCACCAGGTTTGCCCACCAAGTACTCTCACCAAGTTGACTCTTTAAATTTATTCATAAAGTCACCCCACCAAGTTGGCAAAGTAATTACTCTCACCAAGTCAACTCTTTAAGTTCATTCTTCAAGTCACCTTACCAGGTCAACCCATCATGTACTCTCACCAAGTTGACTATTTAAGATCATTCATCAAGTCACCCCACCAAGTTGGCCCACCAATTGCCCTTACCAAGTATACTCTTTAAGTTTGTTCATCAAGTCACCCCGCAATGTACTCTCACCAAGTTGACTCTTTAAGTTCATTCATCAAGTCACCCCTGAAGTACTCTCACCAAGTCGACTCTTTAAGTTTGTTCATCAAGTCACCCAACCAAGTTAGTGCACCAAGTACTCTCACCAAGTCAACTCTTTAAGTTTCTTCATTTAGTCACCACACTAGGTCGGCCCACTGAGTAATCTCACCAAGTTGACTCTTTAAGTTTGTTCATCAAGTCAGCCCACCAGGTCAGCCCACCAAGTACTCTCACCAAGTCAAATCTTTAAGTTCATTCATCAATTCACACCACCAGGTCAGCCCACCTATTACTCTCAGCATGTCGATTCTTTAAGTTCCTTCATCAAGTCACCCCACCAAGTACTCTCACTAATTCAACTCTTTAAGTATGTTCATAAAGCCACCCCACCAGGTTGGCCCACCAAGTACTCTCACAAATTCAACTCTTAAAGTGCATTCATCAAGTCACCCCAGTAAGTCAGTCCACCAAGTACTCTCACCAAGTTGACTCTTTAAGTTCCTTCATCAAGTCACCCCACCAAGTACTCTCACCAAGTTGACTCTTTAAGTTCCTTCATCAAGTCACCCCACCAAGTACTCTCACCAGGTCGACTCTTTAAGCTCCTCTATCAAGTCACCCCACCAGGTTGGCCCACCAAGTACTCTCACCAAGTCAACTCTTTAAGTTCATTCATCAAGTCACCCCACTAGGTTGGCCCACCAAGTACTCTCACCAAGTTGACTCTTTAAGTTCATTCATCAAGTCACCCCACTAGGGCAGCCCACCAAGTACTCTCACCAAGTTGACTCTTTAAGTTCATTCCTCAAGTCACCTAACTAGGTCGGCCCACCAAGTACTCTCACCAAGTTGACTTTTTAAGTTCATTCATCAATTCACCCCACCAAGTACTATGAACAAGTTGATTCTTTAAGTTCATTAATTAAGTCACTCCACCAGGTTGGCACACCAAGTACTCTCACTAAGTCAACTCTTTAAGTTAATTCATCAAGTCACTCCACTAGGTCAGCCCACCAAGTACTCTCACCATGTATAATCTTTAGGTTTGTTCATCAAGTGACCCAACCAATTTGTCCCACCAAGTACTCTTAGCAAATTGACTCTTTATGTTCCTTCATCAAGTCACCCCACCAAGTACTCTCACTAAGTCAACTCTTTAAGTTCATTCATCAATACACCCAACCAAGTCGGCCCACCAAGTACTCTCACAAAGTTGACTCTTTAAGTTCATTCATCAAGTCACCCCACCAGGTTAGCCCACCAAGTACTCTCATAAGGTTGAGCCTTTAGGTTCATTTATCAAGTCACTGCACGAGGTCAGCCCATCATTTACTATCACCAAGTCAAATCTTTAAGTTCGTTCATCAAGTCACCCCACCAGGTCGGCCCACCAAGTACTCTCACCAAGTCAACTCTTTAAGTTTTCTCATCAAGTCACCCCACCAGGTCGGCCCACCAAGTACTCTCACTAAGTCAACTATTTAAGTCCATTCATCAAGTCAACCCACCAGGTCATCTAAGTACTCTCACTAGGTTGACTCTTTAAGTTCATTCATAAAGTAACCCCACCAAGTACTCTCTCCAAGTTGACTCTTTAAGTTGGTTCATCAAGTCACCCCAATAGGTCAGCCCACGAAGTACTCTCACCAAGTCAACTCTTTGGGTTAGTTCATCAAGTCACCCCACCAAGTACTCTCACCAAGTTGACTCTTTAAGTTCATTCATCAAGTCAACCTAGCAGGTCGGCCCACCAAGTACTCTCACCAAGTCGACTCTTTAAGTTCGTTCATCAAGTCACCCCACCATGTACTCTCACCAAGTTGACTCTTTAAGTTCGTTCATCAAGTCACCCCATTAGGTCAGCCCACAAAGTATTCTCACCAAGTCAAATATTTAAGTTCATTCATCAAGTCATCCCACCGGGTCAGCCCACCAAGTACTCCCACCAAGTTGACTCTTTAAGTTTGTTCATCAACTCACCCCACCAAGTACTCTCACCAAGTTGACTCTTTAAGTTTGTTCATCAAGTCAACCCATGAGGTTGACCCACCAAGTACTCTCACCAAGTTGACTCTTTAAGTTTATTCATCAAGTCACCCTGCTAGGTCAGCCCACCAAGTCAACTCTTTAAGTTCGTTCACTAGGTTAGCCCACTAGGTACTCTCACCAAGTCAACTCTTTAAGTTTGTTCATCAATTCACCCAGCCAGGTTGACCCACCAAGTACTCTAACCAAGTCAACTCTTTAAGTTCATTCATCAAGTCTACCAGCCAGGTCTGGCCACCAAGTACTCTCACCAAGTTAACTCTTTAAGTTCATTCATCAAGTCACCCTGCTAGGTCAACCCACCAAGTACCATCCCCACGTCGACACTTTAAGTTCATTCACCAAGTCACCCTGGCAGGTCAACCCACCAAGTACTCTCACCAAGTCAGCTCTTTAAGTTCATTCATCAAGTCACCCCACTAGGTTGGCCCACCAAGTACTCTCACCAAGTCAACTCTTTAGTTTCATTCATAGTGTCACCCCACTAGGTTGGCCCACCAAGTTGACTCTTTAAGTTCCTTCATCAGTTCACCCAGCCAGGTTAGCCCACCAACTACTCTCACCAAGTCAACTCTTTAAGATCATTCATCAAGTCACCTAGCTAGGTTTTCCCACCAAGTACTCTCACCAAGTGACCTCTTTAAGTTTTTTCATCAAGTCACCCTGCTAGGTCGACGCACCAAGTACTCTCACCAAGTTGATTCTTTAAGTTCATTCATCAGCTCACCCTGCCAGGTTGGCCCACAAAGTACTCTCTCTAAGTCAACTCTTTAAGTTCATTCATCAACTCACCCCACCAAGTCAGCCCACCAAGTTGACTCTTTAAGTTGTTCATCAAGTCAATCCACCAGGTTGGCTGACCAATTACTCTCACAAAGTCAACTCTCTAAGTTCATTCATCAAGTCAACCTGCCAGGTCAGCCCACCAAGTACTCTCACCAAGTTGACTCTTTCAGTTCGTTAATCAAGTCACCCTGCTAGGTCAGCCCACCAACTTGACTCTTTAAGCTCATTTATCAACTCACCCCATTAGGTTAGCCCACCAAATTGACTCTTTAAGTTTTTTCATCCACTCACCCCACCAGGTTGGCCCACCAAGAACTCTCACCATGTCAAGTCTTTACATTCTTTCATCAAGTCACCCCACTAGGTTTGCACACCAAGTTGACTCTTTAAGTTCATTCATCAAGTCATCCTACTAGGTTGGCCCACCAAGTCGACTCTTTAAGTTTTTTCATCAAGTCACCCTGCCAGGTAAGCTCACCAAGTACTCTCACCAAGCCAAATCTTTAAGTTCATTCATCAAGTCACCCCACCAGGTCAGCGCACCGAGTACTCTCACCAAGTTGACTCTTGAAGTTTGATCATCAAGTCACCTCACCAAGTTGACCAACCAAGTACTCTCACCAGGTTGACTCTTTAAGTTTATTCACCAAGTCACCCAGCTAGGTTGGCCCACCAATTACTCTCACCAAGTCGACTCTTTAAGTTCATTCATCAAGTCACCCCACCAGGTAAACACACCACTTACTCTCACCAAGTCGACTCTTTAAGTTCATTCATCAAGTCACCCCACCAGGTTAGCCCACCAAGTACTCTCCCCAAGTTGACTCTTTAAATTCATTTAGGCTAGCGAGGTCCACTTGTCAAGTCATCTCACCACAAGGCTAGCCAGCTCCGCTTGCCAATTTATCTCACCATGTGGGCTCGCCAAGTCACCCCAAAAAGTTGCCTCAATGTGTTGACTATTTATGTTCGCTCACCAAGTTAGCTCAACACATTGACTTACCATGTTGGCTTACCAAGTTTCCCCACTCGATCACATCTTGAAGTCTACTCACCATGTCAGATTTCTAGCTCGATTCCCCAAGTCAGATCGACAAGGTTGCTCACCGAGTCAAAAGTTCAAGTGCACCCACCAAGTTGACTCTTTAAGTTTGCTCATCAACTCACCCCACCAAGTCAGCCCCCATGTAAACTCTTTAAGTTTGTTAATCAACTCACTCAACCAAGTTGGCCCACCAAGTTGACTTTTTAAGCTCATTCATCAAGTCACCCTGCTAGGTCAGCCCACCAAGTCGACTCTTTAAGTTCGTTCATCAAGTCACCCTACTAGGTTGGCCCACCAAGTACTCTAACCAAGTCAACTCTTTAAGTTTGTTTATCAAGTCACCCCACTAGGTTAGCCCACAAAGTAATTTGACCAAGTTGACTCTTTAAGTTCGTTCATCAAGTCACCCCGCTAGGTCAGCCCAGCAGGTACTCTCACCAAGTTGACTCTTTAAGTTTGTTCATCAAGTCACCCTGCCAGGTCAGCCCACCAAGTACTCTCACCAAGTCAACTCTTTAAGTTTTTTTAGGCTATCCAGGTCCACTTGTGAAGTTACCTCACCTCATGGCTAGCCAACTCCTCTTGCCAAGAAATCTAACCATGTTGGCTCGCCAAGTCACCCCAAAAAGTTGCCTCAACCAGTTGACTATTTAAGTCTAATCACCAAGTGAGCTCACCACATTGACTTACCATGTCACCTTAACAAGTTGCCCCACCTAATCATGTCTTGAAGTTTGATCACCATGTCAAACTTCCAACTTGATTCTCCAAGTCAGCTTACTAAGGTGGCTCACCGATTCAAAAGTTCAAGTGAGCACACCAAGTTGACACTTTAAGTTCACTCACCAAGTTTGCTCACCAGGTCAGCCCACCAAGTCAACTCTTTAGGTTTTTTCATCAAGTCACCTGGCCAAGTCGACTCTTTGAGTTTGTTCATCAAGTCACCTGCCAGGTTGGCCAACCAAGTACTCTCACCAAGTTGACTCTTTAGGTTCATTCATCAAGTCACCCTGCTAGGTTGGCCCACTAAGTTGACTCTTTTAGTTCGTTCATCAAGTCACCCAGCTAAGTTGGCCCACCAAGTACTCTCACCAAATAAACTCTTTAAGTTCTTTCATCAAGTCACCCGACTAGGTCCGCCCACAAAGTACTCTCACCAAGTTGACTCTTTAAATTTGTTCATCATGTCACCCTACTAAGTTAGCCCACCAAGTACTCTCACCAAGTTGACTCTTTAAGTTCATTCATCAAGTCAAAAAACCAAGTCAGCACACCAAGTACTCTCACCAAGTTGACTCTTTAAGTTCGTTCATCAACTCACCCACCAGGTCAGCCCACCAAGTCAAATCTTTAGGTTTGTTTATAAGTCACCCCACCAAGTACTCTCACCAAGTCAACTCTTTAAATTTGTTCATAATTCACCTTACCAGTTCAGCCCACTAAGTACTCTCACAAAGTCAACTCTCTAAGTTCATTCATCAAGTCACCCTGCCAGGTCAGCCCACCAAGTACTCTCACAAGGTTGACTCTTTAAGTTTGTTCATCAAGTCACCCCGCTAGGTTGGCCAACCAAGTCGACTCTTTAAGTTCATTCATTAAGTCACTCACCAGGTCGACCCATCGAGTACTCTCACCAAGTCAACTCTTTAAATTTATTCATCAAGTTACCCTACCAGGTCAGCCCACCAAGTTGACTCTTTAAGTTCATTCATCAAGTCACCCAACTAGGTCAGCCCACCAAGTACTCTCACCAAGTCGATTGTTTAAGTTCATTCATCAAGTCACCTCACTAGGTCAGCCAACCAAATACTCTTATCAAGTTAACTCTTTAAGTTCATTCATCAACTCACCCTACTAGGTTGGCCTACCAAGTATTCTCACCAAGTTGACTCTTTAAGTTTGTTCATCAAGTTACCCTACTAGGTCAGCCCACCAAGTTGACTCTTTAAGTTTGTTCATCAAGTCACCCCACAAAGTACTCTCACCAAGTTGACTCTTTGAGTTCATTCATCAAATCACCCCGCCAGGTCGACCCACCAAGTACTCCCACCAAGTCGACTCTTTAAGTTCATTCATCAAGTCACCCAACTAGGTCGGCCCACCATGTACCCTCACCAAGTTGACTCTTTAAGTTCGTTCATAAAGTCACCTCGCTAGGTCAGCCCAACAAGTTGACTCTTTAAGTTCATTCATGAAGTCAACCCGCCAAGTCGGCCCACCAAGTCGACTCTTTAAGTTCATTCATAAAGTCACCCGGCAAGCTTGGACCACAAAGTACTCTCACCAAGTTGACTCTTTAATTTCATTCATCAAGTCACCCCACCAAGTCGGCCCATAATGTCGACTCTTTATGTTCATTCATCAAGTCACCCTACTAGGTCGACCCACCAAGTACTCTCACCAAGTTGACTCTTTATGTTTGTTCATCAAGTCATCCCGCCACGTCGGCCTAACAAGTCGACTCTTTAAGTTCATTCATCAAGTCACCCCACCAAGTACTCTCACTAAGTTGACTCTTTAAGTTTGTTCATCAAGTCACCCAGCTAGTTCGGCCCACCAAGTTGACTCTTTAAGTTTGTTCATCAAGTCACCCCACAAGTTCAGCCCAAAAAGTACTCTCACCAAGTCAACTCTTTACATTCATTCATCAAGTCACCCTACTAGGTCAGCCTACCAAGTTGACTCTTTAAGTTCATTCATCAACTCACCTCACCAAGTCAGCCCACCAAGTACTCTCACCAAGTGGATACTTTAAGTTTGTTCATCAAGTCACCTCGCATGGTTGGCCCACCAAGTCAACTCTTTAAGTTCGTTCGTCAATTCATCTTGCCAAGTCTACCCCCCAAGTACTCTTACCAAGTTGACTCTTTAATTTTGTTCATCAAGTCACCCCGCTAGCTTAGCCGACCAAGTACTCTCACCAAGTTGACTCTTCAAGTTCATTTATCAAGTCACCTCACTAGGTTGACCCATCAAGTACTCTCACCAAGTTGACTCTTTAAGTTTGTTCTTCAATTCACCCCACCAGGTCAGCCCACCAAGTACTCTCACCAAGTTGACTCTTTAAGTTTGTTCATCAAGTCACCTTGCTAGCTCAGTCCACCAGGTACTGTCACCAAGTCAACTCTTTAAGTTCAATCATCAAGTTACCCCACTAGGTGAGCCCACCAAGTACTCTCACCAAGTCAACTCTTTAAGTTTGTTTAGGCTAGCTAGGTCCACTCGCCAAGTCATCTCACCACTAGGCTAGCCAGCTCCACTCACCAAGCCATCTCACCATGTGGGCTCGCCAAGTCACCCGAGAAAGCTGCCTCAATGAGTTGACTATTTAATTCTACTCACCAATTCAGCTCACCACATTGACTTACTATGTCACCTTACCAAGTTGCCCCATTGAGTCACGTCTTGAAGTTTTCTCACCATGTCAGATTTCCAGCTCAATTTCCCAAGCCATCTCACCAAGGTGGCTCACCAAGTCAAAATTTCAATTGCACCCACCAAGTTGACTCTTTAAGTTCACTCACCAAGTTCGCTCGCCAGGTTGGCCCACCAAGTTGACTCTTTAAGTTTCTTCATAAAGTCACCTGGCCAAGTCAGCCCATCAAGTACTCTCACCAAGTTGAATCTTTGAGTTTTTTCATCAAGTCACCTGCTAGGTCGGCCCACCAAGTACTCTCACCAAGTTGACTCTTTTGGTTTGTTCATCAAGTCACCTTGCTAGGTTGGCCCACCAAGTTGACTCTTTAAGTTCATTCATCAAGTCACCAAGCCGAGTTGGCCCACCAAGTACTCTCACCAAGTTGACTCTTTAAGTTCGTTCATCAAGTCACCTAGCCAGGTCCGCCCACCAAGTACTCTCACCAAGTTGACTCTTTAAATTCGTTCATCAAATCACCTTGCCAAGTCAACCCACCAAGTACTCTCACCAAGTTGACTCTTTATGTTCATTCATCAAGTCACCCTACCAGGTCAACCCACCAAGTACTCTCACCAAGTCAACTCTTTAAGTTTGGTCATCAACTCACCCCGCCAAGTCAGCCCACCAAGTCGACTCTTTAAGTTTGTTTATCAAGTCACCCCACCAAGTACTCTCACCAAGTCGACTCTTTAAATTCATTCATCAAGTCACCTCGCCAGGTCGGCCAACCAAGTACTCTCACAAAATCAACTCTCTATGTTTGTTCATCAAGTCACCCTGCCAGGTTAGCCCACCAAGTACTCTCACAAGGTTGACTCTTTAAGTTCATTCATCAAGTCACCCCGCTAGGTTGGCCCACCAAGTCGACTCTTTAAGTTCATTCATTAAGTCACTCGCTAGGTCGGCCCACCGAGTACTCTCACCAATCAACTCTTTAAGTTTGTTCATCAAGTTACCTTACCAGGTCGGCCCACCAAGTTGACTTTTTAAGTTCGTTCATCAAGTCACCTCACTAGGTCGGCCCACCAAGTCGACTCTTTAAGTTCATTCATGAAGTCACCCTGCCAGGTTTGCCCAAAAAGTTGACTCTTTAAGTTCATTTATCAAGTCACCCCGCAAGGTCGGCCCACGAAGTACTCTCTCCAAGTTGAAGCTTTAATTTCATTCATCAAGTCACCCCACCAGGTTGGCCTACAATGTCAACTCTTTATGTTCGTTAATCAAGTCACTGCCCTAGGTCAGCCCACCAAGTACTCTCATCAAGTTGACTTTTTAAGTTCGTTTATCTAGTCATCTCACCACGTTGGTCCAACAAGTTGACTCTTTAAGTTTGTTCATCAAGTCACCCCACCGGGTTGGCCCACCAAGTACTCTCACCAAGTTGACTCTTTAAGTTTGTTCATTAAGTCACCTAGCTCTGTTGGGCCACCAAGTTGACTCTTTAAGTTCGTTCATCAAGTCACCCCAAAAGGTCAGCCAAGCAAGTACTCTCACAAAGTCGACTATTTAAGTTTGTTCATCAAGTCACCCTACCAGGTCAGCCCACCAAGTTGACTCTTTAAGTTTGTTCATCAACTCACTGTGCTAGGTTAGCTCACCAAGTCGACTCTTTAAGTTTTTTCATGAACTCACCTCACCAAGGCAGCCCACCAAGTACTCTTACCAAGTGGACACTTTATGTTTGTTCATCAATTCACCTCGCAAGGTTGGCTCACCAAGTCAACTCTTTAAGTTCATTCATCAATTCACCCTGCCAAGTCGGCCCACCAAGTACTCTTACCAAGTTGACTCTTTAATTTCATTCATTAAGTCACCCCGCTAGCTTAGCCGACCAATTACTCTCACCATGTTGACTCTTCAAGTTCATTTATCAAGTCACCTCACTAGGTTGACCCACCGAGTACTCCTACCAAGTTGACTCTTTAAGTTTGTTCTTCACGTCACCCCACCAGGTTAGCCCACCAAGTACTCTCACCAAGTCAACTCTTTAAGTTTTTTCATCAAGTCACCTCACTAGCTCAGCCTACCAGGTACTCTCACCATGTTGACTCTTTAAGTTCATTGATCAAGTTACCTTGCTAGGTCAGCCCACCAAGTACTCTCACCAATTTGACTCTTTAAGTTTGTTTAGGCTAGCCAGGTCCACTAGCCAAGTCATCCCGCCACTAGGCTAGCTAGCTCCACTTGCCAAGTCATCTCACCATGTGGGATCATGAAGTCACCGAAGAAATTTACCTCAATGAGTTGATTATTTAAATCCCCTCACCAAGTCAGCTCACCAAATTGACTTACTATGTCACCTTACCAATTTGCCCCATCGAGTCACGTCTTGAAGTTTGCTCACCATGTCAGATTTCCAGCTCGATTCCCCAAGTCAGCTCACCAAGGCGGCTCACCAAGTCAAAATTTCAATTGCACCCACCAACTTGACTCTTCAAGTTCCCTCACCAAGTACACTTGCTAGGTCAGCCCACCAAGTCGACTCTTTAAGTTTGTTCATCAAGTCACCTGGCCAAGTCAGCCCACCAAGTACTCTCACCAAGTTGACTCTTTGAGTTTTTTCATCATGTCACTCGCCAGGTCGAACCACCAAGTACTCTCACCAAGTTGACTCTTTAGGTTCGTTCATCAAGTCACCTCGCAAAGTTGGCCCACCAAGTTGACTCTTTAAGTTGGTTCATCAAGTCACCTAGCTGAGTTGGCCCACCAAGTACTCTCACCAAGTCGACTCTTTAAGTTCATTCATCAAGCCACCCAGCCAAGTTTGCCCACCAAGTACTCTCACCAAGTTGACTCTTTAAATTCATTCATCAAGTCACCTCGCTAGGTCAGCCCACCAAGTACTCTCACCAAGTTGACACTTTAAGTTGATTCATCAAGTCACCCTACCAGGTCAGCCCACCAAGTACTCTCACACAATCAACTCTTTAAGTTTGTTCATCAACTCACCCTGCCAGGTCAGTCCACCAAGTCAACTCTTTAAGTTTTTCTATCAAGTCACCCCACCAAGTACTCTCACCAAGTCAACTCTTTAAATTTGTTCATCAAGTCACCTCGCCAACTCGGCCCACCAAGTACTCTCACAAAGTCAACTCTCTAGGTTCATTCATCAAGTCACCCTACCAGGTCAGCCCACCAAGTACTCTCACAAGGTTGACTCTTTAAGTTTTTTCATCAAGTCACCCCACTAGGTTGGCCCACCAAGTCGACTCTTTAAGTTTGTTCATTAAGTCACTCACCAGGTCGGCCCACCGAGTACTCTCACCAAGTCAACTCTTTAAGTTTGTTCATCAAGTTACCCTACTAGGTCGGCCCACCAAGTTGACTCTTTAAGTGCATTCATCAAGTCACACGGCCAAGTTGACCCACCAAGTACTCTCACCAAGTCGACTGTTTAAGTTTGTTCATCAAGTCACCTCACTAGGTCAGCCAACCAAGTACTCTTACCAAGTTGACTCTTTAAGGTCATTCATAAACTCACCCTGCTAGGTTGGCCTACCAAGTACACTCAGCAAGTTGATTCTTTATGTTTGTTAGTCAAGTCACCCTACTAGGTCAGCCCACCAAGTCAACTCTTTAAGTTTGTTCATCAAGTCACCCCACCAAGTACTCTCACCAAGTTGACTCTCTAAGTTCGTTCATCAAGTCACTTTGCCAGGTCAGCCCACCAAGTTGACTCTTTAAGTTCATTCATGAAGTCACCCTGCTAGGTCGGCCCACCAAGTCGACTCTTTAAGTTCATTCATCAAGTCACCCCACAAGGTTGGCCCATGAAGTACTCCTACAAAGTTGACTCTTTAATTTCGTTCATCAAGTCACCCCACCAGGTCAGCACACAATGTCGAATCTTTATGTTCGTTCGTCAAGTTAGCCTGCTAGGTTGGCCCACCAAGTACTCTCACCAAGTGGACTCTTTAAGGTTGTTCATCAAGACACCCAACCACGTCAGCCCAACAAGTTGACTCTTTAAGTTCGCTCATCAAGTCACCCCACTTGGTCGACCCACCACGTACTCTCACCAAGTCGACTCTTTAAGTTTGTTCATCAAGTCACCTAGCTAGGTTGGCCCACCAAGTTGACTCCTTAAATTCGTTCATCAATTCACCCCACCAGGTTAGCCCAGCAAGTACTCTCACCAAGTTGACTCTTTAAGTTCATTCATCAAGTCACCCTACCAGGTCAGCCCACCAAGTTGACTCTTTAAGTTCATTCATCAACTCAATTCGCCAGGTCAGCACACCAAGTCGACTCTTTAAGTTCATTCATTAACTCACCTCACCAAGGTAGCCCACCAAGTACTCTCACCAAGTCGACACTTTAAGTTTGTTCATCAAGTCACCCCGCAAGGTTGGCCGCCAAGTTGACTCTTTAAGTTTGTTCATCAATTCACCCTGCCAAGTCGGCCCAACAAGTACTCTTACCAAGTCAACTCTTTAATTTCGTTCATCAAGTCACCCTGCTAGGTTAGTCAACCAATTACTCTCACCAAGTTGACTCTTCAAGTTCATTTATCAAGTCACTTCACCAGGTCGACCCACCAAGTACTCTCACCAAGTCGACTCTTTAAGTTTGTTCTTCAAGTCACCCTACCAGGTTGGCCCATCGAGTACTCTCACCAAGTCGACTCTTTAAGTTTGTTCATCAAGTCACCTCACCAGCTCGGCCCACCAGGTACTCTCACCAAGT